>BCNH02000011.1:3646555-3675272 GCA_001662345.2 Metrosideros polymorpha var. glaberrima
AAAATTTTGAAAAAATTTTAAAATTATTAAAAAATTATTATTTTGGCCGGCCGGCAAGCCATGTCAGCGCCGGCCAGCCAAATGGACTGAGTTAACACAATTGCAAAAGGTTTATGACTCAATTGATAAAAAAAAAGTTTAAGACTGAAATGACACAATTGCAAAATGTTTATGACTCAATTGGTAAAAAAAGTTCAAGACTGAAATGACACAATTGCAATATGTTTAGAATTGTTTTGGTAATTTTTCCCATTAGAATGCCTACAAATCATAAATCTAAGAATAGTGAAAAGAGCTCGTGGAAAAAAATGGAGGACAGAACTCTTCAAAAGAAAAATATGCACCTTGCAATATTTGCAAGAAAACGAATCACTTGGAGAAAGATTACTTATTTTGTGATAAATCACAATAGCGCTCTTGTGAAAAATATGGCCGGGTAGAGAAGAATTGTCACTCCAAAACAAACGGAGCTAATTATATTGAAGAAAATGAAAGTGCAAATAACCTATTCGAGTGCGAAACAACGAATGTAAAAAAGAATGGCACGTGGCTTATTGATAGCGGGTATAGTAATCACATGACAAGATATTAATTATACTCACCGATATTGATTCGTTGATGGAAACCCTAATGAGATTAGGCAATGGAGTATTAGTTGATGTGAAAAGAAAAGACACTATAGCTGTTGAAATCAAGAAAGGTGGAAAGTTTACCTTGCGATGTATTTCTAGTCCCTAGTCTACCTCAGCACTTGCTAAGTGTGGACCAAACGTTACCGAATGGGCATTCTTTATACTTTAATGAGATACATGCACTATCTTCGATAAATATAAAATCAAATTATCGCCTCTACTAAAATGGAGAATATGAACTTTCCTATTCTATGACAAAGGCAATGCTTCCCATGAAAATGGAGAACAGAAAAATATGACAAGGGACTTTCCGCGCACCACAGAAATTCCCGATGTTTGGGAAGGTTTTCTCCTTAGGCGATCCTCGCTGGCCAGAATTGTACAAAGAAAAATAATAATAAGGAAAAAAGAAAATAAAAATTAACAAAAACTCAAAAAATACTAAAGTATTATTAATAAATGTCCACGTCAACACAGACGGCCATTTATTAATAAACGTCAACGTTAGACGGACTAAGTTGGCAAGTTTAGGAATCAACTGGCAAAAAAAAAAAAATAGGACTGAATTGACACGGTTGAAATAAGTTTAGAACTTTCTTGATAATTTTCCTCATAATCTCATAAAATTATCATAAAGTCAATCTATGACAATGATAAACCATATACATTTCATTCATGACTCTTTTCTCATTTAAAATGAACTTGTACTCTAGTGTTAATTCTTCAAAAAGAGCAGATACCGCATCTTTAGAAGTAAAAGTTTTCCTTTAAATGGGTACTTCAGACTTCATTCCCGTTATCGATATGGTAATAATTTGTTCTTTTCTTGCCCTTTTTATATGCTTCTTATCTCAGCAATTGGCAGCCATGGTGTTGGCATCCACGACATTTGGGAAAAGTCCAACTGTAAACCTAGACTTGCTCGTGCTTAGGCTGGAAACTCGAGATGAAGCGTTTTCGATATTCGACGTGAACAATAAGAATCCAAATATGGACCGTGTGAAGGATGTGAACGATACCCGTCTGTTGGTGGCAACGCTTGTGGCCACTGTGACTTTCGCAGCTGGTTTCGCAGTTCCTGGAGGATTTATCGGCTCAGACACGGCCTCCAAAGATGACCAGGGCATGGCTACAATGCTGCACAAGAGAATGTTCCAGTTCTTCACGATTTGCAACACCATCGCAATGTTCTGCTCAATGGTCGCGGTCGTCAACCTCCTCTGGGCGCAGCAAAACAACGTCTACACGATTGCATCCCGGCACACAACACTGCCGCTAAGAATTGCACTCCCGGCAATGTCCGCCGCTTTCTTAACCGGTGTCACCTTGACCGTTGGAAAACTCCCTTGGCTTGCTAACACCATAATATTTTTTGGCCTCTTTTTCTTCCTTGTTATCTCAGGTGCTACCTTGTTAGAGTACCCTCCCTTCCTTCGGAGCCGCCATCATCCTATCCGCATTATGGTATCCTGGCTTGTTCTTGCTTACATTTATTTGTGGGGAGTTGAGACATCCATTTTGAATGAGTCAGAAGATCACAGAACGGCGAGCCACACCTCCGCTAGTCAGCCTCTGGATGGTGTTGGTGATGACTCGGCAACAGCGAAAGGTGGGCACGCGCCACATCCTCCCAATCACTAGTTTCAGTTAATCAGTTGATATGGTCTATGATTTGCACAAATAAATGTACATTTGCTTTGGTCTATATGGCTCATCCTATAGTTGCTTTCCTATTGCGTTAGATCGATTGTCATTACTTTTTTTTATTGAACAATGGTGATTGGTAAAGTATTTGAATTAAATTACATCTTTCTCTGATAATTTAAACTTTTAGAACAGTTGAATCTAATTTTGTAAAATTTCACATGAGATTTAGAGAAAAAATTTTGAGTTCAAATCTAATTTTGTAAAAGTGTATGCTGTTGGTTTTATGAAATCGCTTATGTAGAGTGGCCATGGAGGATATACCCTTGACCAGTCCAATTTGCGATACTCTCGAGTCACGACACCCTAGGCGCTCACTCACATGTCCCGCGTGTGAAGAAATAGTACTCATCAAGTCGAGCGTTTGGTGAAGAAAACCGGAAGATTTTTTAAAATAATATTTCTCTTCACTCCTCGCAAAAATTCAATTTTTACCCCAACTCTTCGCAAATCACACCCCTTGCGTTTCCCCACTTCTCTCCTTCCCAAACAAACCACCAGGAACTTCCGCATGGCGGAACTTGAATGAACTTGACGAGTGTTTATAGACCAAGCCTTTCGTGCATATATACGAACAACGAAACAACTTCTTAATCTGGCTTTAGAGCAATGTGAGGATTCTGCTCGTGATCTATCGAAACAAAAACCGAATTGGTTTATGTTACTATTTTGAGATTAGAGTGGTCGTATCATGTGTTCAACGGAATTAGCATGGGCAATTGGCACTCAATTTCTATGCATCCAAATGAGTTGAGTGTTTGATTCATGTTGAAATATAATCTAGTGAGCAGCAGACCCAAAAATCTAGTCAGAGGGCAAGATAAAAAGGAATTGCAATACCTAATTCTGGGAAGGGGGAAATTGTGGAAAAGTAACTGGATGTGTAATTTTCATCCTCTAACCTCAGCTTTTATTTTAATGTTGGCTGCTATCGACATGTAGAATGGAACTTTAATACTATTTTCATCTGATTTATTCGACAGTAAATGTAGTGAAATATCGGTATATATCATGTGCAAAAAATGTCTGATTTACATTCCTTCCTTCGTCCTTAAGATAGCAATGTCGTTGACATGCAGTGGCATTGCCTGCTCGTCATTGCTAAAGAATGAGGAATGTGGCTGGGCTCCATTCGATGGATGCAAATTAGTTATCCCTATGATGGATCCATCTGTTTTCTCCATCTTTAGATCATGACACACGGTTCATCTACCTTGAGGGCTTCACCAACGACACGTGCTGTTGGGGGAACAAGTCCCCAAGTCGGCAATCGAGCGACAAGCGCATACATCACTTCTAGCTCGGATTCTGACTTAGAGACATACAGTTATCATTCAACGCATGATAGCTTCGTATCACTGGCTTTTCAAACCAAGTGCAATGACAAATTGTGCGAATCAATAGTTCCTCTCTGACTAGGTTGAATTATTATTGTGACATTATCATCAATAAGGTAAAACTAACCTGTCTCATGACGATCTAAGCCTTGCTCACGTTCCCCATTGGTGGGTGAACAATCCAACACTTTTTGAATTCTATTTCACAAAGATAGGAAGAGCTGACATCGAATGATCAATAAGCAATGTCGTCATGAATGCTTGACTACCACAAGCCAGTTATTCATATGGTAACTTTTCTGGCACCTCTAGCTACAAATTTTGAAGATCTAAAGGAGTGATTTATCCACGTTGAAACAAATCTTGGTGCTTGTTGAAACGAATTTGAACCGCTTGTCCCGCTCCCACTCTCCATTGCAAGATTTATCTCTTAATTTTGGGGTTTCCGATTAGGGTTTTCAAAATTTGGGGAAATAACTTGATTTGTCCGAATTAGGGTTCGTATTTGGACCAAAACATGTAGACAACGTTGTTTAGGGCTATTAATGCTAATTGGGCATCCCGACGAGCCACGTTGGTTGGCGAAATTGACAAAATAGTGCCACATCGGATTTCTGGCATTTCAAATTAGAATTGGCACTCAAGTGATTGTTTTTTTTAAAAGTGACATTTAAGTAATCCAATAAAAAGTTTTGATACGAAAATGAGCATCTTATGAAAGTTATGGCACTTTTGGTGTCTTTTTCCTTCTATAAAATTATCTTTTGTGCATTTTTTTCCTTTTTTAACTTTTCATGCTTCGATTTGTACTTTCATTCTTCTATATTTCCAAATTAATCCGTTAATGTATATTTCATGATTTTATATTTTCCTTTGATTTTATTTTGCTGATAATCTTATGACAATATTATGTAATGAAATCCAAATTCAAATTATACGTTTCATCTTTCTAAATCTATTTATTATATGAAAGTCAACTTTAGGGTGAGAAATTGGAATTCTATGATATCATTGTCGAATGATACAACAAATACTAATAATTGAAAATACTTCAATGCTAATACCAAATATGTTGAAATAGTTAAATTTTCTTTTTTGCAACAAACGGAAAATTTCAGCATGAGTTATTAATTTATTATCTAATAAAAACGCATATGCAAAATTTACCATCAAATTTCAGCATGAGTTATTAGTTTACCATGAGTTATTATCTTTAACTTTTGATAATATATAACAAATTTTGGACAGAAAAATTTATTTTTAAAAAACATAATGATGTTGAAATACCCGTTGGCTGAAAAGGGTGTCAAATAAAATGTTAAGTTTGATCTGCGGCATTGTGCGGGGTCCCTTTTAATAGGAGCAACAATGCGAACGACACTATAAATCTTATGATTTCGAAACTATGACCTCTCTATTTGCTTTGAGAAGTTAAGTGAATCGTCATTTGTCTCTATAAAACTTGTAAAGTGAAGTCTAGCTTACGTATATCTAAGTGTAGTTTCATATAAAAATCCATGATGTGCAATATTGCTGGGTTGAGAAAAATACTCCAAAATGAGAAAAGTTTTTGGATATTGTCCAAATTTTTGTATATAAAATATAGCATCAAAATACGTAAGTGTGATTATTATTAAGGCAAAAGCCATCAAAAACTCTAAACTATATCCACTGTGACACATTTACCGTTAACTTTTTTTGTAACACTAAAAATTTCAAACTTGTACCTATGTGACACGTTTATTCTATTAATGAAAACCGTTAAAAATCTGCATATATGGACTAGTGTTGACATGGCGCCCAATGGCTTAAGTAAAATCAAAACAACGTTGTTTGGCTTAAAATCATCTAACATAGGGTAAATGTGTTACATAGGTACAAATTTTGGATTTTTTATGTCACAAGAAAAAGTTTAAGGTAAATATGTCACAATGGGCATAGTTTGGGGTTTTTAATGTCACAAAAAAAGTTTAGGGTAAATGTATCACTGTAGGTATAGTTTGAAATTTTTTGTGGCTTTTTCCCTTATTATTATTATCAAAGTTGGGGGCCAATCATAGATCCGGCCATCAAGTCAGATCGCACATAACGATCCGTTTGAAACTTTCAATATCTGTGGGGGGACTTAGTATTTCACTTTATTGCGAAGGATGACAAATAATTTTACAAGGGAAATTTTCAAATAAAAAACAAATGGGTGGTCGTTTTCTCATAAGAGAGAGTAAACCTTATCTCATATAAGTGCTTGAAATGATCAAGTTAGTCTCAAATAAAAACCTGAAGTGAGGTCATTTTCTCAAAAAAAAGACCTCAAAATGAACATTATCTCAAATAAGGACGTGAAGTAACCAACTTAATATCAAATGACGTCCCAAACTCATCAACAAGTCAAATCTCTGCCAATCGGCTTGCACGTGCGACTCATGTGCTTATTCCGACGACAAGGCGGCAATATCGAAGGCAATTTTGTTTGAATTTTTCTACTTTGGTCCAATTTGAAGAAACCCTAAATTGAAACTAAGGTTACTCTAGGGTTCTTCAAAAGGCAATTTTCCTCCTAATTTCACTAATGTAGCTTCTCCAATTCGATCGTGTCTATCGTTCCTGACTCTGGGACATAGCCACCTGTATAAACATGTGAGTCACATGTGCAAGCCGGCTAGCCGGCCAGCGAAGATTTGGCGGGCCAATGAGGTCGATCCCTTATTTATGACTAAGTTAGTCATTTCAGGCCTTTATTTGAGACAATATTCACTTTAGGCCCCTTTTAAAAAAAAAACAAACAAACAAACCCAATTCTTGCCTTTATTTAAAATAAGGTCCACTCTAAACCCATTTAATATATATATAGGACCCATTTAAAGCCATTTGTTTGAGACTAAATGTACTTCAGACTCTCATTTGATATGAAGTCCACTTTGGACTCTCTTTTGAGAAAACAGCTCTACTTGTGACTCTTATTTAAAAAATTTCCTTTTTTATATTAAAAAAAGTATATTCAGGAACTATAATTTGCTAGATTGATAAATTGATGTTGCAAGTGGTTCCTTCTTAAGGAGCACGAAAAATTATGCTACCAGGTAGATCTCCCAATTAATAATGTTACGACTATAAAAACTGGCGATGCAAGTACAACAAATACAAAATCTAACATCTATCAATTTCTTGATGCTTACTTCCTCATAATATTACATTATTAAAAAATTGAGCCGACGCGAGCCGAAATGCGTCGGGCTTGAACTCTTAGTCCTTTTGGCAAAAAAGCCTCAACCCCTTTCACAATGATCCATGATGGACGAGACCATTCCATACATTAGTAATTAAGAACATACATGATTTTGATAACCTACCCTTTCCCCAAGGCTAAGATGGTTGGATTTGTAGTAAAAGAATCAATAATCTTTCACAAGAGGCTTGATTCACGTGATGAACAAATCTATGGATGGTTAGCACGGCGTTGTCAAGTTGCAGCATGCCTCTTAAAATTAAAACCAATTTCCATGCGAGAAAATACAAATCCCAAACTGCAAGAGCTAAAAAGAAGAGAAAAGAAAAAGGAGAGACAAGTGTGCATTGCACTTTCTCTCATAACAAGACAGAAATTGTCAGGGAAAAGTCAAAGATGAGATTATTGTTTGATTAAGATGCTAGCCTCAATTAGTGCCCGGTTTTCAGCGAACATCACATGCTCTACCCTTAATAAAATTACTTCAGAGGCATTATTTCTCTGCCATGCATCCTGTTGGCACCCAAAATGAACCATACCGAACATCGGTGTGTAAGCTAGGAGAGCAAAACTAAGGAATTTCGAGGACAGCGTCGTGGCAATACTCGAGCAACCAAGGATGCCGAAGTTCGGTGACGAGGGCGATGAAGTTCGGTGACAAGGATGGTAACCATTTTGGATAAGCCTGAACGACAACAATACACGAAAATTAGTAACCGCTAGTGACAGTTAACATCCTGTAAACCTATAAAAGGCAGGTGTTACATTATTGTAAAGCATCCGCAATTCATCAATAAAAATCTATCTTTTACAATCGTTTGCTTTCAATTCCTCTCAGTTTACTTTCCCTGTTTTTATCGTTTTTTGCACTTATTCCTTTTTGCGTATTATTAGCCAAACTCCTATCCGAATTGCCACAAAACCCGTTCCTTCATTAATAAAACCGAAGCCTTGCAAGTTTGGTGAAAGGTATTTCATCGGATCACTTCCTAGCGAAACACATCCCTTATTGGAAGTATTCACTCGATGCTCAGATATTTGTTTTTTCACGGTAGAGTCATCATGGTCGACTAGAACATGTAAGTTTGAGAAATATATATGACAAATCAGATTTATAGAAATAGTGAGACGTTATGTAATGTGGCCCGAATGGTTTATGATGTGCATGTTGGGGCAAATTGTTGGGGCCTTCGGCCGTACAGCGCAGTGAGATTTGGGCCCACCAATCGTGGGCTGTCGAGAAATCTATTATACCGTATGACCTTTTCTGATTTTTCTATCTAAATCAATCACCCCTTACAATTATAAGAGTTCAACACAGTACATATATATTTGGGAAAATTTCAGATAAATGCCTAAAATGCTATTATTTTCTCAATTAATGACCTAAAGTGGATCGTACTTAAGATAAAAGTCTGAAGTGTCTTTATTTTCTTCAAATAAGTGCCTAACTCAAACAAAGAAAAAAAAGGAGAAAATCAAAAAATTAAAAAGCAAAATTACGAAATTACCCTTAAGTCAGGCTATTATTTGAGAAAATTAAGGCACTTTAAGTTTTTATTTGAAATAAGATCTACTTCATGTCCTAAATTGAAAAAATGATTACACTTCATATTTTTATTTGAAAATTTTCATATATTTATATATAAGTGACATTTTTATTTACCTGCTCTCTCACTCTCTCTCTGCTGCTCTTTCTTCACCAGTCTTCACCAGCTTTGCAAAGGCCAAAAAAGTACTTAAGTTTCACCAGCTATTACCCACCTCAAGTAGCTTCCATCTTACAGTTTGATAATAAAGAACGACCCATCTTTGTTTACTTCACTCCCACTCAATGTTCCCAAGCAACTACACTCACTTCAAGTCCTTAACCATCAAACTCTCCACTCCAGAGCATCAGCATCAGCATCATACTCCAGTCCCAACGCCATATTTTCCTTCTCAAGTCCTGCCCTTTTTTTTTTCTTCAGGTTTGTTCTTTGATCTCTTCACTCATTGCTTCTGTTCTTTAATGTTCTTCGTGGGTTACCATATGCATCTGAAATCTGCGGTTTAGCGATGCTGCTTCCACAGCTTGTTTTGGGTTCTGTCGTTTTGGCATTGTGGGTAACTTTTGAACGAGCTGATCTAGATCTGCTTCTTTGCTAGTTGATGTGCATTTTGGGGGATGTGTGAGAAAGTGTTGAGTTGGGTCTGCTTGTTTTGCTGGGAAGCTCCTGATTTGAGCAGAAACAGGGAAAAAGACAAATTTAATGGAAAGAAAAGGAGATGTTCGGAGCACCCAAAAGTAGGTGTTAGATCTGGGTTTTGGCAATGGTTTTCTCGTCTTCTGGGATTGATCTGTTTCGAGGATCCTCCAACATTATAAATCTGCTGCTTACTGAACTATGGATGCACATTCAAACATTCAGATTGACTGCTCCCAACCACATATTCTTTTTGCAATTAGCTTGATACACATTCTTTTTGTGAACTTCTAATTCGTCGGATTAGCTAATTAGTAACCTTAATTTGAATTTTCAGCCCACCCAAAAGAGAAAACCTTACATGTTCACAGTGAAAATTCAAAGAATATGTAAACTGAAAACACAGGCTTTATTTGCCAAAACAGTTGGTGAATTCATGTTATGAATTTCATTATTTCATCTGCAACTTTCTAAAATCTAGTCATATTAATAATTACGGATTTATACAGCGTCCTTGTTCACAAAGATGTGTTGTCGCTTTTGACATATCGACAGCAGTTGGTTTTAATGAACTCGCTGTCATAATATTGTCAACATTCCCAGTATGTATGAGCATAAGAGTGAACTTTGATTTTTGGAAGTTATAATCTGCAGAGAGTAACTCGAATTCTCCAAGGAAATGAAGTCAACCACGGTGTTCTTGATTACCACAGCTATTCTGCTGCTCTCTTCTCCAGAAGCAAAAGCTCAAACCACCAAATCTCCCCCTCCAAGTCTGGCTCCGGCCCCAGCCCCGGCACCTGACCATGTGAACCTCACGCACCTGCTCACTGTAGCGGGCTCGTACGACACCTTCCTTGGGTATCTCAAGTCCACCAAAGTCATTGACACCTTCCAAGACCTGGCCAACAACTCCAAGGATGGCATCACCATATTTGCGCCAACCGACAAGGCCTTCTCATCACTTAAGCAGGCATCCCTCTCCAACCTCACGCAAGACCAGGTCAAGTCGCTCTGCCTGTTCCACGCCTTGTCGCGTTACTACAGTCTCTCCGATTTCAAGAACCTGAGCCAGTTGAGCCCCGTCAGCACAGTCGCTGGGGGCCAATACACTTTGAATTTCACTGATTTGTCTGGAGACGTGCACATCAATTCCGGGTGGACCAATACAAAGATCAGTAGCAGCGTGCTTGCCACCGACCCAGTAGCGGTGTACCAAGTGGATGGCGTACTTCTCCCGGTGGCAATCTTTGGTACTGATATACCACCAATGCCAGCTCCAGCACCAAGTCCCTCAGCTGAAGCTAGCCCAGCTGCTGATACTCCAAGTGAAGTAAATGCTAATGCGACTTCTCCATCATCTTCTTTGGAAAAGAATAAGAATTCGTCTCCACAGATTATCAGTTGGGGAATTCGGAGTCAGTTGTTCTTTGCTGTTTCGAGCATGATGATTATAATGTCAGGTTGACGATGCAGTTGATTAGATGAGCGCTTGGTTTAGATTAAGACGGTAGCTTTGGATGTGATTGAATTGCTTGATTTGAAACAATTTTTTGTGGGGATTTTATGCTATTGACGTTTCGCAGGAGAAAGTGAATTCGGCTAGTGCTACTCTATTAGTATGCTTATTCAATGCCACATTGTTGATTCAGTCAGTTTGTTCTTGATGAATGAAAAACGGAACAAAGCTTTTCCGTTCTTGATTTCCACAAGAAACCGGGGATTCATTCCGCACTTCTCCGGCGAGGCTTGCGCGAGCAAACATTGAGCTCAGTTTCTGAAAATGTCGAAGATGTTTTCATGAGTCTTCAGAGCTTTGGAAACCGCAGAAGCAAACCACTTGTGGTGAAATTTGGTCATTCTGACTTCTGTACTCCAGCAGAAGTAAAATTTCCGGTTCGATCATCAGTGAATCGAAATTGTCGATCTCGTTTTGCATTATACTTGTAATTGAGGCGAAATACGGTGTCATGAAAGAACCCGTTAACCTCGATCCGCATGTTTTCAACTAAGATACTCAAGTGAGAAGCTATCAGATTAGCAAATCTGGGAAAACTTCTGAAACTGGTATTGCTTCGTGAACACTCCGAATGGACATGGAGTTCACATGAGCCATTCATTGAGCCGCAATAAATTCTTCACGAGTTTGGTAATCTGTCGCCAACAAGAACGACCTGACTCCTTGCACAGAAATTACTGATTCTTGTAGGAGATTTTCCATTGCAGTGATGCATGGCCATGGTCGCTTGCCACAGCAATTACTTCATATTGACTATGGGCTCGAGTTTGTCTGATGAAAAGCTGCCTGATTGATGATTCGAGACTTCATGATGTTTGACCTCACATGTTCATGTGGAATTGAAGGAAGAGGTCCTAAGTTAGAATGTTTTCGACCTTTCATCTAACTCCATCGGTTAGCAATTTCGAGCTTTAGTATTGGGCCAAATCCGATTGACCCCAATATCTGTTGTCTCTTACATATAATTAGAACCGAAATTGACACACCGATCACTTTTTCAATCACCACATGGCACTTCATTTATCTCTATGTCTGCCACGTAGCAAGACACGAGACATAATTTTGCCACGTGACTCACATTCGACTTACAAATATTAATATATCGCGCTTCATGATTATTATCGCCGTTGTAACTCTAAGATCTCATATACGATTGGATATACAAGATAAGAGAAGAGCTTTATTAAACAGAAAAACTTAACAAATATTTTTATATACAAAAGCGATAGGAAACTTGGGAATAAACACTAGCCATAGGAAAGCTCCAATTCCGAACTCCAGATCCCATCTTTGGTACTTAACACCAAATAACATTAAAATAAAACCCCAGATCCAATTAATCGGGTAATAATTAAATAAGCTAATTTCCATCAATTAAGAAATCCCACATGACAATAATAACAATATAATTACCTAGGGAAATGGTATTTATGTGTGTGATTGAATTGAATCATAAGCTAACTTTTAATGGAATCCCAACGTTCCCCGAACGAAACAGAAGGAAGAAAAGGGCAATGATCTGCTTAATATTAGAGGCATTCCGACATCCCTGTGCTGATGATTTCTGTCTCTCTTCGCGGGTACTCAAAGGCCGCACGCTTTTCTCTCTCTCCCTCCCTCTCTCCATCTCTCTCTCCCTTCGCAATTCCCTCGTTCCTTCGTTGCATCGATCCGATAAGTCACTTGGACGCCATCGCCAACCCTCGAAAGATTCGAACTTGACGAAGAAACTCATGGGCGCCTTCTATCCCATCTGCTTTTGACGTTTCGTGGTTCGTTCTCGAATCCGAATCTGATGTTCCAGGGCGTGGACGTTAATGGGTAGTGTTTAGATTGCGTTGCCATCGATCGAGGTGCTCTTGGGGGTGGCTCGTTTGGGTTTACTCGGTTGATTTGTATCTTCGAAATGAAAAGAAAGATCACTGTTTTATTCACGCGCTGCGTTGCGTGGAAACTTTTCGCCGTCTAGTTTCATGCTTTTCGCGATTCTATGTTGATCTGAGATTGCCTCTTTTCTTTGTTCATTATCGTCCAACTACCTTAGTGCGATGTGTTGGCGCTCTCATGTTCTGCTGGCGATTATTGTTGTTGTTTAGTTTCGGGATTTGAAGCAGAGGAAGGCATAAAATGGCTGGTTTTGTTGGCGTTCTGGTATCTGATCCGTGGCTGCAGAGCCAATTCACCCAAGTCGAGCTTCGAACCCTCAAATCCAGAGTGAGCATTTTTTTTCTTTCGTAATGCACATTTTCCTCCTCCTGTTGGGTTGGCTATGTCGTTTGTTCCTTTGATTTGCTTTATATTTGGCTGCGTTCTGGTGGCTAATTGAATGGTCTTTGTTGGTTTCAGTATGTTTCAATCAAAAATGAATCTGACCGGGTCACTGTCAGAGATTTGCCACCCGTGTTTGCGAAACTGAAAGCTTTCAGTGAAATGTTCAATGAGGATGAGGTTAGGGCTATTCTTGGGGAATCATGTACGAACATGGAGGAAGAGATTGATTTCGAGTCTTTCCTTCGGGTGAGTTTGAAAAGAACACGACATTCTGTTATAGTTTTTGGTGATGGTAAGTAGTTGTGCAGACACTGAAGTACACTCGTAATAGCACTCTTGTCAAGGTGGGATCATGAAGGCCACTGGCATAGCAAAGTAGAGCACGGACATCTGAAATTCATACTGTTTAGAAATTAATTTGCTGTGTCAAAAGAATGATAGTGGAATTCCCCTCCTTCGGGCAGGCCTTTTTGAATTTGCAAGCTCGAGCAACAGCTAAATCTGGCGGTTCGAAACATTCATCTTCTTTTCTTAAGGCAGCCACGACTACTTTCCAGCACACAATAAATGTATCAGAAAAGTCTTCTTATGTGGCCCATATCAACAGCTATCTGGGAGAAGATCCGTTCTTAAAGAAGTATCTTCCTCTCAATCCAGGGACAAACACTTTGTTTGATCTAGCAAAAGATGGAGTGCTTCTCTGGTACATGCTTTTTTGACCTTCCAATTGTGTATTCATACATAGAAGATTTACCCTCATTGATGCCTAAAGTTTTGTGATGCAGTAAACTCATCAATGTAGCTGTCCCTGGTACCATAGACGAGAGAGCTATTAACACCAAAAGTGTCCTCAATCCATGGGAGAGGAATGAGAACCACACTCTTTGTCTCAATTCTGCAAAGGCCATTGGCTGCACAGTTGTAAATATTGGTACACAGGATCTGGTTGAAGCGAGAGTAAGTTAAACCTAGAGAAGATTCTAATTTTGTTCTTAGCGTAGATCTGTTTTACTTTTAAAATCTTATTCTTCTTTTCTGTCTTGATCTTCCAGCCCCATCTGGTTCTTGGTTTGATTTCTCAAATTATAAAGGTAATTAACTGGATGTTATTTGTTTATCTATTGTAAAGGGAATCTATATATTATCAATAGTCCAAGTAATTGATTCTCAAGTTTGTCATTTTCTCGGTGGTTATATCAGATCCAATTGTTGGCTGATCTCAACCTGAAGAAAACTCCTCAACTTGTGGAATTGGTGGATGACAGCCAGGTGATTGAAGTTCAAGATTCCTTTTGAATATTTCAAGTAAAGAAGCTCAGTGTACTGAAATTATCATTTTGTTGTTGCGTTCAAATTGTTCAGGATGTAGAGGAGCTATTGGGTTTACCACCTGAGAAAGTTTTATTGAAATGGATGAATTTTCATCTAAAGAAAGCTGGGTATAATAAGCAGGTTTCAAACTTTTCCTCAGATGTGAAGGTAAGCAGGAGTTTACTTGTGTATTTTATGCGTAGAATAGAAACTGCTAACCCTAAGATTGGAGCATCATCACAAACGTTACTATTTCATCGGCTTAAATTCACAAATGATCTTGGATTTCTGCATCTTTACTAGAAAATGCTACAGTAAAGGTACTCTGAGTTGCTCGTAGTGTTCTTTTCAGAGCTTTTTTTCTTCTGCTCATTGGCACAACTGGTAAGTAGACTGTAGACCTGGAAACAAGAAAATATCACTGTCAGAATTGAGCTATGGCTCATATCTGTATTGTCTGGTTCTCATGAAGCATGTTTTAAAGTTATTCTTGTTTATATTCTTGTCTGACTCTTCGAACCCATAAATTTTCAGGATGGTGAGGCTTATGCTTACCTGCTCAATGCTCTTGCTCCAGAACATGCTAGCGCCTCCACCTTGGATGCAAAGGATCCCAAGGAAAGAGCAAACATGGTACTTGAGCAAGCAGAGAAATTGGATTGCAAAAGATATCTCACACCCACTGATATTGTGGAGGGTTCACCAAATCTTAATCTTGCATTTGTGGCACAAATATTCCAACACAGGTGCCTTATTTATCAGTTTCTTGTATTCAGTTTGCTCTTCTTCAAGTATTTAGAAACAGAGAGTTTGCACGAACCTATAGATTTTTTATTTTTTATTTTTGGTCAAACACAAACCTATGGATAATGGAGTGGGAATTGGTGGGGATGACAAGGTTTTGATAATTGATTGGATCAGGTCTTAAGCAGTGTTCAGGGAATAACCTAATATTGTGATTGTGGTTTACCAGAGGCCTTATGATCAGTGAAAACTGTGCTTTCTTTGCTACCCGTTAGTTAACACAACTAAATGTTTACTTATCTTTCTGCATTTTTTTGTGCTGGATCTTCTATTCCATTTCTTCAAGATTCCACTGTGTAAACGTGTGCTTTCTTTGCTTCCCTGTGGTCGACACAACTAGATGTTTACATTTCCCTCTTCACTTTCACCTGTGCTGGATCTTCTATTCCAATTTCTCCAAGATTCCACTGTGTCACTTACTGAGCCTTGTGGTGGTCGAGTTACTTTGGTTCTGTAGCGAGTGTAAAAAATACCAACTTTGAATTATATCCTATCGAAAGATTATCGAACTTGTATTTCCCGGCTCTGCCATGTGTTAATCTTTTGAGCCAAATTGCAATAAATCCTCACTGTCTGAAATCATATCAAATCTATCCCAAGACTAGACTCCATCTAAAAATGGTTTTTCATTGACCTTTTTGCCCTCTTCTGCCTTAAGTATTTATAGCATTCCAATTAAGACTATAGTATTTTAGAGGAACCTAATTTTTCATTTTTTTCATACCAAAATTTTCAGAAATATTTAGATTATGGTTGATATCAAGCCTGATAAATATTCTCTCTGGAATTATTCATATTTCAAATTATTCTCCTTAAAATATCCTCCCTTGAATAATAAAACTGGATATTTCTTCTTTCTTTGGGGGCAAAATCGAAATTTGGGAAGGAATCTAATGGAATATTCCCTCTCACAAGCAGTGCTTATAGACATGGGATAGATTTGAAACAAATTTGAAAGGTCGGGTATTTTTCATAAAGATTAAAAGGTTAGGAGAAAACTGAAAATCCTTAGAAGGTTGGGATTTATTTTGTCATTTGGCCAATTTTATATGAAAAGGTGAGAACGTGGAAGTTCAAAATCGATATTAAAACCGAGAGCAATATTCACCTTTCGAGAATGTACTACATGACAAAATTAATTTTTAACTTTGCAGGAATGGCTTGTCTACTGATACCAAGAAGATTTCCTTTGCTGAGATGATGACTGATGACATGCAAACTTCTCGTGAAGAGAGATGCTTCCGCTTGTGGATTAATAGTCTTGGTACTGCCACATACGTCAATAACGTTTTTGAGGATCTTAGGAATGGGTGAGAATTCATATTTTCTTCTCCATGTTATTTACTTGTGGAACCTTCAGTAATGTCTAAAATTTCATTCAGATGGGTTCTCTTAGAGGTACTCGACAAGATTTCGCCAGGATCAGTTAATTGGAAGCATGCCACCAAGCCTCCTATAAAGATGCCCTTTAGAAAAGTTGAGAACTGCAACCAAGTCATCAAGATTGGAAAGCAGTTGAATTTCTCCCTAGTGAATGTAGCTGGAAATGATATCGTGCAAGGAAATAAGAAGCTCATACTAGGTTATTTCCAACTTTTGATTTTCTTTTTCTTATCAACTGAATTATCTTTTCAACAAAACGATTTGTATGTTTCAGGCAAGTTTTGGTCTTTAGGTTGTAGTTCACATGACTGGTTGGTGTTTGTAAAATAACTATTAGAAGAACACAGATTGGTCATTGGTGAAGCGGAGAGAAATATATATGGCCCATGCATTGTTTTTGTGAATTCTTTTTGCCACAAAACTTGAGGTGAAGCTAAGGAAGATTCTTAGCGAAATTTGGATTAGGGAGCATCTTTCAGTATTTCTTCATTTTTCTCTTCGTAAATATTCTTCCCTTACTACATCAGCATATCACATACTGATAAAATCACATGGGTGAAGACTCGTACCATTTCTTCATTCTTTTATAACCTCTTTGGGAATTAAAATTACAATCTTCCTTTTCTAATTGGCCCTAGCTAAACTGGCTTCTTCAGTCAATTTTGTTCTTCCTCTGACAGAAAAAAGACTCTCAGAAATGTCTTGTCTCCTGTTTGCTTTACAGGTTCTTGGTATCCAATTTGCAATTTTTGTCTTCATTTTTTGTGTTGAATCCAGATGCTCCCGTTATGTTGCAGAAGCAGCTGTATTCCTTCATCGGATTACTTAAGTGTTAACAAGTGCTCTCATCTTTTCTCCAAAAAGGAAGTGTTTCTTGACCTATAAACTAGGATGCGTTGACAACTCCTTGTTCTTGGTATCTGCAGCATACTTATGGCAATTGATGAGGTTTACTATGCTCCAGCTTCTGAAGAACCTTAGATTTCATGCGCAAGGTAAGGAAATAACCGATGCCGACATTTTGAATTGGGCAAACAGAAAAGTTAAGAAGGCAGGTAGATCATCCCAAATGGAGAGCTTTAAGGTAATAAAATCAGACAACAGCTCGCATTAGAATCAAAATAATCATATTCAAAGTTTGAAATTCGCTTCTCTTTTGTCCCTATTAGGACAAGAAACTTTCAACTGGGATTTTCTTTCTTGAGCTTCTTAGTTCTGTGGAGCCAAGGGTGGTCAACTGGAGTCTTGTCACGAAAGGGGAAACTGGTTGGTCATTCTCATTCTTCATTTACATATTATATATTTACATATTGTATTATGTGAATGTTGAAATTGCTATTTTCTCGGGGATAAAAATAAGGGAATGGATTACATGAGAGTTACATTATTCTACTTTATCAACCACACGCTAGTGTTTCCCCTGGACCATGGTAATGATATTTCATGCTTTATATGCAGATGAGGATAAGAAGTTAAATGCCACATATATTATCAGTGTTGCTAGAAAGCTCGGATGTTCCATCTTCTTGTTACCTGAGGACATTATAGAGGTACTTCCACTTTGATAAACTTTAGATATGCAGCTCACATTACATGTCCGGGAAAAAAGTTGTTAACTTTCAGTACTAGTTATGGTTCAGTACTAATTTTGCTTCTTCTCCTGAGATGTCTCTTCTGATTACTGTGATATGGTTCTTTATTTATATGTGCTGGAAAATGATTTGTTGATCATATGACATGACACTACCCTGAAGATGAATCATCTGTCTCCCCTCTTCTTTTAGTTCCTCATTAGGTTAGTATGTAAGTCTCTGGTGGCAACTGGGTTTTAAATGCCTCGTTTATTTTCTGACAGTCTGCTTAGAACTCTTGGAAGTTCCACAGTACATGATGATAATATCTAAAATGCTTGTTTACAATTTGTTATTAGTTGAGCTTTGATTAAACAGAAGGGCTTCTTTGTTTTTCGCATCATCATTTAGACAGAGTGGCTGATCTCACTTTGCCTGAAAACTGAAAATCGTCTGCTGATCTTACTAAGTTTCCCCCACTTTATATATAATACAGCTACTTTGGACTTGCATGTCGAAAAAACTATTGGTTAGCATTTCTTGATGTTATTTTCAATTTGCCATGAGGACAGGTAAACCAGAAGATGATCCTCACTTTAACAGCGAGTATCATGTATTGGAGCCTGCAGCAACAGGCAGATGAATCAGAGACCGGTGAATCCACTGATCTAGATGCATCGCCAGTGAGTTCTGCAAATGGCGAGAATGACAAAGTTCTGGCCAGTGAGATCTCCGATTTGTCCGATGCTGCTTCAGATGCCGCACCTTCCCCACAACTTGGAAAGGATGAATCTTCTCAAGAGGTTGAAAATACAGAACCGTCATCGAATAGCGAAAATGGGGTTACTATTGAGGGATCCCCTTCAACTGAAAATGAGAAGGCCACTTCTCATGTGGAAGGGAGAGGACGTGATACAGAATGATGATAGCTGTGACCATTATTTTCTTCTTCTTATTTTATTTATTTTTTTCTTTCAAAGAGAAAATCAATTTACAGATGAGTTTTAATTTACACAGTAGGAAATGCTCAATTCATTCATACTTGTAAAATGCAGAAGGTGAAGGGGTCCTGTTTGAATCCTTCTCATGTGATGATTTCCTTTGCATGACTATTCTGATCGTGCTGAAGCCGTATTTGATGCTTCAGGATCAGTTAGAAATTGAATGTAATTTGTTCCTCCTTTCTCTTTGGATATCTGAAGATGACAACAGTCTGACAGTTCCTTTCCATCTGTCTGGAGATGCATCCGTGCTTGGCTAATCTCTTCATGGAACACTGCTCTGGTTTCGTGGCATACTTAACATGATTGGGAGGAACATTGTTGCAGCTTTCAACAGTTTGCATCTTCAAGCAACATTGTCCAACAACTTTCAACAGGTTGCGTTTTCAAGCAACACAGGCAATTGGACACTTAAAAGCAGGATCCAAGGAACTTAGATGCGCACTGCGCACACTCGCTTATCAGCAAAATAATTAATTGATGTTCGAAAAAACTAACTGGAACTTCAAATACTAACCACTCGAGATTCAGAGGCCTATATCTCCTTCATTCTCTGCATGCATACTCATTCTATCGTTTTAACAATTCTCTCTGCACGTATCCACATTTGTAGACAGGCAAAGCTGTTCAAGCGCTTACATGCACAATACATACCTAACTGGAACAACCATACACAAATTCGTCGACAAAATTCATCCAAACCAATCCTCGCTCAGGAAATTCAGAAGGAAAATGCAGTTCTCACATTGTAGTCTAAAAAGAGTAAAAGATGCAGACAAAAACATGAACTAAAATATCACTCCAGTTACAAAATTTCCACACTATCCAACGTCTTTTATTTATATGATAGAAAAAATGACTACAATCTACATTTTAGTTTTCTATTTGTTTAATGTTTGAGGAGAAAGAAGGACTTCATTTTGCAACGCAACCATGATCATCGTCACTTAAAGTTTCAGACCTTTCCTGTTCAGCCACAAGCATGAGCATGTCACTTAAAGTTTCAGACCTTTCCTGTTCAGCCACAAGCATGAGCATTTCAAGGCGCTTATCAAAGAGCAATGCACTCTCATCTCTCTTGTCTAGTTCAGCGGCTTCAGCTTCAAGCCACTTCTCACGTAGGTCATCTAGCAGATTGGCTTGATCAGTATTTGCCACAGCACCAGGAGCATTTGGAACCGTGGTTCGAAGCGAAGAATCCCCAGAGGGAGGTGGCAAAGTCAATAACATTGCTCGGAACTCTCGAGTGTCCGCAAATGTCTCAAAGTTACAAGCCATTGTATCTAGACAATACTCTCGCATCTTCAAAACTCCGTACCTACACGTGCAGCATAAATGTCAAACGAGAACTCTCATCCAAGACTCAGGGCTGTTTGGTAAAACTGAAAACCAAGTACTGAAAATTCAAATATTGAAAGTGCTAATAATCTTAAGTGCTGAAAATCAAAATAAAATGTTATCTGATAATAGCTGAATATTGAGTATTGAATAATATGTAACCATATATCTAATGATGAATAGTGTTGGTAGGATTTAGACTTTCAGCAATTTTATAAGCAAGATTGTAATTCCTTTTTAAACGTGTATATTATCGAAGTAAATAAGTAACCTCAACCTTACTTAACAAATTCAGAAATTTTTTCACTTAATTAAATCTTTAAGTCAAGACTAATTATGGTTGTTAAACGTGCTTAATTTTATTAAAGTGCTGAATGTATAAGTTTTCATATTGGACATATCAAACAGGCCTGACTACAAAGTTTCAGCCACCTATCCAGCATTAGGCACATTGCATTTCTCGTTCATTTTAAACTAACCATAACTAAACATCCTCTTTTACTAGATAGACTATGCAATCCAGAAAGGGATTTAAATGACTCAGCAATTTCACTGTTTAAATAGAAAAAAATGCCCAACTCTCACGAACTTCAAATTTATTAGCAATATCCAGGGATTTAACTAGTTAATTAATTGAGTCGCTATGCCTGAAACTTGTACATTCAGTATCGGTGCCTTGATTACAGCCAAAAGAAAACTGTCCCTTGACATATAGAAAATTATAGAGCAACCGATCAAGGAAATAATAGAATCTGGAGATATATCTATCCTAAACTTACATGTCCGATAGCATCAACCAATGGCACAATTCAGCTGACGAGGCCATTTCCAGTTGCACCAGCAATACATCAGCCACAGCACGCTTCAGAGGGAACAACAGATATCTAGAAGCAGCATCAAACATTTCCTCTGCCTGCAAATAGTTCAGTGAGCTTCAGCAGCACAAAATAGGACCATCTATTTCAATCAACTAGTACATAAACTACCTCATCTGGATCTACTTCCTTTAAACTATCGGTGTACCTGAACCATCAACGAGCATGTATAAGTTTCACTATGGTGAAACTTGAAGCTGAAAATCACTGAAAGAATAAAGTCGTTCAAGTTAAGAATTCACGCATCATAGTACTCTTAAAAACAAAACGGGGTCCTAACTCTTATCAGTAAACCGAACTGAACTTTGACTAAAATTTGGAGAAGAACTATCAAGACCACTACCTAAACCCAATCTAGATACTGACTGGATGCAAACAGAGATGCTCCAATGAAATATGTCGCCCAACACTTACATATATTCAATCATTTTCTCAAAAATTTCCATGCTTAAGTCACGTTCTTCAAGAAATGGAAGGGTAGCTGCAGGCAACATATCTTTCTCATCCTGTAAATCCCTCATATGGGATAATCTTGCTCTAAAATATTCTGACCTCGATGCTAAAACCACCTGATGGCAATGAAAAATCTTTTTATCAACTCTAACACAAACATCTGCAAGATCGTCTACAAAATCTTTTATCTTCAATGCACCAATAGAAGCAACTAAATTATGAACACCATTCTGCATGTTGTGCTCCGAGGAAGAATTGGCAAGACAAATTTGAAGTATACGATTCATGGCAGCAGGAAGGCGATCCTCCTCGGGAAGGGACAATCCCTGTAAGATGAATCGCTTTTGAGAGTTATCTGCATCTCTCAGTGACTTGTACTCCGCATACTTTTGGTGGATCAATTCCTTCTCAAGAGTTGTTTCCAATGACTCACATTTGCAGACCTTGCAGATCCTAACAAGATCTTCCATGTCCTCTACAGAGATCTCTAGTCTGTCTGAATAGAAAAAGTGAATAAGGCTGTAAAGCGCAGGATATGACAACTTTTCCCTGGAGAATCTGACTTCTCTTCGATCTTTCCAATCGGATTCAAACTTTTTCTTGAAGAAGGGTGACCGAGCACTTAAGATGACTCTATGTGCTTCAATAGGTCTACCATGTATGAAAAACATTACATCTGGAGGAAAATGGTCGTAATTTGAAGCCCCAGAAGAACCAATACCTAATCAACAACCATATCAGGTGTTAGATGGTTACTTCCTTGTACGGTACTAACAGCCACGATAAATTGATAATTAACCAGCTAAAGTACAGAGCAACTAGAACCACCATGCTCAAATAGTTAACTACCATGATTTCATATAAATTCTGCACTACAAGTCTATAAAGTACAAATACATTAAATTTGGCACTTTCTCTGTGTAGCGCAGATGGATACTGCAACGAGGAATTTAGTAGGTAAAATAAAATGACAGAGACAGATGAGAATTCTACCCATTCAAGATGGAAAAATATGCCACAAGAACTATGCTCTCCATAGAGTTAGAAATAAAAGTTAATGTGCATTATTTTCTTTAAGTTGCAAGAAGTAGTAGTCAAACCGTTTCCCATCCTGCATTGGCTAATTTATTTTGTTACCCAACTACTACATCCAGGTTTTGGTACTCGACCAATGCATAGGCACAATCGAGTAACATCGAGTAGTCATCAAAACTAATGGGTTCCAAGAAAGTGACCATCTCTCAATACTGCCTGCGCAAAGGACCCTTCAGTTCTCCATACAGGGGCCACAACTGAATGGTCAACAACCCACGATCAAACACGCCTGAGTTCTACATTTATCATGAACTTCATATCCTCATCTCACAGAACGCAAAATTCTCCTAGACAATCAGCCACTCATTCTCCCACATAGCTTTTAGGTACACCGTCATCTGATGAACACAACACATTCCTGGTTAAAGTAACTTTAGCAGTAAAGCCCGACAACTATACCTATGAAGGACACTTTCAGCACATAGATATTACAGATGACCAATTCATCAAACATCACTACTTGCAATATCCCAATAATAGACCAACTTCAAATTCCTACTGTAATTCCAATGAAATAAAAGTACTTGACAGTACCTGCAACTTCGACCAGAACCTGAGATTACTCAAAAAACCTTCAATTGCCAAGTCAAGCATCATAAAGCTCGAACAAGACTTCACAGTAGGTAATGAATCCACTCAAAATCAATTCATACTTGATAAGAATTGACTCGAGTTCGATGATCAAGTGAATATCTCAACTCACCGACCCAGCTATTGTACACAAAAAATACATCAATCACACTACAAACACTATAAAGAGCACCTGATCCTGGGAAAAGATTCTCCGATTGCTCCAAGAACGCTTGATTCGCCTCGCAATTCAAAAACGTCTCCCTCAAATCCCCCTGCAGCGGCCCAAGCGGCGGCGGCCTGGCCTCAAAAGCCTTCAGCAGCTTCCTCACCTTTAAGTTGAGCGCCGCGTAGTGGCACCGGTCACCGTCGAACGTGTGCTCGGAGCAAATCGCGCCACTCTCGAGCAGCATCCTCGCAGCGTCCAGGTGGCCCGCCAGGCACGCGTAGTAAAGGGCCACGGAGTCCCACCGGTCGCGGGCGTTGACGTTGACGCCGGTCTCGAGGAGATACCTGAGGCGGTCGACGTCGCCGGCGCGGGAGGCCTCGAAGATGTCGCCGTTGGGGACCCTCTTGAGGGCGACGGAGCAACCGAAGTCGGAGGGATCGAGGTCGATGCCTTCCATGTCCGGGTCGAGCGTCCAAGAAGGGCGCTTTGGGGGTATTTTCCCTTCCGTTAGTGACCTAATAATCCGGGATGATGGAGGAAATGGGCTGGCTTTGATTATGGAGTTACGGGGAGAATCGACTGCTGCGAGCATGATGGAGTGTGAGAGGCGGTGTTCATTTTTTCTTGGGTTGATGTCAATGGCGGCTTTCGGGTAGGAGGAGAGAGACGGATGAGGCGAGGCGGAGGCGGAGGCGGAGGCGTAGAAAGAAGATGGAGGGAGAATTTGGTCTTTTGGGATTATGTAGGTAGGGTTATAAGAGGAATGTGAAGTTAAGGTGTGTAATGGCCATATTAGCCATAGCCACTTGATCCAACGGAATGTCGTATTGTCGTTTCTCTTGTCCTCGTAATAACAATTAGCCATAGCTCACTCTTGGCATGATGTGTTTCACGAAAAATGGGCAATTTGGACTAAAAGCAATTGCTTGTATCAATTAAAGTAATTAAAATGAAATTTTTTTCATTATCAATAACAACATATGTTTTGATATTTTCATGGATGACGAAAATATTTTTTGTTTGTTCGTTTTTATATGCAACGAGCGATCGTTTTTTGAAAGTACTTTCCAAATTATTTATTTTTCACAGAACAAACAAATCCTACATGTATGTTGATGCATGTGTTGTTTGTAGCTTACGCTTCAAATCAAATTCCACACTACTTGTGTATACTTGTTTGTGAGATTATCAAAAGAAAAGATTGATGCACTTTAGTATACTTATGTATTTGGTCGCTACTAAAGAAAACCTAGAGTTGAATTTTCGCTTGTATTCAATCATTTCAGAGATTTGCCTGAGTGGCTCTCTAATTCCGTTGCCTTTGCAGCCCTCACCCATACCATTGTGACAACAGGCGAGGCTGCCTTGGTTGCGACCACGATGTTTGGGCAAGGGCATCCTAGCCCTCGCCTATGGCTAGCAAGGGCCTAGCGACCCTCACTAACTACAGTTGTAAAAAAAATAAAAAAAAAATCAAATACAATATTTTAAAATGTCCATATTAGTGTCGGCTGTACCATATAGAACGCTTGACATCCATGCTTGCGATTTCCGATCAAAATTGGCTGAATGGACTCAATTAGCAAAACGTGAAAATATTTAGGACTCAATTGGCACAATTAAAAGATTTAGAAATCAATTGGCAAAAATGCCGTAAATTTATAAATTTTTGGACAATTTTCCAACATATTGCAAAAGGCAAGTGTTCACATATCGCTCAATTGTTGAATTTTTATTTACTGATACTAGTTTTAAGCTCGTGCAAGGCAACGGTTCTCTTTGTCTGTCTCGTGAAGCAGAGATGCAAATCGATTTATGCATCTAAGTGGAAATTTTTGAGTTATACGTATCACAAATTCCACTGTACCTTAAAGTAATTTGAGAGTGTCTTCACGAAATTATTTTTGAAACCATAATCCGGAACAAGGGACCATGAAATTTATAATTCTACGCCCAATATCTCTATCTGAGCTTTCTTCCCATCATTGCATCCAATCATGACTTTTAACATAATACTTAAACTCATTGGAAAAATGAGATGGAGAGAATTAAATAAGAAAAAAAATTAAGAACACGGAATCATAAAGGCATTAGGGTACACCCTCTTGAAAATATTAAACGAAATCAGTTCACCACGAAATATTTAAATCGCTAACTAATTAAAAAATAGAAAATGGGTACACCCTCTTGAAAATATTAAACGAAATCAGTTTGCCACGAAATATTTAAATCGCTAACTAATTAAAAATAGAAAATGTTAAAGAGTGTCCCTTGGACATTTGCTAAACCTTATTGAATGGGATTTGGAAAAATATTTACAATTTGAAGTAAAAGGTTTCATTAAACTCTGTAATTCTTCCACTTTCAACGTATCTTGGAAAAGTGTTTTTTCAACTTTTCGTTAATCACTGACCAAAAAAAAAATAGTTAATCTAACACTAGTGCTTTAAGGACACTCGTTAATAAGACCCTCATTAGTGATATAAATACATGATGCATAAAAATTGTATGAACACGTATGGAAAAGAGCACATTTCAAGATGTGAAATCTTTTAAGGAAATTTATGTATGACAGTAAATATTGCAACATGTGAGCGATAATATAACATTATGTATTTGCATTTGCGCATGTACACAATATATGTAAAATAAGTAATAATGCTTAGGGAAAGGAAAAAAAAAACGATCAAAATCTCTTAAAGTATGAGTTACCCTTTACTTTATATGATAATAAAGTGTAGGAAATTAAAGCGAAGACGCTGAAATTTGAAAATTTTAATAACTATGTATAAAAACCTCAATCAGCGGAGGAGGGAAAAAATATTACCATTCTACATTGATGATTAAAAGACAAGGAAATTGGAAAAATTGAAAGTCAAAGAACAACTTACTCTCGAGCGCAATGCAAGCCGTATAATTTTGAAACCAAATCGCTTTCACTCTCCGACACGGTCTACAAAAAACATCATTTCCCCAAAACCCCACCACCCTTCTCTCTCTCTCTCTCTCTCCATTCACTCTGTTCTATCTAATTCAATAAATTAATAATACCCACAAATTCAATCACGTAATATAGTTTATAGTTAATGCACAGGCTGCCCCCTTAAACCTCGTAAAAGGGCGAAGAAATTGAGGTTAAACACTGCCATAAACTCAAGATAATGTCGCTCTTGCTCCATGAAGTCAAACATACTGACTTTGAAGCACGACATGGCTAGGGTTAGGTCAAGTTTGTTCTCTTTTCGGTTTTCGGGGTCAACAGATTCCTTTTTTACGTCATATATCCAAAGAATTTCACACCGCGATGCCTTTGTACCCTTGTACCTATTTTTCATGAACATTTATAAACTTTTAGTTGGCAATGAACACTATTCATTTTGATACAGCTATTACCTACTTTGGAACCATATATTGCATGGGTCCATGCATAATAGTAATAATAATAATGATAATGATAATAATAAGAAGAAGAAGTGGGATTTTCATAAAATAAAATAAAAGCACCTGACTAAATTTCAAGTTAATTGTGGATTAGAGTTGGATGCATCTCCCCCTTCTATCCACCATGAGATGACAAAGTTCTCATTTTCCTTTTCCTTTCTAGAATACTGATAAAACGTGGCTTATGATACGAACAATAACATATTTATATTGCAAAAGTACAAGTTGCTCACCTATTTCATTAATGGCTTCTTTTGATTATTGGCTTTGATATTATGATTCCCCATTGTTTTCATGCATTCACGTGTCATGCCACTTACCAACTAGGACAGGAACAAAACATAAAGGAGCAGAAAAACAGGGCATTGCATTATTATTCGTGTTGTCCAAATTTGTATATAAGTTATTTCATTTCCATATAGGTGTAGATATTTAGATAATTGATAATGATGGGGATTAATTACAACAAATATGTTAGAACATGAAAGTGGCCCCTGCTTATGTCATGCTCCACATATGTTTAACTCATCAGCCTATCTGCTACTATACCTACCAACAGTGTAGGACATGTGTATACTATATAAGACCTAGATACCTTAAAAGTTTAGAACAATCCCAAAAAAAAATAAGTAACTAAAATGAAAATTGAAGACAGCTATCGATAAGTTGGCATGTTTTTGCACTTTGTTTAATACGGTATTGAAACCTATAAATATACAAAACTCTAGAAATTATTTATATCTCTCTTTTTTGGAATGAGATTGAAGCATATCACACAACTAATTTTAGTACATTTTCTTTTGAAAATATGAGCAATGTCTGGATTACAAGAAAGAGTAATTAATCGGTGGCTCTCCGTCGACACTCATTATATGACGAAACAAAATTAGGTTTCCCCTTTCCATTATCATAAGGAGAGAGAGAGAGAGAGAGAGAGAGAGAGAGAGAGAGAGAGAGAATTGAAACGTTACTTCATTGCAACCAAAATGACTTGAAGATCTAACTAAAAGCTTATCCAGCTGTAGCTTTACTGTATACAAATGTTTGCACCAACCCCATAGCCTCCATTCAATAGTCAAGAAGAAACAAATAAAGGAAGGAACAAAAAATAAATAAAAGCAAAAAAGAAGAACACACACGCACAAAAAGAAAAAAGGAAACAAGATTGCTCAAGAGAATTTAGCAAAGAGAACACAAAAAAGAAAAGTGCCTGGCCTTCCCATGTACGCCGTTGTGAGTTCTTCACGGAAAAATCAATGTCCCTCCTCTGCAAATAATGGATCTCACGTCGAACTTCTTTCAACAAGCAACGACAGGCTCAATCAAACTCCCATATGGTGATGGAACTGCACAAAGTGAGCATGCGTTGATGATGAGACAACACATCTTCTTTCTCTTCTTCATAGCTTCGGCTGCTGCTGCTGCTTCGAGCCTGAACACGCGGAAAGATAGCCACGAGAGAGAGTGAGAATCAAAACGAAACACAAAAGATGTATATATATATATATATATAGAGAGAGAGAGAGAGAGAGAGAGAGAGAGAGATTGTTCCCAAGAAGATGGCGAGGGTTTCCCGTTAATGTTGTTTTCAAAGAGGGTGTCGTGGGTAATTTAACTTTTGTTTTCTTGGTCTAAATCGAAAGGGAAATTATTTATTTATGTTTTGTCTACGTGTGGACCAAGAAGAGAACAGGCCCTTCTTGTTACGCACCTTGGCGTTGTTCTGTGTCTTCCCCCCCGCCCCCCCAAGCAAGTGACTGAGTCCATAATTACAGGGTGTCCCAAATGACCCCCTTTTTTCTTCCGGCTAATTTAACCTTTTCCCAACAAA
>BCNH02000011.1:3678763-3709907 GCA_001662345.2 Metrosideros polymorpha var. glaberrima
GTGGGTGGGTTTGGAATGGTGGAAGGAACAAATTTAGAAGGAAAATGACATATCTGAAAATAGGGTTTAAACACGTATACGACTTGAAATGAGATCTCAAAAGCGAGGACAATTTTTGTAATTTACGCTCCCCTTTTGGCCCACTCGCAGATCGATTTTTATGATGATTTCAAAAATAAAAAAGGAGATAGATACATAGGGACGCAAATATTTATGGTATATTTTGTTGCACGGTGATGTACGTACCTAACCGCGAGACGTTTGTAACTAAGAGGAAATTAAAGAACATCTTGCAGGAGTAGTAACTAAATCATACTAAAAATGGTTAATATCACGAAAAATCTCAAATTGGCACACGTATGATAAATTTATCTCAAACTAATTTTTTTACCACGAAAAATCCTAAACCGGTATATCTGTGACAAATTTACTCCGACTACCAAAAATCCCAAACTGGTACACCCTCTTTTAATTTCCGTTAAATTGGATTGATGCCACGAAAAATCCAAAACAGGTACATCTGTAACAAACGGAGGTAAAAACTCAAAATCGATACACCTGTCAACTGTTATGTGTCATTTAATTCAGCAATTTGATGGAAAAATTTAACGGAAACTAATGGAGAGTAAATTTGTCAAATGTGTACCAATTTGGGGTTTTTTATAATCAAAAAATTAATTTTGAGTAAATTTGTCACAAGTATACTAATTTGGATTTTTCGTGGTATCAACTCTACTAAAAATTGTAAGTGACATAAATTAGTGGTAAACATACTCCATAGCGAGATCATTTGAGCATCAATCCTTCCATAGAATCAAGGGCTGATCTAACATCACAGTGTACGTAAATTGGATCGAAAACGTGTAAAGCATTGAAACACATTTCGACATACAACTATGCCGCTGCCTTTGAAACCTCCCGATAGAGGCTGCTCCAAAATTGAGCGGTGCAGGCAGGGTAGGTGAATTGGAAAAAATGTGTAAAGCAGTGAAAAAAAAAAGAGGAATTGCTCTCAAGATGAATTTGTTCTGGTTATTTTTCTTGTATTTTTCTAGGGTTCATCATATGAACTTGTTCTGGATACTTTTATTGTATTTTTCTAGGGTTCAGCATGAGTAAAACATAGGAAGAATTGTATTTCACGTTCGGAAAGCATGCTAATCGTGTCTTAACTCTTGCCTTAATTTATCAAGGAGGACCAGCTAACCATTTTATATATATTTCCGAGATCACATTCACTAACGTCAAAATAATGTCCAAAAGGTTCATAAAAAAATTCGTGATGATGACGATGGATCGCCACAGCAAGAAAACGGTTTTTGAAATATATTGACGTCATCATTTTCATTGTTTCAATTTTTTCCTTATTAAGAAACCATATATTCGCAACTATGATTCCTTCCCATTCTGTATCGCAAAGGACACGCGCTGATAGGAGATATTCTCATTCGTTCCTCTACTAATTAAAGTAACTCACTGTATTTCCCTTTAGTTAAGGAAACTTAATGACCACAAATTTTGTTCAATTAATCTCCTCTTCTCCAAGTTTATTATTGTATTTATTACAACTGAAATGAATATAGTCAATATCTCCTTGCCTCGGAAGATATATGTATTTAATAGTAACGGTCACCGTCACTATTAAAAATAACAGTGGCAAGTGGGCCACAAGTAATCGAGAGAAAACGGCAGCTACCCAGTTACAGATTGCATAATTTAACTAATTCAATTGTTTGGCTCCGTTTATTTTGCGAAAAATATTTTTTTAAAAATCATCATCCTTATTTTCCGACGTTTGGTTTACTTAGAAAAATAAATTAACGGAGAATATTTTTCTAGTCAACAAAAAACCTATCCTTAAATTGAGGAAAATGATTTCCTCTTTAATAAACCGGAAATCATTTTCCAAAAATATAACTAAATATCAACGCTTGAACCCAAAATTCTACGTTTCGCATGGAGACTCTAATGCTAGTTCCCAGGTCTCCGACGTCTAGGACCAGGTCTCTGGCACTCGAGCCCGTGACCCTAGTGGCCATGCCTAAGACCCCAACGTCTGTGACCGAATCCATTGAGGCCGAGGCCGGGAACTTGGTGCCTGGGTCCATCGAGGCCAAGCTCGAAGCCCTAGCACCCGAGCACGGGTCCACAAAGGCCCAGCGTGGGATCTCGATAGTCGAGCTTGGATCCCACACTGGGCCTTAGTCCACAAAGGCGGTGCTCGGGTCTTCGACGCTCGAGCTCTAATCCTTGGTACCCAAGCCAGGGTCTATTGAGGCCAAGGCCCAGCACCTTGGTGCCCATGCCCAAATACATCAAGGCTGGGTCCGGGACCCCGATGCCCGCGCTTGAGTCAATCGAGGTCAGGCCTGGTACCCCAACGCTCGCGCCCCAGTCCATTAAGGCTAGGCCCGAGACACAAGTGCTAGTGCCTGATCCCCAACTTTGGGGTCAGAGTCCATCGAGGCCAAACTTGGGACTCTGGTGCCCGTACTCGGTTTCTAGGCTTCCCATGTGCAAGTTACTAACACCCGAATAGTGCATGTCTATTTAGGAAAATCAAAACAGATTTTCCATACCAAACGGCAAATAATATTTTGCATTTCATTTTCAAGTTTTCACAAAACACAAAAAAAATATTGCTTCCTGAAATGTATTTTTTTCAAAAATGTCACATCTTCCGCGAAACAAATGAAACGTTGATGTTAAAATGATTATTTTTTGTGGTTTAATATTTTATACAGATATTGTGTCTAAAGTCTCGGTTTTTGTTGGCCAATATGTGATATTTTCACGAAAACACTGTATATATCAGAAGCACTCACGTTTCAATGACATGTAGAGAAGCAAATCACTCATAAATTGAGAATTTTTAAATTGTAAATGAAAAATTGGTGAGATGAATATTATACAAATAACGTAAATATGTAATTGGTTTGTTTCACCATGATATCAATTGTGTAATGGATGTATAGAATATTTTTATGTCAATTTCAATATAAATGTCTATTCCAAAACAATGCGATCGATACATGTAATATAGAAACGTTCATCTGCTTACCGAAATTGTTTTACGCAATAGTTTTTTTTACATGTTGTGTAAAAAGATTTTGTGCCTAAAATTCATTTGTGTAAAATTTTCCTCATACCGATTGACCCGAGACCGTTTTTAAATATACATGAGTCAGTCGATTGCCACATTTAATATTGGAGAACACTTAAGTAACGACACCATTATTTCTCTAAAATCACTTTAAGTAACCACAAATTTCCGATGTGGCAATCGTCTGAGTGCTTTACCGGTCATGTATGTTTAATTAGAAAAACAAAAATGGTTTTCTCATAAAAATAAGTTATACGCATCTAGGTCAATCAGTATGAGGAAAATTTTACACAAATGAATTTTAGGCACAAATTCTTTTTACACAACATGCATAAAAACTAGGGCACAAGACCATTTTGGAAAGCATATGAACGTTTCTAAATTATATGTATAAATGACATTGTTTTGAAATAGACCGTTTAAATTACAATTTACATAAGAAAAATTATATACATCTGTTACACCATTAATATCATGCTGATTGCTGAACAATACTAGCAGTCGCTGGAGACGCGCCGCCCTTGCCGACCGGAAGCTCGACGTTGCCGCTGCCATCAAACCCTCCCAGCAGAGGCTGCTCAAAAGCAGATCGGTGCAGGCAGGGCCCTCCCGCTCTGAGTTGAAGAATGAGTGGGATTTATATTGAGAGAGTGGAGTTTAGGAAGAGATGGAAGGAATAAAGGTTATGAATTTATTCATATTAGTGCATTTTCATCTTGGTTCCCGAAGGAAGTTAGCATTTATGAAGGTAAGGAGTAAGGATACGGAGTCTGTTTTAGATTAATGAATGAATACATCAATTTTTCTCGATCAACGTGTGTATGAGTAAGTATGCCTAGCATTGCTCTCAACGATCTTACAAGGACTGTTAATGGCAGATCCATAGTTGCCAATGGGAAGAGGTCATGGAAATGTTTCTGATGAAAAGTACTTTAATACGTCATGCGATGCTTATGTCAATAGCATCAGCCAATTTGATTCAATTTTTCATTGTGCATCTACTAACAAACAAAGAAATGGATCGCGTGTTGATATAATTTTCGCACACTGTTTCTCTTTCATGTAGCATATTAAGTCTATCTTTTTAATTCAATCAAAAGTATGAATGTATATGAAAACTCTCATGGGCTTGCCTAGATTGAACCGCCTTGCAAAGGCCAAGAGGCACTTCTGGGCAGGCATGAACAATGGCATGAATATATGATTAGCTTGACCCGATTGGGCCTTAACCATGCCACTACTATGTTTTAGGCCTTGTCATAGATTGCCAATAAGAACAAGCAAAATTTACAAGATGTGACTTCTTTGTTTCTTAGCACACATTTAGGGACAAAATTATTCAAAAAGTCATTTTTGACATACAAGCTATCTTTAGTGGATTTCATGGAGAAAATTATTCAAAAAGTCCTAAACATATTTCATTTTTGCCAATTCAGTCCTAAACATTTTCACTTTTTGTCAATTGAGTCCATTTGGCTAATTTTGGCCGGATTTCGCTGAAGTAGACGTCAGTTGTCCTATATGGCGCGACTGGCACTGAAGTGAACAATTTTTAATAACATTTAATATTTTATTCATTATTCATTTTTTTTTCTTTCTCTTTTCTTTCTTTTTTTTCTTTTCCTTCTTCCTCCAACCAATCACCAAGCCTCAGCAACGGTTGACCGGCCACAACAATAAATTACGTGGATCCTATCTTGAGCTCCGCATGATCATTTGATGAGATAAGTTTAATCTACATGATTTATAGACTATGCCATATATTTTCCTATGTCTAGGAACAACCAAAAAGACGGTAATTGTTGTGTGAAGAGGTTATAAATCCAAATTACACACCAGAAATTAAAACAGAATTGGAGAAAATCAAGTGGAAAATCTTACCGTTTAGCTAAATGCTAGCACGCGTCTAGGAACAATCAAAGAGCTCTTTCTAGGAACAACCCAAAAGTCGGTTCGAAAGAAAGAACAAACCGAGGCCGCAATACAACGGGCCAAAGCGTTCTACTGGCGCTTCCAGCACACATTTCAAAATCAACTAAACCAAATTCCACTTGCTTTAACTGTTCATCCAGCTTATAAAATAGCCTCCTCAACATGAACAAACCACAAACTACCTTCACATAAAGAACCGAAAGCAACCTTCTCATCTCTCTCTCTCTCTTGCACCAACCCTTTACTCATTACACTGACCAGACACCTTTCAAAACAAAAACAAAAATGAGCGTGGAAGTGCTGGATTCAGCGACCATCGTCGGCTTCGTGGAGGACGAGGAGGCCTTCAATGCCTTCATAGGCGACCGCTTCTCGTGCCTCGACGTCGACCACGATGGCCGCCTCTCCTACGCTGAGATGCTGCGGGAACTGCAGGGCCTGCGGGTGCTCGAGACCCACTTCGGGGTCGACATGAAGCCGGACCCCGATGAGCTGGCCCGCATGTATGGATCGCTATTTGTGCAGTTCGACCACGACGCCAACGGGTCGGTGGACCTGGAGGAGTTCAAGGAGGAGACGAGGAGGATGATGCTCGCCATGGCCAACGACTTGGGGTTCTTGCCAGTCCAGATGGTGTTGGAAGAGGACAGCTTCTTGACGAAAGCCGTGGACCGTGAGCTCACCAAAGTCGCTGCTTAATCTGGAGGAGGATGTTCTTTAAGAGTGATTAACCATGGTGGGAAGAACTGTGGTTCCATTTGAGATTTTGTCATATTTCATGGTGTTTTTATTTACACACCCCTTGTTTTATGAACTAAGTTATGCACCGAGAATGATGTTACGGATGAAAATAAAGGATTTAGTATTTGTTATCAATTCGTGTCGAGATCGCTAGACCGTCATGTACAACATATCCTGTCGTTTACTATTAGGGCAATTTTCGAGTATTATAATGTACGAAAACCTAAAAATGCAAACAATTGAAAAGAAATGAGACAAATCTTCTCTCAAGATGAAATAATTTTGTTTAGTTTCTTTTATTTTTTGAGGGATCATGGTAAGAGCTAGCAAAAAAATTGCATGTTTGGCATTTGAAAAGCATCCTGATTGTATATCAACTCGTACTGAGCAACATTTGAGTTTTGATGAGGCAAAACAATCCGTGCGACGCCACCAATATTGAATTATGTCCGAAAGATTAATTAAATAATTCCTGAAGATGATGAAAACACCAAAAGTTGTGGTATTTGAAATTTTGAGTCATCATCTTTCGAATAATATGAAGTAACCTAAATGCCAAGTTACTTATGTGCAAGAGATCTGCCGACGAAGGGATAGAAAATAAAGTCAAAAAGCTGTGACCCTTGTTTTTGAACAGACAAAGAAAAGCGATTTGATCTGTGCAACGTTATGTCATTCCTTCTCTAGGTGCCTGCTCAATTGTTTCTGAATTCTTTAGACAAAGTAAACAAAAAAGGACATTGTGTCTGCATATCCGCGAGACATTTGTAATTATGAAGAAATTAAAAATCCGGCTATTGGGTGAGGGCCACGAAGGTTTAGGACTCAATTGGCACTTGAAAATAATAACGTGGAAGATAAGAATGTGAAATTTGTGTATTTCAATATATGATGATGATTATTACAGTAGCCTATTTATAGGCTGTATAAAATCATTATCTATGATTATATATCAATTAAGATACGCACAATCAAAAGGAGAGATAAGCGCAATTTTGAGATACATGAAATCAGCAGAATCATCAAATGAAATCTCTAAATATCTCTAACAAGCACAGTGAAAAGGTCGAAGGCTAAATTGACACAAATACAGTAGGTTTATGACGTTTTTTATAATAATCCCCAACTTCTTGTCAAAATCATTAGACCGTCAAACTTTCCATACAACCAAATTAAGGAGACTTAAATGTATATGTACTGATGGGATGTATTATTGCGACAGTTGATATAGCATTACGTTGTAGATAATTTGGAAAAATATGAAAACCAGTGAAGAAGAAAAAAACGAGGAAATGCTCTCAAGATGAATTTATTCTTGTTAGTAAAATTTATGAAGAATTGAATTTCACATCTGGAAAGCATGCTAATCGGATCTTAGCTCTTGCCTTAATTAATTAAGGACGACCAGCTAACAATTTTCGTTTTGATAAGGCAAAACATATTTAAGGAAACCTCAATATTGTCCAATCAATCTCCTCTTCTCCAAAGATATTATACAACTAAAATAAATTTAGTCAGTATCTCCTCTTCTCGAAAGATATTCGATAACTAATATCATGTTATAATACACACACGCACACTAGTATATAAAAGGTATTTTCTTCCTTAAGAAATTTAAGAATTTTTATACAATACATAATTGTCAATGATTTTATTATTTCCATTTTCAGTTCATCTCTCAATATGTTTAAATGCTACATTCTTCGAATATTTTTTTAAGATTTAGAAATCATCAAGATCTTCTTAAAATTGAAAATTTGTTTTAACAAAATGCGTGCAAGAATGTCTTTATATATACACACGCATTGGTATCTCGTGTCCGTACCCACCAGAGAGATTTCATTACCCCTCTTTCAAAACCATCGATTCAGCAATGGCAAGGGGTTATGGAAGCTTCATCGCTGTCTTGGCGATCGCAATTTCCCTCCTGATTTGCGGCGAGCGAGAATGATATCGACGACGGCGCATTCAAGTTCTTACCACACTCTTCGTCTCGCAAATCGGCGCCTCTACGCAATTGCCGGAGACGCGCTGCCCCCACCGACCGGAAGCTCGGTGTTGCCACCGCCGTCGAACCCTCCCAGCAGAGGCTGCTCAAAAGCAGATCGGTGCAGGCAGGGCCCCCCAGCTCTGAGTTGAAGAATGAGTGGGATTTATATTGAGAGAGTATAGTGTAGGAAGTGATGGAATAATGAAAGGAATAAAGGTTATATCTCTATTGAATGAAAAAATGCATTTTTCAATTTGGTTCACGCAAGAAATTATCAAGTATGGAGGTAAAGGACTGAGGATTTATTGTTTTTTTATCTTTGGGTTTTAGCCAAATCTGTCTTAGATTAACGAATGGATACATTAACCTTCTTGATCAACGTGTCCATGAGTATACCTAGGATTGCACCCAATGGGAATTTGTGTGCTAACGTGTCAAGACTCTAGATTTCCAATTAATGACGTTGCAATATGGGAAAAAATGATACCAAACCAAAGAATCCATCATGTTGTGCATATATTAGCAAACAATGAAATCGATCATGGAAAATAAAATAAGAAAATTGATTGGCATGTTGATATGATATTAACACTCAATGTTTCTTTCATGTAACTTTCGTGTGGTATCTCAAACTACTATTCACGCAACAGATTAAATTCACATTTTCGGTTCAATTAAAAAGCAAAGTGTCCATGTCAGATGTTGACTTGATCATGGACTTTGCAGCTTATGGGCTTGCCCAGACCAACCCCCGACCACAAGAGACTGAATAGAGTAGAGGCGTATGGATACAACGCCTAGCTCGACCCGGTTGGGCTTGAGTCGAGCGGCATGGATGTGGTACATTTTTCTCTTGATGGGCTGGTCCGAACGATATTTTAAGACCAATATCATCACAACAATAAATTATGTGAGTTCTATCTTGAGCAGATCTAATGAGATGAGTTTGGTCTACATAATTTATAGACCATGCCATATATTTTCCCATGTCTAGAAACAACCGAAAAGACGGTTATTGTTGTGCGAAGAGGTTATAAATCCAAATTTCACATCAGAAATTAAAACAGAATTGGAGAAGAGAGAAAAAAAATCTTACCGTTTAGCTAAATGCTAGCACGCGTCTAGGAACAATCAAAGAGCTCTTTCTGAGAACAACCCAAAAGTCGGTTCGAAAGAAAGAACAAACCGAGGCCGTAATACAACGGGCCAAAGCGTTCTATTGGCGCTTCCAACACACATTTCAAAATCAACTAAACCAAATTTCACTTACTTTTACTGTCCATCCACCTTATAAATAGCCTCCTCAACATGAACAAATCAAAAGCAACTCATCTCTCTTTCTCTCGTACACGAACCTTTTGCTCATCACACTGATTCGTTATTGACCAGACACCTTCAAGACCAAAAAAAAAAATGAGCGTGGAAGTGTTGGATTCGGCGACCATCGTCAGCTTCGTGGAGGACGAGGAGGCCTTCAGTGCCTTCATAGGCGACCGCTTCTCTCGCCTTGATGTCGACCGCGACGGCCACCTCTCCTATGCGGAGATGCTGCGGGAACTGCAGGGCCTGCGGGTGCTCGAGACCCACTTCGGGGTCGACGTGAAGCCAGACCCCGACGAGCTGGCCCGTGTGTACGGGTCGCTGTTTGTGCAGTTCGACCACGACGCCAACGGGTCGGTGGACCTGGAGGAGTTCAAGGCGGAGACGAGGAGGATGATGCTCGCCATGGCCGACGACTTGGGGTTCTTGCCGGTCCAGATGGTGTTGGAAGAGGACAGCTTCCTGAAGAAAGCCGTGGAGCGTGAGCTTACCAAAGTCGCTGCTTAATCTGGAGGATTTTATTTAAGAGTGATTAATCATAGTGGGAAGAACTGTGGTTGTATTTGAGATTTTGTCATTTTTCATGGCGTTTTTAGTTACACAACCCTTATTTTTTTTAACTAAGTTATGTACTCGAGAATGAAGCCACGGATGGAAATAAAGGATGCAATATTTGTTATCAATTCTTGTCGAGATCGTTAGACCGTCGTGCTTACAATCAGACCTAATATAAGTGTATGATATATGTTGTCGTTTATTATTAGGACAATTTTCAAGCATTATACGAAAACCGGAAAATGCAAACAATTGGAAAGAAATGACACAAATTTTCTCTCAAGATGAAATTATTTTTTTTAGTTTCTTTTATTTTGTGAAGGATCGTGGTAAGAACTAGAAAAAAAAATTGCACATTTGGCATTTAGAAAGATGCTGATTGTATATCAACTCGTACTGAGTAACATTTCCGTCCTGATAGGGCAAATCAGTCCATGCGATGACATTCACTAATATCGAATTATGTCCGAAAGATTAATTGAATAATTCCTAAAGACAATGAAAACACCAAAAATTAGTGGCATTTGAAGTTTTGAGGTCATCATCTTTCGAATGAAATAAAGTAACCTAAATGCCAAAGTTACTTTTGTGCAAGAGATCTGCCGACGAAGGAATAGAAAATAAAGTCAAAAAGTTTAGACCCTTGGTTTTGACCTGTGCAGCGTTATGTAATTCCTTCTCTCTTTTTTCTTTTCTTTTTCTTTTTTGTTAGGTCGAAATGTCATTCCTTCTCTAGGTGCCTGGTCAATTGTTTCTGAAATCCTTGGACAAAGTAAACGGAAAAGGACATTGTGTCTCCGTGTTCAGCGGGGTTCATGTGCTGACGACGTGCACAGAGGTCACATGGACCGGATGCATTTAATATAATTTCCCTACATTTCACCTTGACTTTATGAATTTCTTGAGCTCTTATTCAGGTTCTTGAGTCAAAAGTCGAATATTTATCTAGACTCCATTCTCGACGATTCAAATCAACAACGGTCAAAAGCGCAGTTGTTATGGCAAACAGGTGGTCACCCATCAATGAGTGTTGATGCTCATTGATCTCGCCCGAGTTCATACACCACAAACCGGCATTTGCAATAATGAAGAAATTAACATCTTGTAAGATTAGTAATTAAATCATATTCTAATGTAGTAAACAACTCATTGTCGAGATTGTTGGAGCGTCAAGTTTTATTAATTCAATAAATGATCTCTCAACTTATTTATTTTGAAAATTTTATCAAACACTCTTTTAGTGGATATAAATGGTATCTCTCTATATATATATAAACACACGCATATATAATTTTCCACAGTTAAGTACATTCTTCAATGTTTGTAATTATAAAGAAAACATGTTGCAAGATTAGTTATTAAAAAAAAAAGTGGCCGGCCGTGGTGCACATGCGCATCTCTCGTGCATGTCACGTGCATCATTTCCGGCCAATTAGAGGCATTTTCGTCCGATAAAATGCGCTCACATACCAAGTTAGTGAGATGCCGGTGAGAAGGCAAATCATGGATTACTATGAGAGTCAATTTAGCAATTTTCATTAAATGCCAATTGAAGAGATTTCATTTACCCTCTTGTGAAAAAGCCATCAATTCATCATAGGGGTGTGCACGGTCCGGATTGATCCAGTTCCCCTTGGTTCCCATATTTTCGGAATAGGTAATTGCACGATATTTTATGATTTTTTTAAATCACCAACCGACTTTCTAACTTTTATTTGTATAAAGTACCAATTTTTTACATTTACCGATTCTTATAACAAAAGTTAAATATTTATAACATTTAACAATGTTTTAAGAGTTAACTTTGTATCTTTTCAAGATATATATATATATATATACTCATATATGGACCGGTCCGGTCCCTTTGGAACCGAGAACCGGACCAAATCAGCCAAGTTGGTCCAGTCCTGGTTCGGGCGGTCCACGATGCTCACCCCTAATTTCATCAACAATGATAATTGATTATGGATGCTTCATCTTTACTTCATGGATGATCGCTTTATGCCTTTAGGTGATGCATGTTTGACTTTAATCAGGGAAATTGGACGCAACCCCAAACTAGACCGATATGCGCATCTTGGGAAGATATTATACAACTGATATATGATATGGTCCATTTATGCATATCATATGTCCTTTTTCGATAAATATATATTTATACACTGATTGGAGAGATTTCGGTTACCCTCCTCTTAAAAAACCATAAATTCATCAGCAATGGTGACTGGTCGTAGATGCTTCATCTTTTACTTCATGATGATTGCGTTATGCCATGATAACCAAGCAAGAGTACGTCCTTGTGACAGAGAGTGCTAGAAGATAACCCGGTGCCAAAGCAATGACCCTCCTTGGCTTGCAAGCCCTGGCGATGGGGTTGTTGCCGCCCGAAATGCGCCGCCACCTCCTCCGCCATGGATGAGAGCGTGTTTGAAGATAGATCGATGCAGAATCAACCGTCCTCCTAGCAGCAAGCTGCGTGATGCAGATGGTGAGAACGTGACCCTACCGTTGCCGGCTGGGAGGTCAACTCTGTCATGTCCTTCAAACCCTCCCTATAGAGGCTGCTCCAACATAGAGCGGTGCCGGCAGGTTCTTCCTATGTGAGTTGAGGAAATACTGATAGAACTCATTAGGAATAGAATTGGTTTTGTGTTATTTATGTAATTGTTTTGTTTCACGTCTGAAAAAATGAAAATCATGAAAATAAAACTCCCTATAGGATGTATTCATGGAGAAAATGTTCCTTTTTCACCTGAAAAAATTATATTAGCTACAAATTTAGCTTTTATCTATGAATTATACATCAAAATTCATTGATTAGCTCTATGGTTTTGATGTCCAATTTCACTAAATATATTTATTCACTTTCCTTTCGAATAGCATGATGAAATGAAATCGAGATTTTTTGTTAGACTTTGCTCAAGAGGCCTCTATAGAGGGGGAGGAATTGTTCACGAACCCAATCGATACAAGGACTGTTAATGGCAGAATCTGCAGTTGCCATTGCTAAGAGGTCATGGAAACTACAAGCCGGACCAGATTAAATACCTTAATCTAGATCTTTAGTTGTTAATAAAGTACACATTATGTTTTTGATGTGAAGTACTTTAACACGCCATGCGATACTTATGTCAGCTGAAGTATCAGCACAATAGCATCAGCCAATTTGATTCAATTTTTGATTGTGCATCTACTAACGAACAATGAAATGGATCGTGTAAATTAAAAGATTTGATTGGCATGTTGATATAATATAATATAATGGCATGAATACTCCGTTTGTTTCCCAAAAATAATCGGTTATATCTGGTGAAATAATTAATTAAAGAGAAATATTTTTATTATTGACAATAATATATGTCTCAATATTTTCGTGGATTATGAAAATATTTTTTGTTTGTTTATTTTTGTATGAGATATAGGTGATTATTTTTAGAAAAATGTTTTTCAAATCACTCATTTTCTGCGAAACAAATGAACCAGACTAGCTTGACTCAATTGGGCCTTAGCCGTGCTGCATAGCTGTGCTATATTTTTTCTTGATGTGTCGGTCGTACAATATTTCAAGCCCGATCATAGGTTGCCAATTAGAACTAGGAAATTTACAAGATGTGACTTCTTTAATGCTTAGCACACATTTAGGTACAACAACAAAAAAGCTCTTTCTAGGACGACCAAAAGGTGGTCGGTTCAAAAGAAAGAACAATCCGAGGCAATAATACAACGGGCCAAAACGTGCCATTGGCGCTTCAAAAGCACGCATTTCAGAATCAAACTATAACAAAATATCACTTCTTTAACCGTTCGTCCAGCTTATAAGTAGCTTCTTCAACATGAACAAAATGCGTGCAAGAATGTCTGTATATATACACACGCATTGGTATCTCGTGTCCGTACCCACCAGAGAGATTTCATTACCCCTCTTTCAAAACCATCGATTCAGCAATGGCAAGGGGTTATGGAAGCTTCATCGCTGTCTTGGCGATCGCAGTTTCCCAACTGATTTGCGGCGAGCGAGAATGATATCGACGACGGCGTGTTCAAGTTCTTACCACACTCTTCGTCTCGCAAATCGGTGCCTCTACGCAGTTGCTGGAGATGCGCTGCCCCCGCCGACCGGAAGCTCGGTGTTGCCACCGCCGTCGAACCCTCCCAACAGAGGCTGCTCAAAAGCAGATCGGTGTAGGCAGGGTCCCCCAGCTCTGAGTTGAAGAATGAGTGGGATTTATATTGAGAGAGTATAGTGTAGGAAGTGACGGAATTATGAAAGGAATAAAGGTTATATCTCTATTGATGAAAATGCATTTTTCATTTTGGTTCACGCAAGAAATTATCAAGTATGGAGGTAAAGGACTGAGCATTTATTGTTTTTTTATCTTTGGGTTTTAACCAAATCTGTTTTAGATTAACGAATGGATGCATTAACCTTCTTGATCAACGTGTCTATGAGTATACCTAGGATTGCACCCAATGGGAATTTGTGTGCTAATGTGTCAAGACTCTAGATTTCCAATTAATGACATTGCAATATGGGAAAAAATGATACCAAACCAAAAAATCCATCATGTTGTGCATATATTAGCAAACAATGAAATCGATCAAGGAAAATAAAATAAGAAAATTGATTGGCATGTTGATATAATATTAGCACTCTATGTTTCTTTCATGTAACTTTCGTGTGATATCTCAAACTATTATTCACGCAACAGATTAAGTTCACATTTTCGGTTCAATTAAAAGGCAAAGTATCCATGTCAGATCTCGACTTGATCATGGACTCTGCAGCTTATGGGCCTGCCTAGACCGACCCACGACCACAAGAGCTTCAATAGAGTAGAGGCGTATGGATACAACGCCTAGCTCGACCCGATTGGGCTTGAGTCGAGCGGCATGGATGTGATACATTTTTCTCTTGATGGGCTGGTCCGAACGATATTTTAAAACCAATATCATCACAACAATAAATTATGTGAGTTCTATCTTGAGCACCACATGATGATCTGACGAGATGAGTTTGGTCTAAATAATTTATAGACCATGCCATTTATTTTCCCCTATCTAGAAACAACTGAAAAGACGGTTATTGTTGTGCGAAGAGATTATAAATCCAAATTTCACATCAGAAATTAAAACAGAATTGGAGAAGAGAGAAAAAATCTTATCGTTTAGCTAAATGCTAGCACGCGTCTAGGAACAATCAAAGAGCTCTTTCTGAGAACAACCCAAAAGTCTGTTCGAAAGAAAGAACAAACCGAGGCCGTAATACAACGGGCCAAAGCGTTCTATTGGCGCTTCCAACACACATTTCAAAATCAACTAAACACAAATATCACCTACTTTAACTGTCCATCCAGCTTATAAATAGCCTCCTCAACATGAACAAACCACAAGCAACCTTCTCATCTCTCTTTCTCTCTTACACGAACCATTTGCTCATTACACTGATTCGTTATTCACTCGACACCTTTCAAAACAAAACCAAAAAATGAGCGTGGAAGTGTTGGATTCGGCCACCATCGTCGGCTTCGTGGAGGACGAGGAGGCCTTCAATGCCTTCATAGGCGACCGCTTCTCTCGCCTCGATGTCGACCGCGACGGCCACCTCTCCTATGCGGAGATGCTGCGGGAACTGCAGGGCCTGCGGGTGCTTGAGACCCACTTCGGGGTCGACGTGAAGCCAGACCCTGACGAGCTGGCCCGTGTGTATGGGTCGCTGTTTGTGCAGTTCGACCACGACGCCAATGGGTCGGTGGACCTGGAGGAGTTCAAGGCGGAGACAAGGAGGATGATGCTCGCCATGGCCGACGACTTGGGGTTCTTGCCGGTCCAGATGGTGTTGGAAGAGGACAGCTTCCTGAAGAAAGCCGTGGAGCGTGAGCTTACCAAAGTCGCTGCTTAATCTGGAGGATTCTATTTAAGAGTGATTAATCATAGTGGGAAGAACTGTGGTTGTATTTGAGATTTTGTCATTTTTCATGGCGTTTTTAGTTAAACAACCCTTATTTTTTTTAACTAAGTTATGTACCTGAGAATGAAGCCACGGATGGAAATAAAGGATTCAATATTTGTTATCAATTCTTGTCAAGATCGTTACACCGTCGTGCTTACAATCAGACCTAATATAAGTGTATGGTATATGTTGTCGTTTATTATTAGGACAATTTTCAAGCATTATACAAAAACCGGAAAATGCAAACAATTGGAAAGAAATGACACAAATTTTCTCTCAAGATGAAATTATTTTGTTTAGTTTCTTTTATTTTGTGAGGGATCATGGTAAGAACTAGAGAAAAAAAAATTGCACGTTTGGCATTTGGAAAGCATACTGATTGTATATCAACTCGTACTGAGTAACATTTTCATTCTGATGGGGCAACCCAGTCCATGCGATGACATTCACCAATATTGAATTATATCCGAAAGATTAATTGAATAATTCCTAAAGACGATGAAAACACCAAAAATTAGTGGCATTTGAAGTTTTGAGGTCATCATCTTTCGAATGAAATAAAGTAACCTAAATGCCAAGTTACTTTTGTGCAAGAGATCTGCCGACAAAGGAATAGAAAATAAAGTCAAAAAGTTTAGACCCTTGGTTTTGACCTGTGCAGCATTATGTAATTCCTTCTCTTTTTTTCTTTTCTTTTTCTTTTTTGTTAGGTCGAAATGTCATTCCTTCTCTAGGTGCCTGGTCAATTGTTTCTGAAATCCTTGGACAAAGTAAACGGAAAAGAACATTGTGTCTCCGTATTCAGCGGGGTTCATGTGCTGACGACGTGCACAGAGCTCACATGGACCGGATGCATTTAATATAATTTCCCCAGATTTCACCTTGACTTTTTGAATTTCTTGAGCTCTTATTCAGGTTCTTGAGTCAAAAGTCGAATATTTATCTAGACTCCATTCTCGACGATTCAAATCAATAACGGTCAAAAGCGCAGTTGTTATGGCAGACAGGCGGTCGCCCATCAATGAGTGTCGATGCTCATTGATCTCGCCCGAGTTCATACACCACAAACCAGCATTTGCAATTATGAAGAAATTAACATCTTGTAAGATTGCCTTACCAAAAAAAAAAACGTCTTGTAAGATTAGTAATTTAATCATATTGAAAGTCATCTAATGTAGTAAACAACTCATTGTCGAGATTGTTGGAGCGTCAAGTTTTATTAATTCAACAAATGATCTCTCAACTTATTTATTTTGAAAATTTTATCGAACACTCTTTTAGTGGATATAATTGATATATCTCTCTCTATATATATAAACACACGCATATATAATTTTCCACAGTTAAGTACATTCTTTGATGTTTGTAATTATAAAGAAAACATGTCGCAAGATTAGTTTAAAAAAAAAGTGGCCGGCCGTGGTGCACATGCGCATCTCATGTGCATCATTTCCGGCCAATTAGAGGCATTTTCATCTGATAAAATGCGCTCACATACCAAGTTAGTGAGATGCCGGTGAGAAGGCAAATCATGGATTACTATGAGAGTCAATTTAGCAATTTTCATTAAATGCCAATTGAAGAAATTTCATTTACCCTCTTGTCAAAAAGCCATCAATTCATTAGGGGTGTGCACAGTCCGGGTTAATCCGATTCCCCTCGGTTCCCATATTTTCGGAACTGGTAATTGCACTATATTTTATGATTTTTTTTAAATCACCAACCGACTTTCTAACTTTTATTTGTATAAAGTACCAATTTTTTACATTTAGTGATTTTTATAACAAAAGTTAAATATTTATGGCATTTAACAATGTTTTAAGAGTTGCCTTTGTATCTTTTTAAGATATATATACTCATATATGGACTAGTCCAGTCTCCTCAAAACCAAGAACCACCCCGCAAGGCCTAAAAGCACTTATGGGTAGGCATGAATAATGGCATGATACTCCGTTTGTTTCCTAAAAATAAACAGTTATATCTGGTGAAATAATTAGTTAATGAGAAATATTTTTTGTTATCGACAATAATATATGTCTCAATATTTTCGTGGATCATGAAAATATTTTTTGTTTGTTCATTTTTGTATACGATATAAGCGATCATTAAAAATGTTTTTCAAATCGCTCATTTTCTGCGAAACAAACAAACCCAGACTAGCTTGACTCGGTTGGGCCTTAGCTGTGCTGCGTAGCCATGCTATATTTGTTCTTGATGTGTCGGTCGTACAATGTTTCAGGCCCGATCATAGGTTGCTAATTAGAACTAGGAAATTTACAAGATGTGACTTCTTTAATGCTTAGCACACATTTAGGTACAACAACAACAAAAATTATTAGATCAACATTATCTTAACCATTAATTATGTGCCTCTTGGCTATATGCTAGCACGCGTCTAGGAACAATCAAAAAGCTCTTTCTAGGACGACCAAAAGGTGGTCGGTTCAAAAGAAAGAACAACCCGAGGCAATAATACAACGGGCGAAAACGTGCCATTGGCGCTTCAAAAGCACGCGTTTCAGAATCAAACTACAACAAAATATCACTTCTTTAACCGTTCGCCCAGCTTATAAGTAGTTTCTTCAACATGAACAAAGTACCACAAGCCACCTGCACATATAAAGAACCGAAAGCAACCTTCTCATCTCTCTTTCTCTCTCTTAAACCAACCCTTTACTCATTGTCAAAATAAATAAATAAAATGAGCGTGGAAGTGTTGGATTCGGCGACCATCATCGGCTTCGTGGAGGACGAGGAGGCCTTCAATGCCTTCGTAGGCAACCGCTTCTCTTGCCTCGACGTCGACTGTGACGGCCACCTCTCCTACGCGGAGATGCTGCGGGAACTGCAGGGCCTGCGGGTGCTCGAGGCCCACTTTGGGGTCGACGTGAAGCCGGACCCTGACGAGCTGGCCCAGGTGTACGGGTCGCTGTTTGAGCAGTTCGACCACGACGCCAACGGGTCGGTGGACCTGGAGGAGTTCAAGGCGGAGACGAGGAGGATGATGCTCGCCATGGCCGACGACTTGGGATTCTTGCCGGTCCAGATGGTGTTGGAAGAGGACAGCTTCTTGAAGAAAGCCGTGGAGCGTGAGCTTACCAAAGTCGCTGCTTAATCTGGAGGATGTTAATTAAGAGTGATTAATCATAGTGGGAAGAACTGTGGTTGTATTTGAGATATTGTCATCTTTCATGGTGTTTTTGTTCACACACCCTTTACCGATGGAATTAAAGCATTTAGTACTTGTTATTAAATCGTGTCGAGATAATTGGAGGGAAAAGTGTCAAAAAAGTCTTAAACCTATTGTATTTGTGCCAATTCAGTCTTAAACTTTTTATCAGTGCCAATTTAGTCCTAAACCTTTTGCATTTATGCCAATTGAGTTTTTCCGACCAATTTTGACCAAAAATTGATGACGTGGACGTTGGCTGTTCGCCGACGCTGACGTGGACATTTTAATAATTTTTTAATTTCTTCTTTTTCTTTGCTGTTTTTCCTGGGCGAGGGGGTCCCGACCCTGGCCGGCCACTGGGCAAGGGCTCGCGGCCCTCGCTTGGGGCCAGCGAGGACCGCAGCGCCCTCGCCTGTGGCCGGCGGGGGTCAGCCGGGACCCTCACCGGCCCCCTTAAGAAAACCAGCAAAGAAAAGAAAAAGAAAAAGAAAAAACTAAAAAATCATTCAAATAAAAATTTTATTAAAAAATTATTTAAAATATTCACATCAACACCGGCAAACGGCCGGTGTCCATGTCATCATTTCCGGCCAAAATTGGCTGGAAGAATTAAATTGGCACAAATGTAGAAGGTTTAAGACTAAATTGACACCAATAAAAGGTTTAAGACTGAATTGACACCCATACAATAGATTTATGACTTTTTTGACACTTTTCTCGATAATTGGACCATCATGTTTTTTATCAGGCCTGATGTAAGTGTACAATTCGTACCGTCGTTTGTTATCGGGGAAATTTTCAAGCGTTGCAATGTACGAAAACCAGAAAATGTAAGGAATTGAAAAGATATGAGACAAATCCTAAGATAAAATTATATTGTTTATCTTCATTTATTTCGTAAAAGATTATGGTGAGAACCAGAAAAAATAGCTCGTTAAGCATCTGGGAAGCATGCTAATTGCATCTTAACTCGTACCTTAATTAGCAACTAAGTAAATAATCATTGATGACGATGAACCGCACAAGAAGATTTTGTGGTATTTGATATTTGGAGGTCATCATCTTGCGAATAAAAGAAGGGCAGTCAAAAAGCTAAGACCCCTTGTTTTTTAACAGAAAAGGCCAAAAAGGAGATTTGACTTGCGCACGTCTTCGTAACCTTGGCCTAGTAGCACCGTGAGTAGGTGGCGTCCCTCGCTTCCTCGTACTCACGTTATGGTTTTGCTTCTCTAGGTGCTGGTCAATTGTTTCTGAATTCTACAGACAAAGTAAACGGAGAAGGACGTTGTCTTCCGACGTGCACAGAGCTCACATAAATCGAATGCATTTGAGAAATTTCCCCCAGATTTCACCTTGATTTCTATGCATTCCGTTAAGCTATGGGTTCAGGCCCTCGATTCGAAAGCGAAATACTTGTCTAGATTCAATATACTCCGGACCAAAACAACAATGAACAATTACGCGGTCGTGATGGCGGCCTTCCATCCACAAGTCCAATCGATGCAAGTCTTTCTTGTTCCAATGCCAAACAAACCGGTCGCACCTCAATTAGTGTTGATGCTCATTGATCTCACCTGAGTCCAGAACATATGATTGTAACTTGAATGATCTTAGTAATCACATACATACTCGAACATTTAAACCTAATTTACAATATTCCTTATCAAATTGCTTAGCAAGTGGCCAGGAGTCTCAATTAGTTTATGTTTACCATCATAGTCGGAGAGATCTGATAAGAAAAGGTTTCAGAGCCGCCGACACTTTGCACTGTTTGTTAGTTGACGTCGGTATCAAAACCCCAGGAAGCAACGAATTCGCTCGCAGTTTCGACACAACAGCAGAGGCCCACTGATTCACATGCTCCACGAAAAGAAAAGCTACAGTTCACAAGTCCACGCGGACAGTATCATGAAGATTATGCAGATTTCTAATTTAACACCATTTCTAGATTCCGAAATACTAACGAAATAATACAACTTGCATAGGAAATGACCAACACCTTAAAAAAAATTACCATCCCCTATTAACATTTACCAATAACGAATCAGAATTTCGCGATTCCGGTGAATTCGGTTGCCCTCGGAATGGATAAGATATAGACTCCATTAACTGCATAGAATGGACGGGAACAGAGGCCAAATGGCTAGTGTTTTTCGTTTTTTATCAACTCTGCCTAATCTTATTGTAAACGCCCATGTATTACAATGTTAACGGACTGGCTCACATTACAAAAAGACTGACAATTCAGGGGATGGAATGAAGGGAATGAGGCTCTCGCCAAAACGCTCGAACAAAGAGACTAGGAGACGCCCCGAGTTCAAGTCGTCCTTCCAAATATGTCGTACCATAGCTGACATGTTCACAGACCGACTGCTCCCGTTGACTCTTCCACTTCCGGCACCCACATCACTATCATTAGGCTCCTTCCCCGCAGCAGATGGAGTGGCATCTGCATCGGAATCATTGGAAGGAGTCACAGCAGCAGCTTCTTCTCGCCCATTAGTGGGTGATGGGCTGGTGGACACTGCATTCACTGGCCCATCGACAGCCATTTTCTTCAGGGGTGACTGCTGCTCCAAGTGCTCCGTGCTTGCTCCACGTTTCTCTGATGTTTCCAAAGAAGCTTAAGGCATTAGATTTGCCCTGACCCAAATACTAATAGGGTAGATCACATTTCGGTTGTCCAAATAAATGTATCTCCCAAGTCATAAATTTCATTTGCAAAATTCAATGCCGCAAGTCAAAACTATCAGTTAATTTCTCCCTACTCAAGTCGCTTTCTGGAAGCTGGATCCCTACTCCTTAGAAGGTTAGCTTGTCATATGATCAGCCAACAACAACCTAGAGAACACTCCTATCAACTGGACAAAAAGTTAAAACCCAGTCTTCTTATTTGCAGAACAAGGTAGCACTACAAAATGGGCCACACAAGAAGCACGTGAAAGAAATGATAGCCAAAAAATAAAATATAAAATTTGTGTCCCATCCTTGAAAGCAATGGTACTTCATTCAAGAAGTCCATCTTAAACTTTGTCCAATGACCTGTGGCCATATGATTGTATGAGCAAATAGAGTTAACGCAAGAGCATGACTTACTCGATAGTGAAGTAATAACTCTTGCATTAGTCTTCCAGACAGCTCCTGGCTGAAGGGATGGCAGAGGCGGGAGGATCTTGAAGCGGTCATACAGGCTTTGACCAGATGCATGCTGGAAAGCATTTTGCATCATGACATGCTAAGCATGGATCGAACTGTCACAGTTCATAATAATACAAATGTTGAGCACAATAGACTCACCAGCAAGGCCCCATAAACACGCCAAGCTTCATGCCTCTTAATTTTATTTTTCTGCGTCTCAAGAAGCATCTCTGGTTCAAGGAGTTGCAGATATGGCTCCAGATTCGGCAGTATGAGAAGGCGAACCTATCAGCATTAAAAAAGGCTGATAATGAGCAAAAGAAGAAAAAATAATGCAAAAGAGTTTCTCTTTTAGGGTATTGTAACATTGATATTGGGGAACATTTTCTAGCATGCGTCAAGTTATGCAGCAGTTCTTAGTTCTAGTGAGGATAGACAGAAGATATACCACATTAGCTCCCAAAGCTGTTAAACCTTGAACTGCACCATAATGTGTCACCAATGTGTGTTTTGGGTTCAAAAACGCATTGATCAGTTGCCTTGTAAGACGCGATTGCAGAGTATTATAAACTTGCCCGTACCTACAAGAGACTGGAAACTTTATTCCTCCAGAAAAGGTGAAATCTGTAGGACACTGAAACCAACAGCTCCATAACCATAATCATAAACTACAGAAGGTATAAACCAGTAGACCATGGTGCACTTTCAGTCTGAAGTAGACAGCAACCGTGGAAACCGAGCATTATTTTAAAAAGTGCATCGATGTCTACTAAATTACCATCCTCCTTATAAGCTTATGCCAACAAGCAGATATTATTCAGCATTACCACAAGGATGATGCCATCACATTCATCTATTTTTCCAGTGAGAACTTGTTTAATGACGCATATCTAAATATTACAATTTGGACATTCAATAGCAGTAGTCCTCCTAAAGCTATGGAAAAAATATAGAAGACCCAAAAGGAAAACTCAAGATTGACATCCTGAATTCCTAAGTTCTTATCCTAAAACTTACAAAGTTCAGTCTAAGGTCCAAATTGGCTTAAAAATTGGTTATTTGATCCCTATATAGAAAACATGAGGATGAAACCAATGTCGCGTGCTCATCCAGCATTATCTCAATTGAGTAGTCTTCACAGCGTACTAAGAATACAGGGAGAAATGAAAGGAAAAACTAAAACAAAACCATTGACTATAATGGTTCAGGGTCAGATATAGTCCTTGATGATTGCCTTTACCGGCACAGATAGAAGTATCACCTTTTGCATATAGAGGAAACCAGGTTTGCTGCAAAATCTCTAAGCTCCCAGTGATTGTCTGCAAGCCTTTTACCCAACCTCTTTGCTACAAGACACGTGACAACAGCTGGCATCAACTGATGTAACTGGCAATAGAAAAAGATTTTCTTCTCAGGCTCCTGAAGGAATATGATTTATAAGACCTGAAAATTTATGTGTACTACTAAGTTGCACTATCTCTTATAGTGACTTCTTTGCGAAAAGACTATTCGAATGAAGAACTTGAGCAAAAACTTCTAAAGATTTTGACATTCACAAAAAGGTCATTCGAGATTTGCCCAACCAAATATAAAATCAAGATGCACAGGGATCCCATTCAAGATGAGCATCCTTGAGGAGAAACAAATAGACCGAAAACACTGTGACTGACTCAATATATGTAATCATGGTTAGCATCAGAACAAGCACGCGACTCTAAATGCATACAAAAATCACACCTATTCAATGTTTCTTTCCAGACATACAATATCTCGCCACTTGTTCAATTGACTTCCTTCGGAAATTTCCAATAGCAACTTTAACAAAAATCAGTTTTGGACACAACCACCACAAAAGTTGAAATAGACATGTAGAGATTTCCAGCTGAAAGCCCCAAACCATTCTAAAACAGAATGCTAAGTTCCTGTCTTCCAGAATAAGAGGAACTCTCTAAAAGGAGAATAAAAGACCATTTGAGAAAAACAGTTCACACAATAACTTGTCTCTGATCTCCGATTACTGCAACAGCCAAAAATAGGTTTCTGCCTCTCTGCCTATTAGGTCATCTGATTAAAGAAGTTGGAATATCATAATGCAATAGGAGAGGACATATTGACTTTGTAGGCATGAGGTTCCTCTATAGCCTCCCAAATATATTCTTTAGGAAACTCTAATTTCCAGGCAGAAAGCATCAATTCTAAAATAATTCAAGAGGTCACAATGCAAGTCCAATTACTAACAAGACAAATGTCATCTAATTGGAGAAGGCACTGAGCCCAAGCCTTATCCTTCTTGCCTCAAGGAAGTAATAGCCGGTTTCGTCAATACATACCCCACCCACACCCAAAATCAATGCTAGGCTAGCTTGTTCCCGCGGCAACGATGACTATTTGGGATGACAATTTCTAAACAAAAAAAGAGGAAGATGATGGGCATGCAAAAACCAACAACTGAAATTGGTACAAGAATGTTCTACTGTGTGGGTTCACCTCTAAAGATCTTTAGAAAGGGGAAATAATATTTGGGATGACACGTCTGACAAAGAAATGCATCCACACTTACGACATAAATACTGATACAGAAAATCAAGCTAAATTAGGAATCTATACTTCAAGATGATACGAAAACAAGTATGCAATGGTTCAACTTACGTAAGGTTCCATATTGATGTGAGGATTATAAAGGAGACTACGAACAACACGCAGCAAGGCCAAAAGGAGGGGCAAATCATTTAAGCCACGAGATACCTAACAACGCAAGAAGAAGCAGAGGTTAGAGAAGCATCAAAACTAGGCTAACTTACTGTGTATCTAAAGTATACCTCATCAGCTACAAAGCATGTGAAGTACGGGACAAGTGGATGCAGTCCTGAGTCTGTAGCCAAACTCACTAACGCTTCTTTGAAAAGGACTGAATCGGGGCTTCTCATAGTTAGCTCAGTAATCTTTTCAAAATATAGCTGCAAAGGAACAAGGAGAACTAGCATAAGCAAGACAGAAAAACTGATATACAGCAAAAATGGTGAGGCCAAGAAACACATGAATCAAACCATTTTCATTAGGTGCGAAACTAGAAAATTGTCACACAGATGAGATTCCACCATAACATACATGTCTCGGACACAACTTTCTGTACATACAAGAAAATGCTCAAACATCATATAAATTCCTTTTCTTTTTTGCTGAAGCAAACATTATATTATTGTTAAACTGCAGTCTGTGTATCATATACCTGAAGCTCTCTTGACAGCACATGCCTGATAGGAAGTCTAATGTCTACAGGAAGTCCATCATCCTTTTGTTCTTGACTTTTGTCACGAGAAGGAGCCGTAATTACTGAAAGAAATGATGAATAGTTATTAGAGTTATCTATATAATATTCAGAATAAGAAATCCATGATTGCATTCTCAGCTATTGTATTCTAACCAGAAAAAATAAAATAAAATAAAATAAAGGCAGCTCATGCTAGCCTCATCTAACTATATGACATTCTACTAAAGGTAGCACAATGTTAATGTTAGTTTCATGAATATATCCACTAAATTCATATCAAGATTTTTCTTGAGTGAACATTTAAATTGATGGATGAGATTATTAGGAGAAGGCACTTCAAAGTCCAAGTTAAGACGGACCTTCTACAGGAGCATTTTCTGGAATAGCAGGTTGTACACCTTCAATTGCCAGCCAGTGACAATGGACAGCAGTATCAAGAGGAGCTTTGGGTAAAGGAGCTTCAATAACCTGCAACACCAACGGTGATTCATTCAAAAACTCCAATACGCTACCTGACAAACAAAATAATAAATGATAGCTGCTCTTTGGTCCTTACATCTTTAATGTCTACATCTTTGTCATCAAGGTAAAACAAATCTTTATGTCCAATAGCTTTTTTGAACTGCAAAGCTCCACTGGAGGCAAACCCATAAATGGGCTGGTGCACATAAAGACAAAAAGTTACAAGCTTCAGAAAAAATTATGCATGTGTAAGAAAGTTGTCACAGACGCAATTTCAATAATCAAATCTGACGCACTGCCATTTCCATAGACTCATTGAAACCATGGCGTAGTGGCCAGTACATAAGGTATAGATGACAAAAAGATTCACCTTCTCCTACTTTACAGATAAAAAGACGACAAATAAACTAAAGTACCCCAGTTGATGTAAACAAGAAAGAAAAGAACACCAGAGACGGAAACACATTAAATGGGCTCATGCCCAGGGGCTGCACACAAGTGCTTCGATTATTGTTCGTGTTCTAATCTAGCCGATAGTTCACTCTTTATTAATCTGGTTTATGCCCTAGAAACTACTCAATTTCGGTTCCACCAACTCAAAACTGATTGTAATGACTATTTACGCAAGAACTTGATGAAAAGTACCTCAACATTTTTCAAGTTCAAAGCACCATCCACATCATCAACTGTTAAGACTGTTCTCCTGGAGTGGCGCATGCATTTGACAGCTTCCTGTATTCCATCAGATGCTTTTCAAATCACTTCAATACATATCAACCTTTTCTATGCTTTTCAATTACTTCAAAATGACTAATCAACCTCCAAAACAAAACTCATAGTGAACAGAAAAAACACAGGTCCTTAAGTGCAGCACAAAAACACATTGACTTCAAGAACTCAAAAGCAAGTAAGCAAATATTCAGCTAATTTGAGCCAGATTATGGGAAAGGTATACCTAGCAAAATTTTATCACTCCAAACAAGAGAATGACAGTAGAATCAAAAACCCAAAAAAAAAGCTAAGAAAAAGCACTGAGAGTGAAAGGCAAAACTCATTTAGATATGGAAAAATGACAAATAGGAAAAACAATGAAGAAATGCTAATAGACTCATAGCTGACCACGACCATATTCAGATGTCTAAGACAATCTCTCCAGCATGTAGACTAATTTTATGAATGCCTGCACTAGTAGTACTGAATAAATCCAGCAATCACTTAAGAAGAAAGAAAAGGAGATGATTTTAGTGGAACAACTCCTTGTTGAAAGTTCTACCGCCGTCACCTTTCTCTAATTTGAAGCCAAAACATGGCAGAAATGAATGTCACTCCAGAAAGATTTTAACCAGAACGAATGCACTAACCTATAAAATATGAGACAAAATCAATACCCCTACCCATAAATTTACGCAGAGAGATCTCTAGTCCATAAATTTCTAGCCATATTGTAAAGCATAGATCTTTTGCTAACAAGATAACAACGCGACAAGAGCCAATTCGCCTACTCTTAGAATATCGCCGAGGGAAAAGGTAAATTTCGGAAAATCAGCCGTCCTCGCACTTATAGCAGCTATTCATTATTACGCTTGAATGCTAACAGTCTGCCACAATCTGTAGGAACCGCACTACGATAAGTCCCCACCAGAAAAACAACAATCCATCAATTCCGAGTCAATCAAACATTACATCATCATTATTAAGTAAGAGAAGGCCCATACAGTTAGGGTAACTACACGCAGAGTCCTCGCAATCGTTTTGAAGAAAATGCCTCATCAAGACTTCTACATGAACGAACGCTGCGGTTCTTCGACGACGAGTAAACAAGCAAAATGGGTATGGATATTCAATTAAAGATTAGGCATCCATGAAAACTCAACAGTCCCCAACCTCATCCACCTGAACAGCAATGTACAGAAGCACGATGGCCGAACCGAGTTAATCCGAACCGTACCTGCATGATCTCGCGCATGCGGTACTCGACATCGGGCGCGAGGGCGAGCGCCGCATCGGGCGACAGGTTACTGATTCCGATGCTCTGTGCTATGACCTCGATCGATTCCTTCGACACTATGCTCATCCTCTGTCTTCCTCACTCCTCCGTTGCTCTGTGCTATACTACTCCATCAACTTTCATGAATTGGGGACGCAAAGCAAGAAAATCCGGCCAGCCTTCGCTCAATCAAGCCATTAATGATGGAGTCTTGATCGGTGAACACCCGGAGCTTCCCGTCGCTGCGACGAGAACCCTAACGAACGGAGCTCGGAGAAAGCGCGCACCGCTGCTCCTGAATTCGACCTTGTTCATAGACACTCGTGAGAGAGAGCACGGTTATAGCTCAAATTTCAGTTCAGGAAAGGCACAATTACCTTTTTGCCCCTAAAATCCAATTTATCAAAAAAAAAAAGTTCTAGTCAAGTTTTATTAATTGCGATTTTTCCCATTCGAAAGAAAAAAAATCGAGATTATAAAAAATTAAGAATAATCTATATTCTCACGCTCTCCAATTCATTTATCTAAAATTATTTATTTTTTAATGTTTGAGTCGAGTTTTAAAATTTACGAGTCGAACACAAGTGACACAAGTAAATTAGACTTGTTCGTTAATTTTTCATTTTGCTCAAGATTCACCATTATCATAGGTGGATGTATGCCATGACCAAATAAAGGCTCGGATTTTATTACAAGTTGAGTAGAGTCGATCGATGTCTAGCTGTTTACAAGCCACCAAAGACGGGAAAAGGCGATAAAGCAATAATTATTACATCGCAAGCAATAAGTTAGACATATAGATCTACTGAAACTTACTAGGATTCATTTAATTCAGCATTTGTAAAAGACTTTCGACCTTTAAAAACTCTTAGTGTCAAAGTTGAGGTGCTTGGCAAGACAATACCAAAGGCTATTGAACCAAAACTAACATTTCCAAAATCGCTTAATCTAATTGTAATTTAAAAATGCACTGAGAAGCAACTTCAATTTAAATGGTGTTTAAAAAAATCACACTTTTTAAAAGGACTTTTTAATAAATAAATAAAAACTAAAACTGGTGAAGGGCTTAGGTTGACGGCGAGCCGGATCTAGCATCGGCAACCCCAAGCAAGGGCCATTGATGCCTAGATCTGGCCAAATCTGGCTCGCCGGCAACATCGCGCAAGGTGAGGGCATTTTCAGAATAGCAAGGGCAAAATTGGAAGAAGAAAAAAAGTGTTAACATTCAGAAAACGCTCAAAACCCAAAACTCTTTCAAATTTGCATTGGGCTAAAGGCCTTTAAGCTTCCTATGAAAACAATTTACAAAGCAGTTTTGGGCCTCCAAAGCCCCATAGGGGAAAACTTGGTGTGTCATTTGCAATTTTCGGAAGGCCATTTTTTAGGGTTAATTAATTTTTTTTCCTTCCAAAACTACTCTCACCAATTTTTTCGTTGTCTAGTTTTGCCCTCATAAGAACTATTCATCTTCTTAGGTGAAGCTCTGTCGAGAGTTGCGCAAGGCTATTGACGCCAAATCTAGCTCACTGGCTGTTGAGCCCTTTGCTGTTTTTGAGATTTTTTTTTTTTAAATAGTCAAAGTGCTTTACAAATTGTGATTTTTCTAAATACCATTTAAATCAAAATCGTTTACAAATGCACTTTTTATTTGCAATGTACCAAACACTACTTACATTTCAAAAAACCCTTTTAACCTAAAAATCATTGCATTTTCGCAAAGACTTTTCCAAAAACCGAACCAAAATGCACCCGAAGTCTTTAGAAATGCAATTGCATTCTTACAAGCACTCCAAAAAATTTGCAAAACACAATTTGCTTGGGCCAAAGGCCTTTGGAGGAAAAGTTTTCACAAACACAACTTGCAAGTCCCACCTAGTATTGCTCAAAATAATTTTCAACGGTTAAATTTTTTTCTTCCAATTTTGCCCTTGCAAAATTTATGGCTTTTCTGTGCAGATTTGACCGACATCACGTAATGTCGATAGGGAGCTTAGATCTGACTGTCAACGAGCCAGATCGGACACCAATGGCTTTTGCCTGAGGTCACATGACCTTAAGTAAGGGTAGGGTCGTGTGACCTCAACATGGCATCATTAGAGGTCACGAGACCTCCACGTAGGATTGTGTGACTTAGGCGTCAACGTCACACAACTTCTAGCAAGGCCCAAGATCACACAATCTCAATCTCGAGTCGCCGAGATCTTGGCGGCCCGACGCCTCAGTTGGGTCGCCTGATTAATCGTCCCTCAAGCAAGCTAATCCTCTCTCTCTCTTAATTTTTATTTTTAAAAATTACTTTTCATATTGGATGTCAAAGTTTGTAGCAAAAAGTGTTGACCAAACACTATTTACATCGGGTGACAACACTTTGCTCTAAATTCTTTTGCATATGCAAACGCTTTTCCCAAATGTTGTCTCCAAGGCACCCTGAATCCCGGGGAAGCAAGCCTTGAGCATGGACCGATCCCTCCCACCATTTGCAAGCCCGATTTTTTCCAGTATTATAAATGTCTCTGTCTTTAAAAAATTCTTGAATCTCTTTCAGCACCTCCGATCATACCCATGCCATCCTTGATTTATGCGCTGATTACGATTATTTGTCCGGTACTTATAATTCTTTCTCGTACGGCAAGCAAGAGGGAAAAAAACAGACATAATGCTCGAAATAGAAATCAATTCTCTAATTAATGATTGAGTCGTACACATTATTCCGATGAGACGTTACTCAATTCCATCGCACACTTACGAAAGCGATTGACTTTGATCCTTTTGATTAGGAGTTACTCCTTTTTTGGATTTTTTATGCAATAAAAGAAACGACCTGATTTCTAGAATTACGAGATAATTGCTCAAAATCAATTTTGTCATTGTTGCCAATTTGCCTTTAAACTCAGAAAAGTTACGAATTATCATCCTCAACTTTGACATCATTTGCCCAATTGCCCATGAACTCTGAAAAGTTATGCATTACCTCCCGAATTTTGATTATTGTTACAGTTGCTAACCATCTTACCTATAAAACCGTAAATCGTTACTTAAAAATGGACCTCACTCATTTTTTTTTACCAGAATTACCTATATTACACGGTCAATGAAATTGAAAAAACAGAGAGAGAGAATGCATAGTTGATGAAGTAGAGAAAAATTAGCAAATGTTATTTTGGTTAGGAAAAATGAGTTAAATCCGTTTTAGAATGAAGTTTGACGACTATATATCCTAAATACTAGTGATTGCAACGAAAAGAAAAGTTTAGGGAAGTGAATGTAACTTTTAAAATTCTGGGACTGGGAGGTATCTCTAGCTTTTCAATGCAATGGTGTCGAAGTTCGGAGATTCTTGAGCAATTAACCCCAATATTAATGTATCATGTAGTGGTGTTTTAGGCCTGTGACTTGGTACACTTATGCTTCGTTCATTTCGTGAAAAATAACTTTTTCAGCGATTGTTTCCCCGAAATAAATTAGTTAAGGAAAACATTTTCCCTCAATGAAAAAAACACTTTCAAATTTGGAGAAAATTATT
>BCNH02000011.1:3736335-3748662 GCA_001662345.2 Metrosideros polymorpha var. glaberrima
TTTATTTTTCATTAGACTGACCTTCTCGTTGAGACATCCTCAGTACTTGCACCGTCGCTCTCGCTCTCTCTCTCTCTCTCTCTCTCTCGGCTATAAAGGACAAAACATCAATCAGACGCTTCCCCAAAGAAGAAAATACAAAATCTCCTAAATCTCACCCCTTCACGCAATCCCCCTCTTCCCCCCTCTCTCTCTCTCTCTGAATCTTGAAGAAGCGTTCCTCGTATCGCGAAGCTCTTCCCGACCCGCGCCTCCTCCGCCCTCGAATCGATCTGGGTCGGCGGTGCTTCCGCGGATTGAATCGGTTTCTCAACCGCTGAGCATGAGGAAGAGGGAGAGGGAGAACCCGTGCGGGGTCTGCGGCCACTACCACAAGTACGAGGAGGGGGAGGTGTGCGGGATTTGCGGCCACCGGGTACCGGCGGCGGCGGAGAAGGCGTCGGTCCACGTCAGCGCGTTCCCGACGGAGATCTTGCCGGAGTTCCTCTACCTGGGGAGCTACGACAACGCCTCGCGGTCCGAGCTCCTCAAGACGCAGGGGATTTCGCGTATTCTCAATGTGGGCATTACTCGATTCCGCTTTCCTGATTGATTGGTGAATGATGATGTCTGTTTCTGCTTCTTCTCCTGTGCATTGACCAGTCAGGGCAGAGGGCTTGGCCATGGGATACGGTGGATTAGAATTTTGTAGTGGCGTTTGCCTGTCGCACTGCGCATATGCTGATATTAGGTCAATCGCACATCAGTGAATCACCTGATATCTGCGAGAACGGGGAAGTCTTAGTTTGGTTGGAGCAGCTGCTTGTTATGAGCATAGTTTGTCTGTCAGGTTTTTTTATAGAATTCCTTGGTAGTGCGGCATATGTGAGATTTGGTGGAGAAAGGAATGCTGACTTTTAGATGTCTATGTGACCTTGGATGTAAGATGGAGATGACCGTGATATTTTTGCTTGGAAACTGTTGGAGGGATATACTTTTGGCAATGTTATTTTAGTTCTCCATAGGATCATGTGTCTATCTGTTTGTTTTCTTTTCTTTGTCAGCTATTTGGTTATCTCTACATGTCACTGTGTGCAACAGTTTTAGCCGGATTTTAGTTTTGGTGATAAAGAACTCGAAAACTGAGGGTTTTGTATCAAGTCGACGATGCCAAAGTTACCATGCATGAGATGTGAATATACAATGAAACCTGAATTATCATCCCAACTTTAATATAGAGTTTCTCATAATCTGTTTTAGTACCATGATATATTGTGTTTATCTGTCTTCTTGACTGGTTGATTATGGCGTATTATATATGTGTGGGTTGAAGTCTGAAAGTTTATTCGCTATTGTGTGCAGACTGTGCCTGCCTGTCAAAATCTGTATAAAAACTCGTTTACTTATCACTGCCTCCAAGATGACAGAACTTTACCCTTTGACGATGCAAACCATTTTTTAGGTATGTCTACCCTTACCTGTAATACTCCTTTATGTGTTGATTGGCATGGGTTTTGATGCTCATATTCTTTCTTATTCAAAGTTCTAAACTTGGGAGTCATATTCATTTGTTAGCAACGAGAACTCTAGAAGCGGTGGAATGATTCATGACAGACCTTGATGAAGACTGGAAACAGCTGGTTTTAGTTCTAAAGAACTTTAAGTATGTAGAAGTTTGAGGAGCCTACTATCTTGTGCTTAGAAGGGTGTCTCTTTTATTTGTTCTGGTCTTCTGTCAGTGTGACTGAGTTTTGGCTAGTTTGGAGTGATTAATATGGTGAATCTTACATTATGTTAATCAACAAGGCACTCATGACTCTGTTTGACTCTAGCATGACACTTGTCAATTGGAGGTTGCCATGCTTGGTTGAACAAATAGCTAAATGTCATTTCCTTTCTTGAGATGCTATCCAATCTTCTTTACCATAGGGCTTCAATTTTCTGGACCTTGCTTTGAGCATACTTCATTTCCCTCTCTGTAATTTCTTTGTCAATAATGTCGCTGTGGGACCATTCATAAACTAAGATGAACTTTTTCTTGCTAAAACTAAGATAAATTTGTTTAGCAGGTTTCTTTTTGGTTTTGGAAATTGGCCTGTGCATTTTACATGTATAGGATGTTTCTCATCTTTTTCCTTTGCAGAGCAATGTGAAAGGGACAAAGCCCGAGTTCTTGTGCATTGCATGTCGGGAAAAAACAGGTATGATTTACATGCTATTTCCCCCTTTTTCTACCTTCAAGAAAAGTTAGAGGACGTAATGGCATGTAATTTGGTGATTTGAAGAATGTAATAATTTGGCAACAACTTCAAGATACGCAATTTTGCACATAAATGGATGAGGTGTCAGAGTTATTATAGTTGAAATGGTCCGATGGAAGAATATTGATGTTTTCTCTGGGACCCAATTATTGATGCTTTTCTTCTGACAGGTCGCCAGCCGTTGTGATAGCTTACTTGATGAAATCAAGAGGATGGAGGCTTGCACAGAGTTACCAGTGGGTGAAAGAGCGGAGATCATCAGTGGACCTAAATGAAGGTTTGCATCCTTATGTGCAGAATGACCTCGCATTTCCCACCCCCACCCAAAAAAAAAAAAAATTTTCGCATGCACGCACACATAAAGTGAAGGATTTAGTAGGTATTTCATTTGCACACTTGGAGGCATTATTGGTTTCACATCGATAGTACATAATTGTCGTATTTACTCTCGTGAGCTGAGTTTTTGGTAAGAACCCATAAGTTAATTTTTTAATTTAGTTCTGAAATTGTGGTTGTTTTTCTGCTTGCACCACAGCCAAAAATTCTCACAATAGTTCCAAGACCATCTTGCTTGCCCTTAATAGACACATTGTATGAGTTGCATACATATGTTGCCTTTCCTTGTTAAGGCGATGGACCTTTCTTTGGCACTAATTGTCGACTTTATGTTAGCTGTGTTGCCTAAATGTTGCTCCCACCCTTTTGGCTTTTTCCATAATGGCCATGTTCAATTGCCTCGTCCCGACTGTTATCTTTGGTGAATCTCTCACGTATCTGTTGACTGCAGCTGTATACCAGCAATTGCGAGAATATGAGCAGAAGATATTTGGTTTGACGGAAGGATGTGATGTAGCTCCACCCATCTTCCCATCTATAATTGCACAACCCTTCAGCTTTGGCTTCCCAAACATTAACGACCCAGTTGCACCTCCTGCATTTGATGTTGGTGCTGCCTCGATCTTCAGTCGCCCTCCGTTAGATATTCCTCCACACGAGTTTACTTTTGGAGCAAGCCAATTACAGAAAAGTTGTCACGAAAGCCCTCTCACAGCAAACTCCACAAACTCAAATGGCAGCGATACACCGATGGACAGTGCTTAAATTTCTCATCATCTCCCCTGGCTCCAAAATCGTCAGTTTGTTGGGAGCATCCGGTGCTGATTTAACGAGACTGTTCCTGTCGTCGGGTGTAAAGTTGGGTGAATGTTAAAAACTTGCTCTTTTAGAATGCATGTTGGTAAAGGAATTCGTGCTCGAATTTACTGTTAAGATTTCTCAGGAGGCAAGTGTTTTTTTGTGGGGCTTGTCTGTAATAACCTTTATACAACTTCAGTTGTCAAAAGTCATGGTAAATTGCTTTACATTTCTTTCACTGGCTAAACTTAGATCTATTGACGGTACCATTTCCTGTTTGCGCGTTCTATCTTGGGGGTGAGAAGTGAGTTCGGCTAGATGCTTGCACCTCATCCAGCTATTTTGTTGTTGGAGAGCGGCGGGGAGATGCTATCTGTTGACTGTGCAATGTTTATTGAGGCGAGAAGATGAGTGGTGTAGGGTTGACGCTTTGGATTAAGGACGCTCATAACTTCGACATTGTAATGGTGTTGATAAGAGAATGCAATGCAACGACTCCTGTTTTAGATGCGACTTCGATGCTGGTGGGGCGACATTAATTTGTCAGTAGCCAAGTTACAGTGCAAGAGTCCTCATAAATGAACTACCTGCTCCATTTTTGGTGCCTCGCTCGTACCAAATCAAGAGGAGGCGGCTCAAGAGAACGCATCTTCTCAAATCAGGACTAGCTAGCAGAACTTTCTCCGGAGTGTCTTCATTAATCTTCTTGACTTTGTCGCATTTTCCTTTTGTTTAGACACCCCCAGACGTGAGTTCATCGGAGTGAAATCCTATAGCTCTCCCCTACGAAGGGGCATTTCATGAAGAGAGGACAGCATTCTACGCGGCAGCAAGTGTCAGAAACTGACGAGGAGCTCGCAAAGACAAATAGAATCTGGAAAGACTAAAATGGACTCTTGGGACGGACCAATCCAACAACTTCACAAGTGGGAAAATTTCCCGCTAAAATTCAAGTAAAAAGGCTTGATTGATAATGTAGAACGTATACGTCATTCTGGAGTCGCTGATTTGGCAGGCAAATATCACATCAAAACATATACACGGATGTTTATTCAGAATTTAGGACAGTACCCTTGATGTACAAAGGAAAAGCTCTCCTATGAAAACGGAATCATCATATGCCAAGTACTATATTGTACAGTGCGCTTCTCAAGTAAAGAACAAAACACATTTTATACAAGTGCAGGATGTACAAACAATACCCTGTATATGTCTATTTATAGCTGCCCAGATTCTGCAAATCACCACGTGGCCATGCATGTTTCGATGGAGGATTTAGCAAGCCACAACAAGCCAGGGTCATTCCGCTTCAAAACTAGACAAGCTTCTGCTTTACCAGTATCAGCGAACAGAACATCTTCACTGAAACCAATCAGAGACAGAATTTCCATGGCAGCTGAAATATGCACAGGAGGAGGTAATTTTAGAAACTCTTAAAAGCTGAATGCAACATCCAGATCATGCCAAGTGAGATCAGCAACTTGATGAATTTCAATTCTTCATTTTTACTGTTCCTCATACCCATTTCTTTCTAACTTATACTTTATCTAACCGGACGACCTATGTGATTAAATCATATACCCTATAACACAGAGGCACATTGCTTGCTCAAAAGTTACATTGTTTGAAATGCACAGGAGAAGCCAAGCCAAACCGCCAACAACCTTATCATTTTCCTACATTTCAATGAACCATGACTCACAATCACTACACTTCATAATTATCAGCTTAAGACCCAGAAGAAGATATACCTGCAGAATTCACGATATTCCTTTGTATTAGAGGATTGGCCTGCAATTTATAATTTATCAACGATCACTAAAGCCTGCCGATATTGAAAAATATCCAAGAGGAAACCCAAACAGGTCCTAAAGATGAGAATTTCTCTGTACCTTACGGAGTCTTTTGAACTTCATCTCATCAGGATGTTCAATCACATTCCTGCCACAAAGAGGTTATGCTTGCAGCTGTTAAAACCGTACCATCTTTATGTAGTTCCATGTAATTTTCATATGGGGAGGTTCACACCCTTCTTACTACTCTTAAGTGGGAGAACGACTAATTTGTAACAGATAAATTATTGACTAGTGCACCCCAGGATACAAAAAGCATAAATCTTACCTTATTATTTTCACGAGTGTTTCCATGACCTTTGTAACCTCCATGGGATTGACTTGGGACTGCAGCATCTTCATTGCCTTCTGTATACGACTACAGACAAGACTGACAGGGTCTTGGATTATTTTCAACTCTTGATCATCTGGATTTGGCTCATCAATTTGCATTATGGATTCTCCAGTTGGATCTTTAATACCATCATCAGGATCTGGTTCTGCATGCTGAAGTTCATTAGCCTGAAATTTACTCAGTTCAAGCTCTTCATGAGCTTTTACAGCTTCATCATGGGCTTGCTCTACCAGAGTCTCGTTTCTCAATCTTGTAATAGTTCTAACTTCTAAATCATCAGGATCAGGTTCTTTCTCGGTTCCCTCCTGAACTCTATCCTTCAGAACATTGGAAACTAAAGACCGATCGAGGTCAGATATAATCATGATACTGTCCTTGAGAGAATCCGAGTCATCAGGATCAGGTTCCCTGGACATTTCTAGACCAGCAGATATCTGACCATTTATCAGAGGAGGATTTGCTTCTGTCATCTCAGAATCACTAATATTTGATTCACGTTTGACGTTGTTTGCAGTGTTCTTTGAAGTATCACCACCAAGATGATCATCAGGATCAGGCTCACAGTTTGCTTGATTGTCGGTAACATCAGGATGGCATTCATGATCAAATTTGTGCCTGCTCAGGTTATCATCAATTACGTTTTTGGTTTCAGCAGAATCCTGGGGAACACTATCCTTTGTAATATCAAATTCAGAATCATCAGGGTCTGGTTCAGCATGCACTTCAGGTACCACCTCTTGATTGATTGAAGCAGTTGACATACGCCTATAAGCAGCAGCAACTGATGATGCACGGGCACTGGCCAACTGATCAGACATGTTACCCCCGAGCTTTCGTGGAGGAACATTGATTTGGACAATGTCATCACTTTCATAATTGGAATGCCTAATGCCACTAAGCGTTTGGCTTTGCAATCTTGTCCAATCTAAACTACCAGCTTCCTGGTTCAGCTGCTCAGCCCAAGAATGAAAAATGACAACTTCAACACTGAACAAAAGAAAACTTCTGCAAATACAAGATCGAAAACTAATCTTCTGAGATTAATCATTTACCTGCTTATCAAGAGCATAAAAGTTCGCATCATGCTCTGAGTACACCATGTGAGCCTGAAATTACAGATTAACAAATAAGCATCCTTCAGCAAGCATATCCAATAAAATATGAAACGATTGAAGAAGCTATACTCAAAGAGGCAACAACAGACTTGAAACCACCTAATTACCTAACCACCTTTCTCCCAATTAAAAAAAAAATTCAAAAAATATGAATTCAAAGGCAAACAATCTATGTTAGGAACCCAAATTAATCTTACAAGCTCGTGAAGAAGAGTCTTCTTTATGCTTTCATACTTCCTAAAACCCTTGAGATCATCAGTTCGGAGACGCAAGGATATCTCCTCTCCATGATTCTGCAGGATTACATTTAAGGTAAAAAGAATTTCTAAAAATGCATTACTTTGCATGAACTTAACCAAGTTACAATCAGGGAGCAGCAACCAGTTTTTACCTTGTTGAAACCTAGAATACATTTGGGGCTAATCCCAACATAACCAACTGGGGCCATCTCAGACATAACTCCAATGCGCCATCGATGCTTAAAACAATGAAAAGTAAAAGATTGTTAGTACTGAAGTATATCACAATGAAACCAGAACGTTTAGCTCTTCATCAACCAATCCTTATAATACCTTGTTCATGATGGCCACAATTCCAGGATCTGCAGCAAGCATGTGCATTCTTCTCAATGCCTCTGAAGCTGGTGGATGCAACTGCACGTTTGCATAGGGAAAATAAGACGAAAGAAACTAAAGTGGTGGACATTGTTTTGGTAATTTTCACTTAGCAAATACTGCAGAGACAGAATTTCCAGGTCAAATAATATCTACAATCTGCAGAGCATTTTTTATGCACATTGAAAACTCTCCGATCCAAATAAAAGCAAGAGAGAGAGAGACTATTGAACTGCTGATAACGTTTCCCTTAGAGGGTATTAACTATTATCCTAAATCAGATCTAGATTATTACATTCTGATCCAGTGTTGTCATTCCTGGCTTCAGAATGGAAAAAGTCAAGGGTGGTCTGTCTATTCCTTTCTTTTAGATCCTCTGAGGGCGAAGGATAGGGCACTAGCTTACAGTTTTTTCTTTATTCTTCCATCACATAGACTAACAGGTTGTTTCTGGTAAAAAGGAAGGAAAATTATAGGTTAGGCTTTCTATTCCTAACTTTACTGATCCTCATTAAGAAGTATAGGGATTAGTTAGAGTTTTTCTTTATTCGGTCACTAGCAAGTAGTTTATTAAGAAGATCACAACGAGTATTTAATAAGCTCCAAGCAACTCTCTGCTTTAAGGATTTCAATCAAGCTCTAATAGTATTATTCAAGATCAAAGATCTTTACAGTTGGCTCTTTCCATGTAATATTTCATGCTAAGGACCCAAGTCCCCAGCATCGGCAGCAAATAGAAAGGACAACACAATATCAGTACATTATTGCAAAGAGCCTGGCCACTTCCCATTTATTCTTTCGCAATCTCAAACATGAAAACCCATCTACTTTATTCCATACATTCTTCCAAACACTTCTCCAAGATACCTTAAAGGCTTAAAAATCAGACAGAGGAAAATCCCAGCATAAGTACCTCTACTCCTGGAAGTTGAAGTGTGCGAAATTCAAGAAAGCTATAAGCTCCTTGAGGAAGTTGTATTGGCCCAAAAGGCCGGTCTAGCATCCTCCTTGATCTCTTTTCCTCCTCATCAAATCCAGCAATCCTCAAGTCCTTCTTTGCAATATCCAGCATCTCATCAACCTCAACTTCAGGCACTCCCATCATTCTGATAGGTTTACCCTGAAATGGCATCTCCCAACACGTAAGGAAAATGTAAAATGGCTAGAATTTGACGGTCAGAATAAAAAAAACAAAAAAAAGAGCTAAATAATAATAATAAATGACTAGGAAAAAAATTGTCAGTAATTAGGTCAATTATCTTTTCTTTTTTCTGGTTACATCAAGACATGTCTACCAGTAGAAAGAGAAATTTTCAGTGTTAACAAAGGAAAATCTTCAAATAAACATGACCAAATTACCACAAAGACTTTCAAAAACTGCGATTGACACAGATAACTTAGGTAACTCAGCAGAGAGAGAGAGAGAGAGAGTTATGTCGATAGCTGAATTGTCATCTCCTGAAAAGAGTACCGGTAATCTTGTTGTACGATTCAAGGAACCAGAAAACCTCATCAGGGAGGAAAAAAAAAGATAAGCTCGAATATAGGGGAGAAAAAAAAGAATTACCTCATTTATAGGAATTTCCTGCAATCTTAGGGAAGAGTGTCCATCTGAGAAAGGATAAAGCAATTGGGAGCTCTTGCTAGAAAATTGAGGAACAATGAGCCGCATAGTTTCTGCTTTTACATCTGTCAATTTCTGAAGCTCATTTCCAAAACCCTTTAGAGTAGCATCTATATTCATTTCGACAATTAACTTTTGTCCCCTCCATATAACAGCAGTTTTCAGTATGCTCCCCGGTTCTGGCATGTTTTTCTGCAACAATAAGTCGAACATCTAGTAAGATACAATTTTTCAACAACAGTTCCCAAAATGGGAAAAGGTTTCCAGGAGTCAACACTTTCACACACTTTTCAGGTCACTTCTAGACAGAATGAAGAAATAACATCACCTGGCAAAACTGGGGCCAGAGAAGATTGAAAAAAAAAAGAAAAATGTATAATAGCTGCAGTCAGCTACATATCTTTAAATTGTATAGAAAAAAACATCAATCTGAGAGGGGATGGGACTTGCTTGAGAAAAAGGTGGTCAAAACTCTTCTATTCCTATTAAGCTGGAGGTTTAACCAGGTATAAGGAAATAGAAGAGATGTTTCATAGATGCACAAGGTAATCAGCTATAGATCCAACATCACTAAAGTCAGGACAGTATTGTCCTTATGGTATATCTCGTCTATTGGATTGGGGGTTCGTGAAGAGAAGTTAGCAACATAGCCGATCTACCCATCCATATCTTTGCTACTGGAACTTACAGATTACAAATATCAACTACTCACAAACAAACGCATAAAATTTAATTATCCTAACTTACACAGCTAAAGACAAACTCGAGCATGCAAAATAAATAGAAGCTACGGTCTGCAGGTGCTGCCCCAGGTCAAATTACAGTTCCCCACAAAAGAGGAGCTCCAAAATGACACACCGATGGCATTTAACATAGAAGCCAAGGATCTTTCACTAAGGAGTTCAATCTCAATCGCCTCTTTTCCTCGGCGAAGAAATAAACTTCCCCGTCCACTGAAGCCCTAGGAAGCTCAAACCGAACCTACTTCTCATAATAAAAAAAACCGCACTTCGCGCAGCATCCTCCCGCTCGTCTACTACAACACGATCGACGCGAAATCACAACATTCAACTGCTTCCACAAGACCGTCAGCACCGCCGCTCGCGAGAAGGTTACCGAGTCCAGCTCGAATTCAAAAGGGCGATCAGACGAACAAGCAGCGATCGAAGTCCAACAAGAGCGAAACCCTCGAGAGACCACAGGAAAACGCGCGAACCAAAACGATTCAACAATCCGACAGCCACGCGACCGACCGAACCCGACAATCACCAAACGGCACAGAACTTCGCGGCAATCGAACGAAAGTCCAGAACAAGAATCGCGGAGGAATGCACTGACCTTGGGGTTTCGTTCGCCGGAAGAATTCCTCTTTTTCCCTCTCTTTCTCTTTTTCAGTTCCTCGGAGACGAATATTCTGATTTCAGAGCGCAAGACGTTGACGGGAAGGGAAAATGTTAAATTCTCGCTCTATTTATAGCGGGGGACGAGAAAATGAAGGCTGCAGGGAGATATGATAAGAGGCGGTTCACGTTAGTGTTATCACGCGGCGCGTGCTAAAATGAGCTCCCGGTTAGACACTATTTACGCACCTGCTGGCGTCACCTGTTGGGAATAAAAAAAGTCCCTATATTTTGTTTTTTTTTTAGTCAAGTAACAAAGAAGTTGATATCCCCGTCACTCATACGCAAGGTACATAAAATTAACTGGAATCTGACTTTAACTGCGTTATTTAACTACGGCATTCAATAATAATAAATAAATAAAAATACTCCCATCACTAGTATCTTGATGAAATGCGGTAATAAATTCGCCAACCTCAAAACTTCAAATTGTGTGTGATTTGAAGTATCTAGGACTCAATTCGAACATTCCGATAAATTTCCAAATGTTCATGATAGTAGTCAAGGAAAAAGGTTAGAATTGCATGTTCCCTCCTTTTAACAGGTAAAAAAACATAAATAAATATACAACCCCTTGGTGGTTCCTGATCTAAATCACCTAAAATTTGCTTCCATTGTAATGAATGGAAGCCCATTTTTCATATCATGTCCATTTTAAGATCAAATAGTATTTTTGTATCTAGTCGGTATTTTTCTCATGAAAAGTCATTAGTTTCTATATCTTCAATGAAGAGTTATTATTTGCAACCAATAACATTTTCACGACGAAAAGTAAATTTCAATATGTCCACATGAAGTAAAGTTTCATTCGAGTGTTGTAATTTATAAAAACATAAAATGATTCGAGCCACGGACATGATCATTAATCGAATAATTGCATGTATGCGCGCGGTCCCATATATTTATGATTTGATTCAAGCCAGATTATTTTTCTCGCGAACATTTGCACTTGGCTAATCAAGATAAGAACGGGATAAGACATCATCCAAACTAAAGCCAAAATTGGGAAAGAATGAACACCAAAATTTGAAAAAGAAAGAAAAGAAGAATCACCCCAATACAAATCGAAACATTGTCAAAGGAAAAAAAGCCTTGCTCAATGCCCCAAAACAATCAACTCCGACTCTATAGCGGGCACCTCTGGCTCGTCGGCGGTCGGGGCATTCGTCGGTGCCGCTTTGATCACCTCCGCATCTCCGGCGCTGCCTTCCTCTTGATTCATTGCGTCCGAGCCGTCGTCCACCGCGCTGTTCTTTCCATCTTGGCCTCTTTGAACTTGGCTCGAAGCCGTGGCTTCGCACGGGCGGTTGCCTCCACATTGGCTCAAAACGCCATCACCATCGCTACCGGAACCGGAGTCCACGGCCTCGGCATGATAGCATGAGAAGAGCATGAGGGACACGAGGGCAAGAAGGATTATTATTCTGGGCATAGTGGCCATTAGTTGCAGTGATGGGATAAGAACTTGTTTATCGATTTTGGTTGTGGAAGGACAAAGGGGAATGTGTTTAAATAGATGGGCAAATTTTTTTTTGGGGGTGCTATTTATGGACTTGGAGCTTTTTGTGGCATCGAGGCTTTAGGCAAAGTTTGAGCAAGTCTTGCGGAGAACTTTCAAGCTGAAAATGGAAAGACTGAGACTTGCCCATTTTTGACAATTATCCTGAAAACTTATCTTATTGATTTTTTTCTTTTTCACCTTGTTTTTTTCTGTTGCATTTGCTATTACGCAACGTTGCCGCTGCATCGAACAACTGATAAAAATATTTTAAAAAAAAATGGGATTCATTTTGCGGAGAAAATCAATCGCGGGACTGTGCAGCATAAAACATGTCCTTAATGTTTATGATGGAGATTAGAGCTATCAAATGGGTAGATCGGATCAGGTCTAGGTCAGATCTCGACCCATATTGACTCGTTTAATCCGTTTTGACTTATTTTCATATAATATAACTTTACCGACCTATACCCAACCTAATTCATTTTGTTAAAACACTTTTATATTTAATTCAA
>BCNH02000011.1:3748715-3776127 GCA_001662345.2 Metrosideros polymorpha var. glaberrima
GAGCCGCGAGCTCGCCCCAGGCCGGCGAGCTTGAGCCTCGGCCTCAGCTGTCGCCAGTCAGTTGCGGCAGAGGGCGGAGGTAGGAGGAGGGAGAAGCTGCAGATTTGCAAAGGTAAGGGAAGAAGAAGGAAAAGAAAAGGAAAAAGAAATTATTAAAAATTTCGAATTATTTTTTAAAATATTCAAAAACCTATTATGTGACTCACTGATATTTAGAATAACTAATCTATTTATGACTCATTTAAAATCCATTTAGGACTCACTAAATTTTTAAGTAACTCATTTTATGACTCGCTTAAACATTAATGCAACCTCTTTATGACCCATTATCATTAAATATGGATTCTAGACCCATTTTGACGCCTCTAACTGAGATGCATATGAACACAAGAATCAACTGGAACTGGTGGGACAGTGGAGGGGAAAATTGTACAGAAAACGTGAGTGCCCGCGTATGAAGCACCACACATCATCATAAGTAGTAAAGAGATTGTTGGGTTTATTGTTTTAAAATATTAGCAAGTTCGAGCTAAATATATAATTGTACTAGACTTAATCCTAAGCCTATAAGTACTTATCTTTTTATCTCAGAAATAACAATTTTACTCTTCATCGATAACAAAGATCAATGTACCTTGAAACAGAACTTTTCATGCCTTTTTCATGTGCTTTTGGACGATCTCGGTTTCACGGTGGATCGCAATAATAGGCATATGTAAATGCTCGAGGAATCGAAACCTGTTTAAAACTGCGGTTAGGTCGACAAAGGTGTACCGCAAGCCAAAATGTAAAAAAAAAAAGCGGAGGCTTCGTGGCAAGCAAGAAGTGTCACATGTTGGCGTAGCCATCCTCGATATGAATACTCCACTTTATTATATAAACGATTAGCATAGAATACATCATACAGTACAAAAATGAAATCCATCAAAGCATAGAATTCCCACAGCTAGAGTCCATTATCACAATCAGACTTGTGGCCGATGGCGAGGATGCTCCTCCTAACGTACTAGACTCTCAAATCAGTTCAACTCGACCAGCAATTTCCCTAGAATAACTAAAGTCAGGCCATATTTTGTTACCTTAATCTCTTCAGATAAATCTTATCCACGACACTGCTCGTTCAGCATGAGCCCTGAACTTAATCAAATTGAACAGTTCATCTATACTGCATGTTTGTTTCATGAAGTATACCTTGCACTGTGAAAGACCTGTATCCGACAGGATATGGTTGACAAAGGCTCCCAACTTTCCACTGATTAACGTGAGAAAGGATCGGATCATAGTCAATGCCACGCAAACTATGGATTTTTCTGTCCTTTTATTTTACTCGGTTTCATCATCTTGATGTTGTCTTCATGTACTCTAGTATGGTCGATGCAGCTACCATACTCGGGCTGCCGTACAAACACTTGCCGCTTAATTCCCATTGTCCTCCCTTTGCTACTTTTTCCGAAGGCCATAGAAGCTTCACAACCTCTGGCGCAGCGAGAACTTGCTTTTCACGAAGCCCTTCATCATGGATTAGTTCCCTGCAACGAGACATCCCATCGAATCATAATATATGAAGATTGAATCTTTCCATTCAAGACCGTAAAAACTTAATTACCCCAGCTCATATCTATGCTGAAAAAGACAGTGAAAACTTGGCATTTACTACTACTACTCGCTTGTTCCATCAAACCTATCCATTCACCTAAGTCTTTTTCTTTAATTTTTACATCCTCCCCAAAGCAGAAGGTACAGAAACTTGAACCACAATATAACTTGACCATGCATCAAGTGATAGAAGGAACCACTGTAATGTGTATCTCCATTATGAAGATAGGCATTATAAACTATGTATTCAATCAAAAAGACAATAAAAACCAAATGGAAAGGAAAGCACTTATGTTTGATAACATCTTACATGAGCAATGAAGTCAGGTTCCCCGGTGTACATTGTTGAAACAAAGCTTCTGGAATGACACTCGCATTCAAAAGGATATTGGGGAGAGAGATGTATGGTATCTTCGCTTTGTAGCGAATAAACATCTCCGTTAGAAAATGAGCTCGGTAAGCAACAACACATGGTAGCCGCGCAAGTTGCATCTCCACAGCAACAGTGCCAGAAGTACACAAAGCAACTCTGCTTGCCTGCAAGGAGTTCAATTAAATCCACTAAGCAGAAGTTTTGACAGAAGATGACTGCCAAATTTGTAGGTGCCGACAAAAGAATTCATTGGAAACTTGTAATAGCTGCTCAGAAAAATGAGAGGTGACAATAACATATTGCATTTGGATGTTGAAGCATGCAAATTGTGGCACTCTAGTGCCGACTATTGTAGAACTATCAGGTGCTAGAGAGAGGGAATTCCCATGCAGGAGATTTTGTCCACATATCTCCCTCATAACAAGGCAACTGACGTACATTGATTGATTAAACAGTCTTACATCATGAGCTACAGCGTATGCAATAAGTAGGCACTAAAGCAGGGTGGAAAGTAGTACATCAACTAAACATAAGAATATTCACGACAAAGAAATTTACCCAACTAATTGGCCTAGATAATAACCTTTTGGAAAATAGACCAATACAGAAGCTCAGACTTCTGTTGAATCCAGATCATGATTTGACTTCATTCACACACCAAAAATATAAAGAAGCCTTACACTTAAAGCCTCATATTTTGGCTGTGTTTCTCCTCCTGGAATCAATATGACAGGCACTGGCCACTTCCTGACAAATCCATCCATGTAGTCCTCCACATGCTGATTAGGTGCCACATGAACTACTGTTAATAGCTCCGAGATGGATGATTTCAGCATTTTAACAGTCTCTACAAAGATCGGAAGCATCCGTGCAACCTCTTGCAGTCTACTTCCAGGGAGCAAGCTAATGATCGTACCTCCTTAAGGGCCCAAACAAAGTGTCAAAACCAGGTTAAACAAAGGCTTGCAGCGAACGGAAAGGTCAAGACTTCAGAAAAAAATTCACACATAAAATTTGATAACGGACAAAATAGCACAAAATTGGTTAACAGGGCTGAAAGTGACCTTTCATTTTTCAAGCATGAGCCTACATCTCAATCTCACAGCCAAAGCACTAGGTATTTTTCTGGTCAAAATAGCACCCGGTCTTTTACTTGTCAAGAAAACATTACAAGTGTTGATTGGAGAAGAAAAAGATTGGGTTACTGAATACTCTTCAGTCACATTGCCTGAGCTTCCACTGCACTCACAATATCTTAAAATGCCACTCCGACAACAGATCAGTATGCATCACCTGGCATGTTAAATCTTTTATATGAGAGCAGAAGACCCGGTCTTTTACATTACCTGAAGGTACTTGGTATTTGGACCAAAAGCTTTCCCTACTCCCAGCCAATTTCCATATTCTTGAAGCATCTTCTCCCTAAATATGCATTTCGTTCAGGTGTCAGTGCAAAACAACATGAGAGCATGTAGAAGGCATAAATATTACGTCATCTGAAAATCTTAAGACAACATGTTCAGATGGGGCAGGCACTAGCTCAGTGAGCAAAACCTAAGTGCTAGAAGAAATATTTGAGCGACAAAGACATGGAGTACCTGATTCAACTCCAAGGCATCTTCTAATATAGGGTGGCCCACAAAATTCGCTGACAGCCCATTCGACTTGCAAACTTCGGCCTCATTTGGGAGTATACAGAAAATGTGGTCCACAAACTTAGCAAGGTTCTTTAGTCTTGCCTCACCCCCTTTCCATGCCCAGAATGAAGGTGCAACATAATGGAAGTGAACAGGGCCATCCGCATAATGCTGATAATGTCTAGCTGCAAAAGCACAGTCCAATTTCCCTATACCATACAATCTGAAGCAGCACTATGTGAAAATGATTTGGACTACTCCAATGCATTACAAGTTACCCCTCAGCAGCTTCAGAAGACGGAAAGAGAAACCCTTGGAATCCACTGTCACCACAACATGAGGCTGAAACAGAAGAGCAGCATCCACTGTTTCTTTCAATTTTACCTGTCAATTTAAACTCCAGCATTCATAGACAACTAAAAAATGCATCATATAAACCACCCAAAGTGTCAGCTAAAAAACAACAGGAAAATTTTACATGCTTTTTGAAATGCACAAACATGACATTGGCATTGCTCAATACTCACTCTGATTTTACCCAAATGAGGCAATAGCTCCCAGATACCCATCACTGATATATCCTCCATAGGAAACAGGCTCATCAACCCCTGCTTAGACATCATCGACCTGAGATAGCACGGAGAGCAGTCCTTCAGTGAGGAAAACCCAATAAAACGACATTTTATGCTCTTACCCTTCAATGTATGCACGACTTTTTCAGTCTAACACAAAAACAATCTTCTTGACGATGACCTTTTTTCAGCTTAATCACCACAGGTGCCTCATTCACACAAATTTCAACAAGAACCTTTTTTTTTTCCTGTAACTCAAATGGTAACTTTTCTCTTACCGCATGAGAACGACGCTGAACTCAAGAGCAGCAATATATGTACAAAAAGCACTTAGCATCAATCAAACACTGACCCAATTTCCAAATCCACCCAAAAGTTCAGCCACCAAAGTAAAGAACTAAAAGAACATACAAGTGCTAGAAATAAGCAGCGACCACCATTACCCTCCGACGCCGGCGAAACGAACAGGGAAAGGAGAGAGGGTCTTGAGAGAGGCCATGAGGCGAGAAGCGATGGTGTCCCCTGACACCTCCCCTGCTACGACGAACACCCTCAGCTCGCCATCTCTCGCCGCCATGCCCAGCACGGACCTGCCCGAGATCGAGGCGTGGCTTCTCCACACACCCAAGACGCTCGGTCTACGATGATCTCCGCATAGCTTCCACGCTGTCCTGAGCACCATCCCCATTACCTGTGACCAAAACGTCACAACGTAGCCGAAGGATGCGCTGTATATCGACCGAAACGAAATGGAGAAGGAGGAAAAATTTTGGGCTTTTGGACTGAGATGAAGAAGCCAGCAGAAGGGAAGGTTCCTTGACGAACGTTGTTGCTTCGGGTCAGTGAGAGCAGGCGAAATTCTTACGGTCCGTAATTTAACTCGCCGTGATGATAGATTCGTAAATATCTTCGGTAGAAATGAAGTTCCCAAGTACTCACGAAGTTTTTCTCCACGTAAAGAAGAAGAATATTAGATATATTCTGTTCATATTTTTCTTTTTTGGGTCAGATTGTTCATAATTATTTAGCAAGCCTTCCCAATAGATTTTTAGCCAAATTCTTGGAAATGCTAAAAGTCCAATGCTAGATGGACCAGCATTAAGCTTTTAGCATTTGCATTTTTCCAAAACTCATTTATAAAAATGAACCAAACTTATCCTTAGTAATTTCAGAATTTGCAAATTTTTTCGTGAAAAAAATAAATTATAAATGAAGAACATAAGGGGAGATATTTCCTTTTAAAGACCGTGAATAATGCGTATAAATATATGTGAAAACTAGAAAGTGAAATGAGGTTTGTTTCACTTTCATATAAATGGGGTTTGTTTGAAATTCATATTTTATGATTTGATTGCATTTTTTGAAAACTTTAAAATTTCATTGCAATTTTGTGACAAGTTTTAAGATTTAATTGCACGTTTTTGAAAATTTTAGGATCAATTTGCACTTTCGCAATAAGTTAAGACTTTCAATGCACTTGTCCCTTTTTTAAATTAAGAAATTATCCATTACCTAACAAAAATATACTACTCAAATTCATGTAAAAATATTAGAGGTGAGCAAAACAATCCAATCGAGTCAGGACTCGTGTCTTGCGAGAACCGATCCGATTTCCGATTCTTAAAAATTGAAACCGATGAATATCAATCCAATTTTCGATTTGAGTGTGGATCCACCCATCTGAACCATACCGTTATACACACACACATTTTTTTTATAATTTCAAAACTAAAAGCCTTAATTATTAACGGACTGCCGGCACTCTCACGCCTAATTCACTTCACTAAAGAAAACAAAAGAGGACCCCCCAAAAAAAAAGGGATATGTTCACAATAAGTCCTAAAATTTGTAAGAAAAGTACGTTTAAGTCCTAAAACTTACAAAAAGTTTAAACAAGTCCTAAAACTTATAAGGAAAGTGCGTTTAAGTCCTAAAACTTGCAAAAAATTCAAACAAGTCATAAAACTTATCACAAAAATGCAAATGAGTCATAAAACTTTTAAAAAAAGGATTTGATTTGACCAATATAACAAGTTTTAGAACTTGATTGCATTTTTTGAAAGTTTTAGGACTTGAATGCACTTTTGTGACAAATTTTATGATTTGTTTGAACTTTTTATAAGTTTTAGGGCTCAAACGCATTTTTCTTATAAATTTTACAACTTATTATGAACATATCCAAAAAAAAAAAAAAAACGAGAGAGATCAAAACCCTAGTTAACGGTGTCCTAATTCAAGTCACTCTCAGTAACGCAGGGACATCGAAAGATTCAAAATTCTAATTTCCCGTTTTAGTTCCTTCACTCCCTCAAGTGTCACGCTTCTCTCTCTCGCTCACAACGCTCGTCGCTCCTCTCGCAGCGTTGCTCACGACGGCGACGCTCACCCTCAGTCCCTCTCGCTCGCGGCTCGACGCTGCCCTCTGTCCATCGCTCCCTCTCCTGTAAGTCCTCGGTCCCTCTTCGGTTGGTCTACAATGAGTAATTGCACCGTGAGGAGGTCCATGATGTTTCTTGGTTTGGAGGGACGATTACGAGTATTTTTCTTGGATTTTATATAGTAGTGCTGTGACGGACAAAACTGATTCTCTCCGTGGTGAATAATGAGCAGCTATTCTCTTAAATGTCGTCACTTTCTATCAGAAAAGAGGTTTTGCATTGGACTGTAATGATTTTACTGGATGAGGAAGAAGAGTATATGGGTAGACCTGCCGGTAATTGTAAAGTTGGATGAACTGTAAGTTCATCTCCGTTTGAGCAGGGGCCGCAGGGCTGCAGGAGCGATGGACTTAAGATGATCAAATTCGAAATTAGGAATGCAATAAACTCTTAAGTCAATGCAGAGTAGTTTAGGAGTTTGTCATTACTGTACAAGCTTTGGATCAGCCTTTTGAAGTCACCGAGTTTTGTGATGGTGCCTGTTTTTATCGTTGATTGTTCGTGATTGTGCACTCAATTCCCACTTTGTGATAGTGCATGTTTTTTGTTCTGTGTTTGTTCTGTTATGCAATTCCTGCATACCAAACTGATATTTTATTGCTTGATTCAGGTGATCTATTAACATGTCAACGGAAGTAAAGAATCCTGTGATGCGATGACTCCGGTAATGGAATCACCAGAACATGGAGGTGAAAAAGACTTCAAAGAGCCATCCGACACAGACAAGGCATCTAGTTCTTGGCCTCCTGGTAAGTGAAAATTAGCAGTCTGTGTCTGGCTTCATTTTCGTAGAAGCATAAGTAAGGAGACGGGGAAAGTTAAGGTGATATGCGTTTATTGTGGAGCCAAGTATTCATACTCAGCTAATGACAGTACTCCATATATGTGGAAGCACTTGAGAAAGTGCAATAAGTATCCATGCAATATAGATAAGAAGCAAAAATTGTTTGCAGCACATGGAGTGGATGGGACTCAAATGACTAGGGAAATATCAGTATTGGTGGTGCTAGTGTCTTAACGACATGGAAGTTTGATCAGAATCGTTGTAGGGAAATGCTTGTTCGGATGATTATAGCTGAGGAACAACATTTTTTGATGGTTGAGCGTGTTGGATTTCGTGATTTTATCAATCAATTACAACCTCTTTTCAAGCATGTGTTACGATTTATGATGGCTAGAGATTGCACGAAGTTATACTTTTGTGAAAAAGGAAGTTTGAAGACTTGCTTTCATAAGCTTAATTCTAGGATTGCACTCACGATTAACACCTGGAGTTCCATTCATAATTTGAACTATTTATGTCTCACAACACATTTTATTAATGAAAACTAGAAATTGCACAAAAGAATCATCAATTTTGTAGGGATGCCTAGTTACAATGACAGGAATATTGGGAAAATGATTGAGAAAAGCATCTACGAGTAAGGAATAGAGAAAAATGTGTCCACAATCACTGTAGATAATGCTAGTTCGAACGATGTTGCCATTGGTTATTTGAAAGAAAATTTTTTAAGAGAGAAGCTATTGATTTTAGATGGTGATGTTTCTTGTGACAAAAATTTGAGAAGTTGATTTATTTTGGTGGCTCATGAGCTCGTAAGCCATTGGCATGCTCTTTTCACGTGTGATATGTAACGAAGATTGTGGATGCATTTGAGGTGGAGCTTGTGAATTATATTTTTGGTGTTTAATCCAAATATGTCAAATTACTCCGAAAGCTAATAAATTATTGTCATCTTACACGATGACTTGAAAATTAATTTGCATCCAAAACTAGGCAATAGAACTATGTGAGGCTACTCTTAACAACAATTCATGCAACTTTTACTAAATGTGGACACCTGGGTGCAAGAACTAAAGGAGCTTATGATGAGAGATATGACAAAAATACTCGATAGTATCACAATTTGTATCCATTGAAGAGATCGATGAAAAATAATCATTATAAAAGTAAATGAAAGGACAGACATGTACAAAAGGAATCAATTACTCGAAGCATAGGAATTTTGTAATTGTGAACTTGCAGCAATTAGAAATTTTTTTATGTCTATATTGAGAGAGCATTTAAATTGACTCCATTTTCGAAGTCCAAAAGTACCATCACAAAAGTACACTTCTTGCTATGGAAAAGATTTTAAGGCCGTTCTTTTGAAAGAGGGTCCAGAGTGACGTGTCTAAAGGGACCTCTTCTTTTGTTTTTCCATCATGTACCCGTTGTCCTCTGATAATTTCTCTCAGCACGCCTTCTCATACACACGAAAGACCAACTAGAAAAACAAAACTCTCTCGAGGGTGACGGACTAAATCGAATTTGAGAGAGGAGAATGTGACAAAACTAAATTAATAGTGCATCCTTCGAAACTTACTAATGAAGGAATGAATAATCTCGAAGAATCGACATGAAATTTGACTTTCTAATGAGTTCTCTACGACGCACCTTGTGCTGGGAAAGATGAGTTGTGTGGTCTCCGATAGGATGCATGGGAGCTAGATGAGAATGGAGATGTTTGCATTGCAATACATTACAAAGTTAAATTGGAGACTTTACCAAAAGTTTAGTCGATTACTGTTCACATATTAAACACAAAAACATCGCATGGACAATTACATGAGAACTAAATATGAAAGCAGCGCTGCACGCATGGGGTAAGTTCTCTATTTTGTATTCTAATTCACGCTTAGCCGGTTTTCTACTTTAACCGAATTATTAAGCATTCTTCATGTTTCGTGTAATTACCGATTACACACCTCCACTGTTTAAAATACCAAATGCATAGATTAATTTTACTTTTGAAGATCATTTTGCACCTTCACATCAATTATCCTCGTGACCTTATTTAAGAAAATATTATTCTCCTTCAACCAAAACCTTTTTTTTCCGAATTTTAAATTCTCACTCACCCAAAGACCAACCATAAATCAAACCAAGCAAATGTTAAATGAGTTTGCAAAAAGAAATAATTCAGTCTTTTCAATGTTGGATTTTGCTTAAAGGTGTATGAATGGTATTTGCAAAAACAAGAGATGGGTAAAGTGAGCTAAGTTTTTTGGTGTTTTCCCAGAATTCTTATATTTGAGCCAAATAAGATTGACCTCTCTGACCTACTAATATCCGCGTCAGGAGAATAATCTCAACCAGAAAACTAAGAACAAGTACACCAGCAAAACAAACATCGGACTTTCCATTACACTCAGCAATATCCTAAAGCAAATACTCAATTATGCCGGACCTCCTCATTCTGTTTCCGAGTGTGAATTGGTCATAACTCATCCTTGTTTGGTGCATCATCGCTCATTAGTTCCTCGAGAGAGAATTCGTCCTCTTCAAAAATTTCTCCGTCTTTACCATCCCATGGCTCCATCTTTGCGATCACGGGGGTGCCTTCGAAAGGCAAATTACCCTTGCCACCAAGCCCGGCTTCCCTCACAAACTCTCTGACAGGCCAAAGTTGAGTACGATATGTCAAACTATTTATACACATTGTAAAATTGGTACTTAAGTAGCACAGGGTTTAAGACTTACACAATATGGTTAAGTTCGAATGCGCTCCGAAGCGGGGCATATGCGCCTTTCTTTGCATTTAGTGCCACCAATGCGGGGTACCCATATCCACCCACACCGACGAGTTTTTCTAGATCTGGCTGCTTACCAGCGGCGGCCCAAACAAAACTGCACCAGGTGGAGTTCAAGTTTTTAACTGAGCTTAATTAAAACATGCTAGCATATGCATAAGCGCTGCAGAGATAATTCAGTTAGCAAAACCACATCTACTAACCTGTAAGGACTTCTTTTGAACTTTTCTGCTGCTGACAATAGCATCTGAATATATCTGTTCCTTCCTTCTGCCTTAGTGTCCAAGATATCAGGTAAGAAAGCAACAAAACAGATGGCAGCTGAACCGCATTTCTCCTCCATAACATCCTTTTGAAATAATAACAGTGTCATGCTAGTGGAGTTACTAAAAGTGAAAGAAGCAGAGACTTACAGCCATGAGAAGAACTTACTTGGCTGGTCAGCTCAGTCACTTCAGGAGGAGCAACATTTGTCTCCAGCTGCTCTAGAGCAAAGGATTCGATAGCAGAGGCAGTTCTAGCACCCTCATAAGGAATCGGACTGTCTTTGTCAGCGCCAAATACGAGGATAGTAGGGAAGCCTTGCACCTTGTACCTGCTCATTAGAGACTGGCAATCCCAATCCATTAGAATTGTACAGAGGATTAACTTCGCAAAATGTGTTAAAACATTGAGATATTTGTCAATGTGCAGAAGCTAGGAAAGTAAGGGCTGGAGCTCGCCAAAAGAAGTATTTGATTTCGAGACCATTTCCCTGGACAATTCACAGATATGAAGTTTTTCCCTTTTAACAGAATCGACAGCGCAATCGATGTATAATAAGATGATTATATAAGGTTCACTGAGGCTGCATCATTTTTAGTGGCAAATAAAGGGACTTTTTTAAGGATATGAATCTAATCATGTAACAAATTGAAGTTCGAAATGACGATAATAATAATTCTTACAAACAAGTGGGGGCTCAAGCTTTCATTAAATGAAGACAATTGCATGTAGAAGCAAAAATTACTATTAACTTTCTATTTGTTGTAATTATGATGACGATCAAAAATTAAAAAAATCGAAGGACCATCTCCTCCTAAATGTGGAATTAAATATACTACCTTCTCAGCGTCACAGTCAACATGTCCCAGCTTCACTTTTCCTTTCAAATTATTGGCAGCCTTCTTCCACTCAGGTGCCAGTTTTTTACAGTGACCACACCTTCAAAAGTACAAGAGGCATAAACTTCTTGAAAAGCTAATAGAGAAATGATTAAAACTGGCCATTAAACATATAAAATCCAAACAGAGACAGAGTGCATAAAAGTTGTCTTATCGGGATGATTTCTCCTTCTTATTATTACAGCTGTTTTCACTATTCAAAGATGCATAACTTTGTTTTAGCAACGTAAAACAAATAAGTTTACAATCGATGAAAAGAGCAACAGTTAAAACTGGCCATTAAACATAGAAAATCCAAAAAGAGATGGTGCATATAAGTTGTTCTTATTGAGATGATTTCTCCTTATTATTACAGCTGTTTTCACTATTCGAAGATGCTTAACTTTGTTTTAGCAACATAAACATAAAAAACAAACAAGTTTACAATCAATGAAACTAGACACAGACTTCTAAGACAAGGGAAAAATCGAACTCATATTGACAGAAACAACAGGCAGTAATGATTAATTGGTGACAAACTACAACGTAATCATATCATTGAGCACCGATTCTCAAGAAAAAGTTTCAGTAATCAAGTTACTAGCTTGTATCTGACTAAGATCTAGACTTCTCCATAATTTTTTCTATCAGTACTGTGTTTATATACATAAACAAAGAGATGGATTTAACAAACTAAGAATTAATTCCAACCAGCAATAAACAGACTACCCATAAATCAATTAAACCAAAGAGATCAACCATCAAGGACATGGAATGTACCATGGAGCAAAAAATTCCACAACCCAGAGTTCTTTACTTTTGAGAACCGACTCATCAAAATTGCTGGAGCTCAGTTCAACCGACGCACTAGGTTCGGATTTCTCACTTGATCCTCCAGTTGATTTACCATTTAAGCGTTCTTTAAGAAGTGCCTTAATCTGCACACAAATACAACCATTAAGAATCAAACTCATCCACATATACTCAGTTTAGTAGATAACTCAAAATTTAAGAGGAGAAACAACTCTGCTTTTCAAAGTATATTACTGAGTTGAACACAATTTATGACATAATAATTCGTTTATTATTTGAAAATTTTAATAGTCGCAAGGGAAAGGCATTTATGTTTCTACGTTAATTTTAAGTACATAGACACATTCTGTATCATGAATGCAAACCGATGAGAATATAGTATGCCTGAGCCTGGAAACATATGTATCATATTTTGAAATTTATATTATGAATTGAAGATGTAGACTAAACTTAAAATTCTGGATCTAGAGATGTTATACGTCCTTTATGTATTAATTTTCATAGTTCGTTATCATTTGAACAAAATTCTATGTTTACATCAATTGCCATGATCTTAGGAGCCCCACAGAGATCTCATGATCCGATCTCTCAGACACCCTTTCTCCCAAGCTGGACTTTTCCACAGCCTTGACTATTACTGTGTTCCAAAACGGTCATATATGATCCCCCAGAGCTCCATTCCATAAAGACCGCTCTCTAATTATCTTAGATTTTCCATGCATCAGCGAATAGTTACTTCCTGTGGCTGCATTGCAAGCCATACCAGGAGACAAGATACTACAGTGGAACAACTGTTTGCACAGTGCATTTTAAAGGCCACAGAAAGGAAGAAAGAGAAATAAAAAAGTAGACTCAACCTCGGGGAAATTTGGGTTTAGTCTCCAATTCCATTTAGAAATGATATTGTGAGATCAAAAATGTGTCCAGGGTAATTTATGCAGATTTCTCAATTGTATTTCTCCAAAAGGCAGTGACGTGTTAGTGGCCACTAAAACCTCTTCTTATTGGTATCGAGGCATGGCCATGGCTTTCATTGGTTTCACAGCCAACAAAATAATGTAAGTTAAACTTAACTCAAGTCTAATTCCCCAATTAAGCTGTCATGATCAAAATCCTATATAAAGTCTTTCGTAGAAATGCATAGATGACAAAAACATAAACAGAGTAATCCATAAGCCTGATCAAGAGAGAAATAAAAACAGACCTGTTTTAGTGCAAATTCTGCAATAGGTTTGACATCCCTTGCTCCTTGGTAATCAATAGGAGGCTGCCCAGGTACAAACACCTTGATGGTTGGAAATCCTCTAATTCCATACTCCTATACAGAAAAGTAGACAAAAAGTACATAATTAGAGAGGCAAGGGAATATAATGTGAGGCTATCTAATTACCTTAAGACAATCATTACACGCTACATAGAATAATGGAAAGGGAAAGAAATCGCTTCAGGGGCTCATTTTATGAATCATTTGTGTCTCAGCATAGATTTGTGAAGAACCCATGAGAATCCAGTGCTGTCTACTTTCTTGTTCTTTGTGGTGCCTCAAGGTGCTTCTACTGAATTGCGGGACAAGAAACTCTCAAAGTGAAACTTCGAGTTTTGAGAGCCAAAAATCGAATCCACCAACTAAAGAATTCCTATGGAGGGAAACCTGAGCGAGGGACTGGTGTGCATCAGCATCTAGAGCCGCCACAGTGGCTACCCCTTTCAATACAGCGGCCGCCTTTTCCCAAGTTGGTGTTAGAGCTTTACAATGGCCACACCAAGGTGCAAAGAACTCAACCAGAACAACTCCATTCGAATTCAGAACCTGCAAGCACAAGTTTGGAATAATTTAAATCCGTTTCACTCTTACAATTACAAGAATGATAGACTAACAGATCACTAAGTAACAGAAAATAAAAGTATAACTTTTTTAAGACCACTGCAGCCGCTACAGGAATTGCATTCGGCAAATAAAGGGTGCACCCTCGTACAAAATCAAGCAGCCTTGACTTCACTGTCATGCTGCCCGAGACCAGACAGCCAATGCTCGGGAAGTAAAGCAAGAGACCGACAATTCAAGGGTTCTAGTCCAGAGAAACGAGTAATAAGATCACAAACTAAACATGAAGGAACTCGCGCATCTTAACGGCCGCCACTCCAGCCGCAAAAAGAGAACGCTCAATACGCGCGAGTCTCGTTCCTCATCTGATCTACAGTACTTGAAATCTCCGAAGGAAGGGGAACAGCATCATGGAACACTAGAAACTAACGTCACCGCACGCGACGCAGAATGAACCGAGAGCACGTAAGAACTCGAGCTCTGACAACAGAATTCAAACAAGCGACGCAGGCCATGGATCAGGAGACGGCGATTACCTTGCTCTTGAAGTTGGAAGGGTTGAGCTGAACCACCGGAGAGGACGGCCCGTACAATGCATCGCACGAATCGAATGCGAATAGCAGCCAGACGATTGCGCACACTAACGACGCCGATCTTGATCTCTGCATCTCTCTCTCTCTCTCTCTCTCTCTCGCTCGCTCGTCGATTAGCAGAGAGTCTCTAAGAAACAGAGCAGAAACCTCTCGAGTCTCGAGCTATAATTACAGAGAGTCAAGAAGAAGAAGAAAAACCGCAGCCCGTCCCCCCGGGGGGGCTTTCTCAGTCGTAGCCCGAGGCAACGTGTTCTCGCCAATAGGATTCCTACACGTCAGCAGGGTATGCGGATGCACGGCAATTTCGTGCTCCTCTACTTCAGGGCCGTCGCCGGTTATTAACCCCAATGGGCCAATCAATTTTTCATTTTCCTGTCAGTCACTTCCCGGGCTCCGCTTAATAATTCGTTTCGCAAAAAAAAAAATTAACTATTTAAAATTATTTTCTCAGAATTGATCTCACTTACAAAACTGAAGTATCATCGTCAACAATTTAAAGAGAAAATAACGCAATATAGATAATCATCTTTTTAAAAATACTTTGCAAATCATGAATTACCTGAAACAAACGCATTCTTTTTTTTTCTCCATTTCTTGAGACACCCACAATTTCATCTTTATTTTTAGTATTAAAATCAAATTCTTTCACATTCAATCGTGTAAAGCTTATATTTTACATTGACATTAGACCTAACAAAATGGGTCATAAACCTATTTTTTAACACATATATAATGGGTTGAATTATTATGTGGATTAGTTATATTTACTAAATGGATTTAGACATGATATGAGTGTTAAATGGGTTATAAATAAATCTACAACTTACAATAGACTCAACACACCTCTATAATTCTCTCTCTTCATTCTCTCTTGCTCTCACTCACTCAGCACTCTCATCTCAATTCGAGTATTAAATTTCCTAGATTGGGTTAAATATGAAAGTATTTTAGTAAAAATATAAGTCGGGTGTGGGTTTGGTATCAGTTAGGTTGCATATTGGTCACAAAATTTGCATTACATGAAAATGGGTAAAAAATGATTAAATGAGTATTTGAATTGGACCATTTTCGACCCGACGATCAGTGAATCTAATAAATCGAATAAACGAAAATTAATATATAGAATCATATAGAATCATATATTGTTATTTCTAATTTTGACACGGGAATAAAAGTCCCGGAAATGATGGCATTTCCATCCCCACAATTCACTCTCATTCCCTAATCATTTAACGGGATCAGTGGTTGTTAATGCCTCATCCCCATTCCCTTCCTAAGACTCCCCCACTTACCAAACAAGGCCTGAAAGTAACAATCCCTGCATGCAATTTACCAGAAGCGCTCCAACGAGAGGTAAGGACTCACGAGTCATGACACCATCCTAGGTTTCGCTATCCTTGTCAATATAACATATATCATATGCACAAAATATAGTTGCAGCCAACCCATCTCCAGGAAAAGAGAAGAAAGGAAAAGGTGAACCCTCTTTTGAGATCACTAAGAACGCCGAATCTTCTTATCCCAGCGAAACCCCATATGCGCAGGACACAATATCAATCACTCGGATCAGCAGAGTCAGTGACAGGTCAGCTGCCAAGCTCTATAACTGTCAACAAGTGCGAGTGGACTCTCCGATATTGCGCGCAGCAGTAGCATCTTCTAGTAAATTCTCGGATGCCTTAGTTGTGGTCTCGGCCGCCCAGGTTTTGGTCAATGATCTTCTCAGGAATTGGAGTTTCAATCCTTTCGGCTTTATCCGGCCCAGCACTTCCCACCTCCTCGGCTTTATCTGCCCCAACAATTTCATCTGTTCCCTTCTAAACTTCCTATTTGCATACCATCTTCCACCTCGCCAACCCAAGGCATAGCTGCAATCATAGCAAAAGACGATACAATAAGCAATGAGAGTGTAAGATAAGAATCAGAAACATCCATTTCAACTTAAACACAGTTCATATAACTCCCCCAAAGAAAATCAGAACACTGAGGAACCCATGGGAAAGGATCAACCGACCAGTGATCTCCGCCAGAGAATTTTAATATTCAAGTCCTCAGTCAAAGCTATCAACTAATATAAGTAAACCAATTTCTTCTACCAAGTGCAGAATAGGAGGTACCACACCCATGTCTAGAGACATATAGAACACCTGTTTATTTCACTGTTCTAGCTTCTTCCAACCTAACCAAAAAAAGGGAGGTAATGAAGTCACAAGTATTTGGGCGTTTGTTCGTTCTATGATCTGAGTGCCTAAATTTTCTTTTTGTTCAATTAAATACCTCAACTTTTAAAATTTGGCTTAATATGAGGCATCCGTTAAATAAATGGTCGCCATGTCACGTGATTTGGCTATCAGGCTTGCTTACTCAGCAAAAGTTAAGCACAATGATGTGGCTCACTTACTCAACAAAAATTATGTCATCTGATGAGGAGGGGGAGAGGATGTTGACTTGGACAATCTTAACCGTCCAATATGTCTTTGCTGACACAGCATCATCTCAAGAGGCCTCATTGGACACCAATATGGCAATTCATAGCTCTTTAATGGCATTTATCCACATTGGCGTTTTCTGTTCACAATTTTAGCAAAGGCCTCACATTGCGCCAAAATTGAAAAGTTTATGTACTTGATTGAACAGAAAAAAGATTACGTACTCAAGCGTAAAATGGGTTCGACCAAAAAAAAAAATCCTATAATAGGTAAAGATTCATATACTTGCAGCGTCATCTGGTCCAAAGAAGAGAGAATCATGCACCGTTCCTACTGTTTTCTCTAACGATGCACATCAAACAGCTTATAAAATAATGTCCTTTCTTCAGTAGGCATCTTAACCAACCTCCTCTTTCACCATGCTTTCGTCTGCCAACTCTTACATTACACACACAAGTCAAATTGCACAGTAAGCATACTTGAATTCTGGAACTGGATAACTGTAATCACGAGATACTGCCCCTCTTTATACTAAAGAATGAAAATTGCACTGAGATCTGTTCAGGCTGCATAATGTTAGCACAAAACTTGTTCTACGCCCTCAAAGAAGCTAAAAATCCGCAATTGCAAAAACTGTCCAACCCATTGTGATATCTAGTAAACAAATGCTGCGGAAATTCTAGCCACTACCCCATCGATTGGAATCCCATCCCACCATCACATTCCCGAACATCAAAAATTTTAAACTAGAATAAAATTTTAAGGTTAGTACAAAAATGAGACCAAGCTCGTTATGGCTGGACGGTTTTGTCCAGATCCTCATAGATTCATCCATCATTCCCATTATATCATGAGATGATATAACAACAAAATTGCTAACAGCTACAGTTCGGCATTTTCCCTTTAAAGGAGTGAAAAAGGAGAAAAAACAAATGCATCAACGATAAAGAGCAGGAAAGGAAGTGAACATGACCAACCCAATCACTAAAGTGGTACCAGCGGTCGCAATACAAGTCGCAGTACTGGAACTTTCTCGACCAACAATCTTCTTAATTTCCTCATGTTCAATTTGATAATTATTCTTCATCTGCCGCAGAACAACAATAAGCACTCATCTTAGATGTGAGAAGTGATGCCAAGTAACAAGAGAGGATAGAAAAAATTGGATTGGGTTGAATTGATACGTGATTTTAGAGAGCATGCTTGATTCAGAAATCCAAATAAATACAGGTAAAAGAAAGAAAAAGGCAAGGATAATGCCAAATCCAAATCAAGCAAAAGTTAGGCTGACAACACCTTCTCAAACTTGACAAGGACTTTGTTTAGACAACAACAAATTTAAAAAACAGGGTCGAATACAAAGCTATTTTCAATAAAGAAAAACATGACAAAGGTTTTATGAGATGACTTATAGAAGTCTGAAATTCAACCACCACGGCCATGTTTGTCCAGCATTATGCTGCAGGGAAATAGAATTACTTCCTTGCGGATGAGAAGTTATTTGATCTGAAATTGTGAATACTGAAGAGGAAACACAAGACCTTAACAGCCAAAAAAGGGGAAATATAGAAATTATTCGAATTATACAAGAGAAGAGAAAGATCAAGACAGAAAACGCAACTGCAATGCAGATGTTGCCATCCATTTAGAGGAAGCATTTCATTGATCCCTCAAAATTTATTATTTAATCTATTCTGATGCACAAAGATAAATAAAGAAAAAATTCACTGTGTTCCTTTTTGCAGTCTTGGAATCTTTATTAAAGGTTTTATCCCCTTCCCACCCGTGACAAACAGCAGAGTATCCCCTCTACCTAGAAAACAATACCACATGAACTTCAAATGCAAAAAGATACTCACAGCTCTTTCTATTGATTCAAGCCTTTGATCAACTTTTGTTTCGTGATAGTGGCGTATAGAATAACCTGCAGCATGAATTACAAACCGATGAACCAGATCACAAATAACTTTAAGGATGTGATGATGTAGCAAAGAATACATGCACTTAAGTCAACACACTGAATAACTACACTTCTGACACATGCAACGCAGTTCCTCAAACGTGCAGCATTCTCTTTTATCTATGTGCAAGGCACCTCCCCAACTAATGATTGATAAGATCTTGAAAGCCATCAAACTAGCCTTGCAAGACTATTAACCAAAAGGCTTGAGAAAAGCAAATGATAAAGAATGCATTTCTTCCACCTGTGAGTATTTGCGTGTTAAAATCTTGTTTGTACTCACAATGGGCAAATAGGAACTAATACAATAAAGGATCTATAATCATCTTGTAGAACCGCTAACGTAACGAATTTTTCATTATCTTCACAAGCACAAAACACTGTCCTTGTTGCTATCATCATCAATCATGCCATTTACTTGAATAGCGAAAAATTCAGTTTTCAGTCATCACTGAAGTGAAGACTGCATAATCTCAAGGTAAAGCTCCCTGTGACAGAAGGATGCTTAAGCGCTCCTACCGCGGCACGCTTCTTACCACCCAGGAGTTGGATGAGCAGACACATGGTTCATACATGTCACTCAAGAACCTCTTTTTTAGTACCCATAACTTACTGAAGCTAGCAGCCTGGAAAACCTAAGTTCATTATATACATATCAACTGCATAAGTGTTATCAGCAACAGCAAGCTATCCTATTGCTTAAGAATTCCTTCCTCATAGGCCTTTGAGATTCATTTCGCTCAACTCGCAAGATAAACGAGGACACCCAGATGTGAATGACAGTCCTTTTTTCCAAATCCAAAAGAAGGGTAAAATATCAAATCGCCACAAATTCGATAAGGCACCAATTCAATCGCCAAAATCCACAGCCTTCAATACTTCATGAGCATGAAGCGAAACCAGAAGAAATCACCTGTCCATGCCGTGGCCACCGAAGCTATCGAAGTCCCAACAGTGAACACCACCTTGTGCCTCTCGAAAGTGTCCTAAACAAAAAACATCCGAAACGAAATTAACAAGGACAACTACCGAACAGACCAAACTCCGAACAAATGTAGTTTTCTTTTTTTATGTTTCCGTTCAAACCTTGGTGGAGAAGAAAGTGTCCTGAACCGCGGCCCAAGAATTGAGGGCTTTCTTCTTCAATTGAGGCGCTGCTAAGCTGCCGAAGAGGGACGTCCCTCTCCGCAGCCTCTGCATACTCACTGCTCCGTCGCGAACGGGAACGAAACCAGAGGAAGTCGTGCTGTTCCTCCTCCTTTCGCTCTGAATCGCAGGCTCAAAGCTCGACGATCCCTTCGTGCCCGGACACGCGAAGTTTCGCGGAGGGAACCGCTTGGCCCATCGACCAAAAAGGCAAAAGCCGAAACTGGTGATTGATTTTGTATTAATTTTGTATTAAACCGACTCTAAAAGATTAAATCCGTATTCTATTATTATGCTAATTCTCCTGTATTTCAATTGCCAATTACAATTAAAATATCTCGTGTCCTTGTAGTATATGCAAGCTCTTTCTACCGCGTGCTACATTGGACTGGCAAAGAATGGTTGCGGCTAAAAATACAAGTTTCGAAAAATATTCGGGCTCTAATGCAAATCTTGATCTATAGGGTGGAATGAGGGAAAATTAAATTTAAGGCGAAGAAAAATTAAAAATAGCATATTCCACTATCACTGAAGGGTAGTATGGATTTTGTATTTGGTTGTGCCTGCACTATAATTGAGGACGGAAAATTCGAGATTGAGGGCACCTCTTTATATAGTTAAGAAATCTTTTGTGTCTGATAACTACAAAAAGAAATCATACTTGATTGCGATCAATTATTTTTCAATTGGAGAATCGTCCAATAATATCCGTGGATACAAGGTTTTGTAGATATATAAAAGGCATGATTAAGTTGGGATAACCCATGGATGGCGAGGAAGGTAGAATTTTCCCTAATTAGCATGATGGCGACCTATGTTCTTACGCCACTTGGTGATCTGCGTGTGGCACATGAGTTACCATGTGGCAAATCACCATTGCATGACTCCCACAACTTCCTATTATAAAAACTTCATAGATCTCCTCTTACTTTCTTATGGATCATATAAATCCAATTACCGCTTTTTTACTTATTATTTAAAATCCAAACTTATAAATATATTTTCTTGTAAGTATAATTCATCCTTTCTAGTGTTAAATTAGCGCTGTGTAAGGCATTTTTAAAAAATAAAAGACTCTCAAAAAGCAATATAGTCACTCACAAAAACATGAAATAAATAAAATTTGATGATTTTATAAAACGCTCATTGCTTTACAGATTAAATTAGAGTAGAAATGAATAAAGGTTGTCAAATAGTGTTTTCACAATGTTCCAACGATGCTCGAGTTAGAATAATAGTCTCTATTTTATAAAGAGATATACCCAAGATGCTTAGGGTTTTTTTTTTTTTTCGTGTCGTGTTTAGTTGGCCCATTTAATTCTCTCGTGAGAATGAATTCTTTAAGTTAGTATTAGGGGTGAGCAAAGTGGATCGGACTGGACCAAACCGGCCGGTTTAGTTCAATCCTTGAGGGTACCGGTCCAATTCCCGGTTCTTATAAATGGAACCGGTGGCCGGGCGATCCGATTCCTTATTTCGAGGGATGGGACCGGACCAGATCGTCTAGATCGAACCGATTTGTATATATATTAATTTCTTAAAAATCCCAAGGTTTTGGAGATCATGACATTAGACCAAGTGAGGTTAAGCACAAAGACGACCCAAAAGAGGGGATAGGAGATCATGACATGAGATTGCCCAACTTTTTTAAGTTCTTCTTCATGTGGAATGCCAAGAAGAGCACGAACAGGATGATGGGACAACTAATGCAGCATCATAGAAGAAGCCCGACCAAATAGGGCTGAAGTCGAGGAGGTAGCATTCTACTCTGGAGCTGTGGGAACAAAGGTGGGGGCGAGCAGAAGCAAGTATGAAGGCGAAGGTTTGGGGTTCTAGTCCAGAATCGCTAGCATCTCGCGATCCGAGAGAGTCCTAGATGGAGATGTCGAATTTGGGAAGAAACCGCGAGAGAGTCCTAGATGGAGATGTTGAATTTGGGAAGAAACCAACAAAGACGCCTTGTGCCGATTGTAACGAAAGAAAATCGTATATTCAATTAGGCTTTGAGGATTAGGTCGCGCCATTGTCATCTTCCTTTCATCTTCGAGGATTAGCTAGTACTGTGCAACAACGCTCTTCCTCTCTACTCTCTCTCGATCATTGCTCGTCATCTCAAGACCCGCATTAAGAAGATTCATAGAGCGTTCTCTTTTTTCATTTTTTCCTTTTTCACCTTTTTCCCATTGTTTTCTTGATATTTATATTGAGAAATTCTTCATTTTACAACTACGTATGGTTAATATTTAAAATGATTTTACCAGTCCCATTGAATTTGGAGTCTAAAAAATATGGGGATCGGACCACCGTTTAGTTCTCAATTTCATATGGGGACCGGAGTAACCTGGACCATGCCCACCCCTAGTTAGTATCACTTGTCATTTCATGTCATGTTTATTTATTTATTTATTTTTCATCTCCGTCTTAACCAGATTTCTAATATCACTGCCGTCGCCCCATATCAATAGCTCAAGGGAGGAGGTTCGGATCGTTTCAACCATTCATTCTCGCCAAAAAAAACTGTAAAAACTCTTTAAAAAATCCGGAGAAAGCCGAAAAAAAAAAATCAATATTCGATAAAATCAAAATCCCATACTAACAAAAGGCCCAATCTCGCACGCAGAAAATTTAAATCCATGTAGATTAAAAGCGCTAAAGAAAAAAAAAGTAAAAATCAGGGAAAAAGAAAGAAACTACAAATGAAGAAGGAGCAAGGCTAGGAAGGCTCGCAAAAAGAAAAAAGAAAAGACTTGTTGAGACTCTGAATTTCATATTTTTCACGGATTTTGTGAGTTTTTCCTTGCGAATGTGTTTGCAAAAGTTTGTAAAACCAACCAGTGCCAAACTTAATCGGACCAAGAGAGTATTCAACAATCAAGTAAATTTAATTTTCCTTTCCCTAAAAATAAAATCCTTAGATAAGTAAACAAAAATCCAGAGGTACAAATAATTAGTCATCACCACTCCACACCAGCAGAAGTTCATACGGATATGTCATTTCAATATTCATATTTGCATTTCTGCAAAGAGAAATATCCCTTCTTATTATCTGGGAATAATGCAATAAAAACCAGGCTTAAAAAGATAAAATTCTTTGTACAAAAAAAGGACAACAAGGAGGAATTCCACGTCACATTCACTTTCACATGATCCAACTTCAATCTTCAAATTCATACATACAATTGCAACAGCTCCATTGGTCAGTCAATGCAAGTAGCCCAGTTTTCCAAATCTCTTTTTCAATCAATGCAGAGTGGGAAAGGATGAGTTGAAGCCAAGAAGATGAAAATGAAGATGAAGATGACATAAAACTCCAATAAATCTATCAAAGGCACAGTGCAGTGGCCGTTAAATCATCACCTTCGATACCGTCGCCGGCGCAGTCCGTCTGCGGCGGAAGATTGAGATCGAACGGCAAAACTCGACGACTGATCGGCGCCACCGTCGTCGCGCAACAATCCTCCACCTCATCGACCACGGACGAGGAAGAGCCGCAGTCGCTGTGGCAATCGTCGCCGCCCGGAACCGGCTGGGCCGGTCTCCGGTCAACAGCCGCCGGGACCCGATTCGAAACCCTAGGCCCGCTGAACGACTCCACGGTGCTGCCCAAGCTGCTGCTCGTGGGCCGATTGGCGTCGAACTCGTCGCTGCTGATGACCTCGCGGTCGAGCCGGTTGTGAGCCTGATCGAGGCCCGTGGCTTGGGACCCGGCGGACTAGGGATCCGCGGCGAAGTTCGTCCTCGCCTTGGCCCCGTAGATCCCGCGCGCCGCCGCGTCGTAGGCCCGCGCCGCGTCCTCGGCGGTGACGAAGGTGCCGAGCCAGATCCGGCACTTCTTCGCCGGGTCCCGGATCTCGGCGGCGAACTTGCCCCACGGGCGCTTCCGCAAGCCTCGGTACCTGACCTCCGACGCCGATCGGGGGCTCGCCGCAGCGAAATCCGCCGCGCCGGCGGCGGCTCCGGGCCGTCGCATGGGGGTGGGAAGGGAGGGAGGTGGGTCGGGGGTGGGAGGGTAACTGGGTGAAATGGAGGCGGTAGGCGTGTAGGGCAGAGAGGGAGGGAGATTGGGGAGTTAGGAATTTGGGGGCGTGTATGTCAACCACCTCATAATGGAGATGGAGACGGCTTGGCTTCTTCTTCTTCTTCTTCCTCAGATTCCTATCATCTGCAACTGATCTTTGTCGCTCGCGATGAATTGGCCTAGATTCATTTGCTCTCTCTCCCTTTTTTATTCTTCTTCTGGAAATGAGGATGGCGTGTGAAAGGACAATACTACCCTCCTGCTGTTTAAAACTCTATTTTTCATTTTTATTTTTTAATCGGGCCAAAATAGGAGTCGTACGTGATAGATTTTTTGGGGCAAATATTGGAATGGGAAACGTTAAAAAATGGTCTACATGCCCTCGACCATTGTTTAATTTGATCCGAAGGTTCAATTTTGGTCTAATTCGGTTCTTATACAAACTTTTAGAGTAAAAAAATTTGACTTCTTGGTGAATTTGCCCTGTCCACATCTGACATGTCAATCTAACAAACTAACACAAATGTAAAAATTACATTTATTGAGTTATACTCTGTTTGTTTCACGAAAAAAGTTTTTTTAAAAAATATTTTTCTCAAATTTTAATGTTTGGCGGGCGGAAAATGAGTGGTCAATTTCCGTTGACCGGAAATTACGTTTGTAAAATGGGGGAAAATGAGTGATACTCACAAGAGAGGAGAGAATAGAGAGACCATGGTAAAGCTCTGCACTCAACCTCCGCTTCGCCTAAGCTTGGCTTTCTCCATAGTCCAAGTCGTCGTTGCCACCGCCCCACCGTGGCCTCCACAGTTTGCGGCAAAGCTATTGAGCTCGTCGCTGGCGGCCATGGACGAGCCAAGCCCTCCATTCTGTACGTCCCCAAACCCTAGCCTTTGCTTGACCTCACGCCTTCAACGCCGCTCCCCCCCTTTTGGATTCGAAGCCTGGACAAGAACGGGAAGCCGAACGGACAAGTCTCAGCCTCGCGAGTCACCTGAGGCCAACAAATCTCGACCTCACGAGTCGAGCTCAAGCTTGCCAGATCTGGCGAGGCCGAGGCCTCGCGAGTCATGGTGAGCTCGAACTTGCTGACCTCAGGCGACTCGAGCTCGCCAGCCTCGCGGCGAGGCTCAACTTCGTCGAGATCAGGAGAGGTTGGCCCTCATTGGGCCTCCCTGTGGCCAGTCGCCGTCGGAGGAAAAGGAAGAAAAAAAGGGGGAGGAAACAAACGGAGCTTACCAAAGAAGAACAGAAGAAAATAATTAAAAAATGAAAATATTTATTTAATTGCAATAATAAATAAAAACAATAAAAACTTTGAAAAGAAACTTTATATCAAACGGCAAAAAATACCTTTCAATTCATTTTCAAGTTTCAACCAAACTTCTAACTTGCAGGAAGCAAGGAATAAGCTATTCTTGAAACGGATTTAGCTAGATTTGTAAAATGGTCAGCTTGTTGTTTTATCAGATATATAAATGCATATGAATTTCGATAATAGATTAATATTGATTATGTACATGAAATCGTGTCTTTTGGATAAGTGAATGACCGTGTCATTCCTCCCATAATTTTGGGTTGGGGTGTGGCAATTTTAAGACACAAAATAATGATCATGGATCAATATATATCCTGAAATTGTTGTAGTATACGAGAATGGTTGGATACGATGACCTTTTGGGGTTGGTAAACATCATCGATTCAACACCATTGATGTTTTTTCCTCCACCTCTATTTCTAGCGTTCTCGAGATGATTAATTCTTGCCATAATTTTTCTACTGCTTGTACCCTCTTTGACGACAATGGGAAGGCCCCCTTGATAAAAACCTAATGGTAATCCGGCTTAAACTGTTGACGAAGATGTTACCAGTCTTCGGGGAGTTAATTGGAGCAACACAAATAACAAGGGGAAAAAAATTCGTAGGCCAGCGAACTGCCTTCAAGATTTAAATCCCTGTGAAGATTAGGCGATAAATGACAGATCAAAGACCAGATTATGCCAGACTAGTCATATCTTCATAAGCTCCAGCTATACAATTAATGTAGAGATATCGACTTCCTTTGGCACGAAGCACTCAAAATTTTCCTATACACAAAAACTGATCGCTTCAGTATTTCCTGTAAATAGCTCTTCCATATGATTAACCTATAAAATGGCTAGACTAGAGGCCGCCTGCATATAAACTACTTAGGACCTAACTCTACGAATTATGAACATCAATCGAACTAGCGGCATCCACAGAGAGCAGTGACCAGCACACTAACAGAAGAACATAGAGCTGCAGACATTCTCGTGCAATCTGGGGAGCTCGGGTACAGGGGGAGCAGACCCGATGCTTTCTTGTCCAGACGAGGTTTCTGATAAATCCTCGAATTTCATAAATTGGGACATCTGCTTTGCAGCAAGGTGTGCGTAATATATTGGAGCAACTGCAGAAGGAAAAGGTATTCACTTAACTATCAAGAAGGGCATAAGCAGGGACGCGACAACTACCACATAAGATAGCATCTGTGTAAAGAACATTACCAATCGAGATAGCGGAGGTGCTCCTCTGATACCTGATTTAATACAAGGAACAACAAAATGTCAACAGAGACAATCGAACTGACTGCCAAATAAGAGAATCAGCAAAATACTTACACGTAAGATAGCAAGTGAATAAGATTTTGCAATCCGTCTGCAGAGAAACCAATCTCATCAATCAGAACATGATAGTGTGCTGGTCTGGAAGTTCCCTATTGTTCATGAAAACCAAATAATATGATGTTAAACCAAAAAAGAGAAAGAATGCTGGGTTTGAAGTTGCTGATGAGTAGACCATACTTATAAGGACCTACTGTTATTTGGATTATAGCAGCATCAGCCCTTACTAAGCTAATGGCAGAACCAAGTTTTCAAATAAATTTGTCATAGGACAGACATGTATCACATAAAAGCAATTTTTTAACAGGCTAATTGAGGTGAATAACTTCGGATTCTCTCCTAAACACAGAAAGCACTCACAATCATCCCAGCTTGCGCACACATGTAAAAGTCATAGTTTCTTGGATTTACGATCATTGAATCCACCACTGTCCCTGGAGAGAGAGAGAGGCTGGGGATGAGAAGAAAAATACTTTGCTAAAGAGAACCATCAATACAGGAAAATACCAGGTGGAACATTTTCTGGAGAATTGGCTTGAAAAAGCTTTGTGTTGTGATTCTTCTGCGCCACAATAACAGTGAATTTTGGAATATTGGTCTCCCCCAAATTCTGATAGGCCTGTACCACACATAAGGACCAATAAACCCATTG
>BCNH02000011.1:3776345-3798416 GCA_001662345.2 Metrosideros polymorpha var. glaberrima
TTAAAGATTCATGAGATAAATAGCTAATGGGCCAAAGACCGAGAGTAGCACACCATCCACGTACGATATTTCTTCAAAGTTAATGGAAAGGGAAACAAAAGATGATAACTAGAGCCAAACCTTGACAATTTGCTCCAGTTCAATGTTTAAAACTTGATTGAACTGCGACTCACTCACACCATCCCTAAGAAAAGAGAACAAATCAAGGCAAAGAAAAGCAGGTAATGACCCATATAAAAAAGTCAGTCACACATTGCAAGGTTTAATGCTACAGCAACTAATTAACAACACCTAAACGTCAACTTGGGTCTGATCAGATGCTCTTCTTGGACAGCTATGCAATTCCGATTTATCATTTAACGTTCAACATCAGAGTGCCAAATTCATTGGATTAAGATAGTCTAATTTGATTGGAAACCGAAGCTAGTACTACAGATTTCTACTAAGCAATGGAAAGAAAAATGGAACTTCTTATTCTAATGTTAAATAGCTAGTAGTAGCAGTCCATTAAAAAAGAAAGAGTGTATCCCAATTACACTGGAAAGATGATGAATGTGACAAAATGGAGAATACTATGAGTAATGCTAAGAAGAAGAGCAACTTTAGGTAGAACATCCCAAACAGCAGTTCATGGCTTGATATACAGAGTCCAGTATACAGTTAGCATACCCCTATGCAGGAAAATCGGCAAAGTAACCTTTTGATTGATGACGGTTTTGGTAAGGTATTTATTGTTGTAATTAGGTTTCATATGCAGCAGTTATCACATTATCAAAAAGATAAAAAGGGAAAAATGAAAACACGAAAAAAAAAAAAAAAAACTGAGCTATCCTCAATTTCTCATGGAGATCATAGAACAATCAGACAAATTTAAATATTTAATAGCAACCAGCAGGCAGCAGCATGACATAATAACATTTCGACTGTATTAAGTTCCATTTATCACATTTTGAATCTTATTAGGCGACGAGCTGAGCTGCCATAAAGTGATCCATATGGTTGAGATAGACAACTAAATATTACTTTTGGCATTCAAAAAAATCAAACGCAACAATACCGGAAAACAATTATCTGAGTCGGCTTGCGTCCATTGCTTGACTGGTAGAAGTCTAGGAGCAGTTCTCTGCAAAAGGAAAAGGAAATCTCCCCCTGTATAAAATATGCTAAGAAGAATTGTGTACAGACAATGTCTAATAGTGGCCAAAGTCAATACATGGAGATGAAAATAATAAAACTAAGACCACAAAGAAACGGCTAGAACCCTTTAACACTGAAAACATATGTCTTGAAATCAGTGCAAATGCATTGAAAATCCACTATTCTTATGTCGCAGATGTTCATAGCTTGCATCCGTAGTGTGCACACCAATGACAAAACTACCCAAGGAAATAGAAACATAGTCACATGTGCACAATCAATTGAGAAGTTTTATTGTTATAAAATAAAATAAAGTTTTCACAGAAATTCAATGGGACATTAGCACATGCTCGAACACTTCTATGATAGCTAACGCTGAATAAGAATAAAACTTGAATGGCATGAGATCAAGATATACGTACCGCACGATACCATCATCAACCCCATCAGCCAAAGGCTTGAATAAAGCATCAATCATCTCCACCTTTGGTGACTGTGTTCTTACAGAAGCTCTATATCTTGAAATCAATGGCCAACATCGAGAGCCAACAACCTACTCAAGATGCAATAAATTTGTCACAGGAACAACACCAACAATGGTCGTTATGATGTTTATAGTTCTACTTGGACCATTTACCGCAGCAATGGATGGCATATCTGATCGACCAGCAGAACCGTGAGAGACATCCATACCCAGAATCATTGTAGGAGTATCCTTTATTATGGGGACACTTGAAGAGTGCTCTATTGCCAACAAAGAGTTTATTCCCCCGAGCTGCCAACAGTAAATGTCAGCATAGGAAAGAGCCAAAAAAAATTAATTGTTGCCTTGCACATTTACCTTTGAATTGACTTTAAGAAGCACATTCGTAAGGTATTGATCATTTATCTTAAATGGGCAAATGCATTGCGTGACCACACCAAAGTCACTGAGACAAATCTTCTTCCAAGGCCCTTTGAAGCGAAAGGGACATAAAGTTGGTTATTCACCAAAAAACCAGTAACCCAATCAAAACACGATAGATACTCCTACCATAGATATCAGAGTTCTTCCGGTCCGCCAAAACACACAGAATGAGATTAGGTGGACGTGATAACTTCTCTCGAATCTGTTCAAACATCCTTTCTACCCTTCTAACAGGACTCTCCCTTCGCAATTGTGAATCTTCCTCAATAAGAGCCACTGGACATTCAATTTGCTGTGACAGAGAAAGAGAGGTCAAAAACAGAAGAGAATGAAGTGTGCATGAACATTTACTTTCGTTTAACATACCACACCCTTATTCCGACCGCAGTCAATGAACTCACGTGAAAGGCGACTAGTATCACAACGAGCAGAGAAGTTGACAATAACCCAACGTTCAATCTTGGAAGGTTGCAAAAGGGTCTACAGATCAGGTTTAAAGGGAATTATGGAAAAAAAGTGAACAAATGATTAATTAAGATGGAAATGGAAAATAACAAGTTAAAAATACGCTGTAGGAGAGTTTCAAAATGGAAAAACAAATGATACTCCATTTTCATCATTTCAGGAGTCCAAGACAATACCCTTTGATTGTAGTTCCACCGTCCATTACAAGGGATGCAGTCATTACCATTCCCCACTTTTAGCTGCCAGTTACAAAATACACGTTAACTAACACAAAGTGAAAACCCTCTTAACATACCTTTAGCTCTATACTCTCTAAGGCATGTAATGCATAAGAATGTACCTTTGGGGATTCAAGAACACGGCCTTTGATTTGGATCAATTGCTTTTCTAAGGAAATACCACACTCAGCAAGCACGGGATCCTCATCGTAACGGTAGTTTTTCAAAGCCTATAATTTCAAGAAAAGAGATTGCATCTTTATACTTACGGAAAAGAGAAAATATAACAAAGATCAGTGAAGCCAAGTGATCTGCAGTATGTACTTCAACTAGAGTTCTTATCCTCTCTGGAGGCTTTTGCCTTGACTTTTCAACTAAAGATGCTCTCTGCATTGATGATAGTGCTTTTGTATAGCGTTGAAGTGAAACAAGGGAACAAAGCTGTAAGGTAAAAGTAAACGGGACAATATTCACAGAGTTAGACCTCAATGATTGGGTTAATAACCTTAAGTTGAACCATGGGAAGAAAAGTTGCCCACCTCCAGAGGTAGGTAATTTGGTCGTTTTGGTTTGCCAACATTAAGGCACGGCAAGTATGCAGAGTATGTAAGCTCTATGCCACGGTGCTTAATAAAATATTCAGATACAGTAATATCCACAGTCTGCTCCTCGTCATCTGGGCCTTTCCTATTTCTCAGTTTCATAGGGAAACTTGGCAACAACAGGAAAATGTTAAAGCTCCTTCTGTGTTCCAAGAAAGAAAAAATGGCTAAGAAACTACATAAATGTAACATACAATTGCTGATTGCATGGCTTCTCACTAAGACCAACTACTTTGTACTCCATATTGCTGTGTCTGGTCTTAACCCTCAGATTCTTCAGCATCTTCTTGGCCTGCATAAAGGATGACATTACAGAGATTTGGAGCAATTTATAATCTATAGCATGAAGCGTAACAGTTTCTTTACCTTAGCCCAGTCGATATATCGAGCTTCCTTCACATTCTGGTTGGCTAAAAGGAATTCAATCACAGGTCCCGGTGTAAGGATCATTGTCGTAGACACATCTTCGTTGACAGAAAAGATAAGTATTACTGGACATGTCATGTCGAAAGAAAGACAGTGAGTGGTATAAAAAGAAATCTACCCATATTCAGAGACAAGCCACCCTGAGTTGGACGAAAGCTGGCATGAAAACCTTTAACAGCAGCTACACCTCCTCCGACATCTGTGAAATTCCTTGAATCATCATGGAAGAATGACTGTCTTACCAGAAGACATCCCCTGCATATCCAACAGACCATTAACAACAAATAATAGCAATTATCATATAATAAAAATGAGTAAAAGATTGACAAGAATATTACCTTTTTGCCGCTGTCTGTCTCAATACTATATCAAGCACTCTTAGAGCATCCTGAGCATTATTACCCTTATCCATTCCTTTTAAACCAAGAAAGATCAACTTCAAGGGTACTTTTGCAGCATAGCTTATTTCTACCTGAAAAGTCCTTGACTGGAAAGAGCGTTTTGACCGTTTAGTAGAACCATTCGGACACTCACCACCATCACCACCACCACCAAGGCTCTCACTTTCCCTGACACATGAAGAAAAAAGTGCAACACCGCACATTAAATTAGTAGCTTATGATTCAACTTTGGAAAAGGAACTTGCAAAGAATTTTATAATGTACAGACCTCTTTGCAAAAGAATCCTCAAGAACCACAGTGAATTCGAGCTTGTTCTGTGGCAGGGGACCCACTGTATACAACGCTTTTTCTCCATCATAAGCAAATTTCTTACCAGCAAGTTCAGAAGTGTAGGTTTGGTATAGCTTGTCAATAAGCTTTCTCCCAATTCCCTTTCCCTCGACAGCTCTCTTATCTTCTGAAGTAATAGAAACCTGTGAAAGAGACATCTCGATGTATTCAGTATACGTATTAAAAAAGGTAACCAGATGTACTCGCTAAAGTAACTACTTCGACAAAATACTTGCACATATAACGAGCTAAACATACACTGTACTGGTAAAAAACTGCATCTGGAACATTGACAGAAACTTTAAAGTGGTTGGCAAGCAGATTTATTTGCCTTCCAGCACTCCCTATCCCACGCCTGCCAATTATGGAGTATTTAGGAAAATCCACGCATTCAGGCTTCATGTCAGGAGGAAGATTTGGGGTTGGAACAGGATGCGGCAGATTTGGATTTTCCTCCATGTTGCTAGTAACTTTGTCCATCTTCTTTTAGACCACACGCACAATTCTCTCATGCAAGTTTTTCCGTCAAAAGTTGTGTGAAAGGTGGAACAGTTCACTGCCCAGTCATCAACAAGCATTCTAGATAATCAGTTGAACAAGCTAAGGTAAAAAGAAAATTGAAATATTTTCTATCTTATATAACAGAACATTTAAAAAAAGCTAATGATGATATCAATAAGTGAATTTAGCTTTCTCTATAAAAGGTTTCTTCATCCTCCACAATGTCAAATTGCAGTGGGCTGTTTTCAGTAGCTGCTTAGCTGACATAAAATCAAACTCTACCAAGAACCCAGCAGCAATTAAAGGTTCTCGTAAGATTCCCAAACGGATAAAAGTCAAACAAGGACCTGATGATGCTCATCTTCTATTGTAGATAGAATTTATGCAGAGCAGCAAACCATTGCTAAAGCATAAGATAATTATAAGCCAACAGCACGTAAATCACGGCCTCAGTATACTTCATTGGAAAGTGTGTCAAGGACATAGTTCATCAAAGTAGTCATAACGAGCAAATAATTCTCCCTAAGCTCGGTAATGAAATGGTGAGTGGATATGGTTGAAATGGCAACTCTACTTATATCATTTTTAAATCTTAAGTGAACCCGTGTCTTTTAAAGAAACAGATAAAGGGGAAAGGGATAGGGCATCATAAATACAAAGCCTCTGCCAGTTTTCTACATACATAGCTTGAGCATCGAAACTAACAGGCCGTGCTATGCAAACATATAACATGACAAATATCACGTAACAAGTGAATGGTGTTGGGGGAGGGGTAGAAGAGAAAGATGAGTCGAAGGAGACCAAGGGAAGGAGAAATAGTAGTGGAAAACAGTGGCACATAAAACCGGCAAGAGAAGAAGAAGAAGAAGAATGAAGCATGTGTAATGAAGCTTAGAACAATTTTTTATTTCATAAACCACCATACATTGATCATCCACAAAGCTTGACCAACAAAACGAAGACAATTTCAATAAAACAGCTTCATCGTTGATGAATACTACTTGAAACCCAAGCGAACACACTGAACCAAAAATTACTGCGCAGAAAACACACATACACAGCACAGACCCAAAGAAATCGGTCCATGCGTGCTCATCGCGAAGGCCAAATCCATCTACAAACAAAAAAAAACAGCAACACATTCGCAGTGAAAATAGCGTTGTGAGCGAATTTTCTCGGAGACATTGTTCCCGACGCCAATGTAGCGACATTGCTCAGAAATTCGTCGCGACACACGACTCCTCGAGGTTCACAGGAACAAATTCTCGCCAGGAGCAGCGTCATCGGACCGTAAAGAGCTCGAAACACGATGAACGTCGCACTCCATGACAGACCATGCACGGAGACAGTACGCTCGAGGGAGAGAAAAAAGAGGATTCAGTACGATTGCAACAAAAATGAAAGTCGATCGAAAGCGAGAGTTCTTACGCAGAGATTGCAGCGAGGTTTTAGGGCTTCGAGCGGGAGAAGGAGAGGAAGGAAGAAGAAGACGAGTGGAGAGCACAGAGAGCAGCGACTCGGCTTCTTCTTCTTCTTCTGGTTTTGATGAGTGAAAAAGGAGAATGGAGGGAAAAAGAAGCAGCGACGAAGTATGTACGCGTGTTTACTCAGGATTCCGGAAGACAAAAAAAATTCAATTTCTAAAGATTTTGAAAATCTGCAGTTTTTCTTTGGGTCAATTTATTTCAAGATTTAGAACAAAATAAAAAATTTACTTCAACATAGATAAGTTCTAGAATCTAAAACATGTAAAATCGGTTCCCAAATTAGGGTTTGACTTGTAGATACCAAATTCCTAAATAGAATTAGTTGGGTTCATAATATGAAATCGGAAACCAAACCGATTGAAATCGATTCTCGACTTTTACAATTAAGGATCAGCTCAACCCTCTTGTGAATAGGTATTAAACCGGCTGATTTGAGTCGGTTTCGGATTAAAATGACCGGCTTGCTCATCACTGTTTTTTTTCTTTTGTGGTAAATCAGGAAAAGGGAGAAAAAATAATCTTATTTTCCTTTTTCGTTTTCCAATGAGTGGAAACTCGGTGTACACAAATTTTTTATTAAAGGAAAGAAAATCTCCATCGAATAAAAAAAAAACAAGTCATATCACGTTAGTCATCTTGTGTGTGTGTATTGTGTTTATTGCGAGAAGCCTTAGCAACCATCTGTCAAATACTTGGTTAAGTTATAGTGACCTTTACTGTAGCTTTATTTGGAAAGAACAATCTTTGGTTTTTTGTAAGATATAAAATGATATATATTTTTTCTAGACCATAGAATTAGTTCGGTTAGATGATCGAGCATCTCTAATTTTTATGTATTTCAAGGAGCCTTATGAAATTGGGAAATTATAGGAAAATGGAGGATCAATCTCGAGCCCAATCTAAGTCATCTGATCAAAAGAGAGTAATTGTTAACCGGTCGCTCTAAAAAATAAACTTACTTATGTTGAAGGGAAGTTTCCAGATACAAAATTGTTAAATTATAAATAATTAAGGACAATAACGAGATACATGGACAATTACTCACCCACAAATTTCTTGAATTTAAGAATAGTGAAGGAATGTAGGGATGGAAGCTAATTGGATAATAATAAAAAAAAAAATTTGACTATCTCCCGGACATTATGAGTTTTTGTGAATGGTATCTCAAACATGTTAATTTGAGTTATTAGGTATGCGAATAGGGCGCTTACTAGGTTCACGATAACCTCACTCCTTTATTTCCTCTTTACATAATTTTTATTTAGAAATTATCTAACTTCGAATAATTAGTATACCATCTTAATTACACTTGCATAGTATCGAAATATGAGATTTCAAACCATCTCAGTGTCAAATTTCGACTTTCTCGAGATTTATGTAATTACCTAAGTGGTCATTTTCTTCAACAGAGTAGAAATATTTTAGCAGATGTCCCCTTTGTTTGGGTTTCAAGTCACCTATATGGTAATTCTCAGGCCCATCTCAAATTCTTTTGGGCTTTGTAAAGAATATTCCAAACAATTTCGGGTAAATTACGATTTTTTTTTTTTGGTCCTAGGGTAAATTATGATTGATTTGTCAATTTTTTCACACGAGATAACATTCCCTTTATTTGGCAAATGATAACCGTAGAAGGAGCCAGACATTTCTTCCTCGTTCAATTTTCACGCTTATCACCTCTTGACTCTTGCATTATAATCTGCGAAGTAGCTTTAATATTTGGTTAATATTTTATTTAGATTATGGAAAAAGCCATTAAAATCCTAAACTAAGCCTACTGCGACACAAAAATCCTAAACTTCTTTTTGTGACAATAAAAATCCCAAACTTATACTTGTGTCACATATTTATCCTTTGTCAAAGTTCTATCAATGAGAAACGTTAAAAATCTGCCTACATTGACGCCAAAAAGCAAACAATATTGACATGGCGCGTTATTTTGGATGAAAAATAATCTAATGGAAACTTGATGAAGGATAAATGTGTCACTTAAGTATAAGTTTGGGGTTTTTTATGTCACAAGGAAAAATTTAGAGTAAATGTGTTACAGTGGATATAGTTTAGGATTTTTGATATCACAAAAAAAAAGTTCATGATAAATGTATCACAGCGAGCATAGTTTTGAGTTTTTTTTTTAAAAAAATTTTCCCTTCAGATTATCGTGACTTTTGTCACAATGACCAAATAAATGATTTTGTCCTTGCTCCATAGACCAAATAAAGAAATAGAAGAATGGCGTTAATTTGTTATAGGACCCAGCTGAGCTAACGGTGGACGGTAATATTTTTCTTGATTTGTTTCTTCATATATCAACAGATTTAAAAAAAAAAATTATCACTTTGATTTGCAATAAAGACTTATAGAAGTCTAAAAAAAAGGAAACATAATATTCATAGTGAAGAAACCGGTGGAGACTGTAGCCAGTTTCCTCAAAAGTGGGTTTGCGGCCAGAATTTAACCGTTACTCAACAATATGACCGTCCACTGTCAGCTCAGCCTTTTCCTTTTATCATATTTAGGGCATGCATAATAGAGCTCTCCCTCAACGGCTATAACTAACTGTGAAAGGGGGATCAAAGGTGTTTGGGGAACTCCTTACAATACCACAGACTTCTTCCTTTCACACAGGAAGCCACGGGATGAGCCTCACCAGCCAACCGCCGAAACCGATTTAGGCGGGAGTTTATAAAGTGGTGATCAGTTTGCGTCGCCTAGCGAAGGAATTAAGTAGAAGCAGATATGTATATTTTCTTTTTGGTGGACTTTGTAATATAGAAATATATGTTCTGACAACAGGTTATCGTTGGTCATGCCTGCGAAGCTGCGTCCTTCGAGCAAGAGGACAACCCTGTCATTTGTGAGCCGGGATGTGACTATTTTAGGACACAAAGTAGAGGTCATGGATCGATGTATTATGTCCTGTCCAACTCTAGTTGGCTGATAATGAGAAGGCTCCTTGATAAAAATGCTAACGGTAATCCGGTTTAAACAGTCGACAAAGACGTTTCCAGAGTCTTCGGAGATACAGATGGCAAAAGAAAATACAAAGCAGAGATCTTGTTTGCATCTTTAGATCAATGGAGCATCACAAGTAACAAGGCGTAAAACTCAGTAGACCAGGGAACTGCATTCAAGATTGCATTGCATTCAGATACCAATCACGTGAAGATTAGCCGATAAATGGCAATCAAAGAGCAGATCACACCAAACTGGCGATTAAGCAGTAAGACGACCAGACGATCATATGTTCAGAAGCTTGAGCTATGTAATGCAGAGATGTTAACTTCCTTTGGCATGAAGCACTCCAAAATTTTCCTATATGCTAGACTGATTGCTTCAGGTGTTTCCTGTATTTAGCTCTTCCATATGGTTAACCTATAAAACGACTAAACTAGGTCGCCTGCACATGAACTCAGTACCTACCTATACGAATTATGAACATCAAACGAACTAGCGGCATTCACAGAGAGCAGTGACCAGCACACTAACAGAAGAACATGGAGCTGCAGACATTGTCGTGCAACTTGGGGAGCTCAGGTACGGGAGGAGGAGCAGATGCTGTGGACTCTTGTCCAGACGAGGTTTCTGATAAATCCTCGAATTTCACAAATTGGGACACCTGCTTGGCAGCAAGGTGTGCGTAATATATCGGAGCAACTGCAGAAGGAAAAGGTATTCATCTTAACTATCAAGACGGGCATAAGCAGGGACGCAACAACTACTACATAGAAGGCTGGGGAATGCAAGGGCGTCTATGTAAAGAAATTTACCAATTGACACAGCAGTGGTGCTCCTCTGGTACCTGATTGAGCACAAGGAACAACAAGATGTCAACAGAGACACTCGAACTGACTGCCAAGCAAGAGAATCAGCAAAATACTTACACATAGGATAGCGAGTGAATAAAATTTTGCAATCCGTCAGCAGAGAAACCAATCTCATCAATCAGAACGTGATAGTGTGCTGGTCTAGAAGTTCCCTATCGTTCATGAAAACCAAATAGTATGATGTTAAACCAAAGTAGAGAAAGAGTGTTGGGTTTGAAGTTGCTGATGAGTAGACCATACTCAAGAGGACCTGCTGTTACTTGGATTATTGCAGCCACAGCCCTTGCAATAGCCTTTTTAAGCTAATGGCAGAACCAAGCTCTCAAAAGATCTTTACATAGGACAGAAATATGCATTTTAATATAAAACCAGGCTAATTGAGGTGCATAACTTCAGATTCTCTCCTAAAAATACAAAGCACTCACAATCATCCCGGCTTGAGCACACATGTAGAAGTCGTAGTTTCTTGGATGTACGATCGTTGAATCCACCACTGTCCCTGGAGAAAGAGAGAGACAGAGACAGAGATCGGGGATAAGAAGAAAAGATACATTGCTAAAGAGAACCATTAATTGCAAGGAACATACCAGGGGGAACATTTTCCGGAGAATTGGCTTGAAAAAGCTTGGTGTGGTGATTCTTCTGCCCCACAATAACTGTGAATTTTGGAATGCTGGTCCTACCCTCCAATTTCTGATAGGCCTGTACTACACATAAGGACCATAAAACCCATTGCATATGCTCACAAGCAGTCAGACACAAATAGCAAGCTTTACATTCCAAGCAGTGCTCATATGAGAAACATCAATGCTATGTTGCCAACTTGAAAGACCTTATTTCCAGGGGTCTGAAATTTGACTACATTTATACCTTCAAATATATCTGACTAGACGCAATCTTAATAGGAAATTATAGATGCTCAACAGTCAACATGCATGAAGTCGTTAAAGATTAATGGAAAGCGAAACAAAAGATGCATAACTAGAGCCAAACCTTGACAATTTGTTCAAGTTCGATGTTTAAAACTTGATTGAACTGCGACTCACTCACTCCATCCCTAAGAAAAGAGAGCAGATTAAGGCAAAGAAAGCAGGTAAATAACCCCACATGAAAGAATCAATTATGCTATGCAAGGTTAATGCTACGGGAACTAATTAACAACACCTAAACGTCAACTAAGGTCCGATCAGACACTCTTCTCGGACAGCTCAGCAATTAAGATTTATCATTTAATGTTTAACATTAGAGAGCCAACTTCATTGGATTAAGATGGTCTTATATGATTGGAAATCGAAGCTAGTACTACATATTTCTACTAAGCAATGGAGAGAAAAATGGAACTGCATATTCTGATGTTAAATAGCTAGTAGTCTATAAAAAAGAGAGTATCCCAATTGGACTGGAAAGATGATGAATGTGGCAAATGAAGAATTCAATGGAGTAATGGACATTAAGAAACAACCGTGAATGCAAGGCTGATAGAACCATAATCACAAAGGCATTAAAATCACCAAGTTTTACTGAGAAGTTAGAGCCACTTAAGGTATAAGATCCCAACCAGCAGTTCATGGCTTGATATACAGAATTCAGTATACGATGAGCACACCCCTATGCAGGAAAATCAGCAAAATAACCTTTTAATGAACGGCAGTTTTCTTTAGATATTTATCGTTGCAATTAGGTTTGATGTACAACAGTTATCACATTATCAGAAAGAAGGACAGGGCAAAATGGAAAGAGGAAAACAAAAAACTGAGCCATCCTCAATTTCTCAAGGAGATCGCAGAACAATCAGACATGCTTAGAAATTTAAAAGCAACCAGCAGGCTGCAGCGTGACATAATAACATTTTGACTGTATAAGTTCAATTTATCACATTTCGAATATTATTAGGCAACAACTGAGCTGCCAGGCAGTGATTTAGATGGTTGAGATAGACAGCTAGAAATTATCTTCGACATTCAGAAATCAAATGCAACAATACCGGAAAATAATTATCTGAGTTGGCTTGCGTGCATTGCTTGACTGGTAGAAGTCCATGAACAGTTCTCTGCAAAAGGAAAAGGAAAATCTCCCCTTGTATAATATATGCTAAGAAGAATTGTGTCACAGACAATGTCTAACAGCGGCCAAAGTCAATACATGCAGATGAAAATAATAAAACTAGGACCGTAGAGAAACGTCTGGAACCCTTTAACGCTGAAAACATATGTTTTGAAATAAGTGCATATGCATGATAAATTTACCATTCTTATGTCACAGATATTCATAGCTTGCATCAGTTGTGTGCACACCAGACAAAACTACCCGAGGAAATAGAAACATAGTGGCATGTCCACAATCAATTGAGAAGTTTTATCGTTATGAAATATTGTACAGTTTTCAGAGAAATTCAATGTTACATTAGTACACGCTTGACCGCCTCTATGATAGCTAACACTGATTGAGAATGAAACTCGAATAGCATGAGAATAAGATGTGCATACCGCATGATACCACCATCAGTCCCGTCAGCCAAAGGCTTGAATAAAGCATCAATCATCTCCACCCTCGGTGACTGTGATCTTACAGATGCTCTATATCTCGAAATCAATGGCCAACATAGAGAGCCAACAACCTACTCAAGATGCAATAAGATTGTTACAGGAACAACACCGACAATGGTCGTTATAAATGTTTAACAGTTCTACTTGGACCATTTACCGCAGCAATAGATGGCATATCTGATCGATCAGGAGAACCATGAGAGACATCCATACCCAGAATCATTGTAGGAGTATCCCTTATTATGGGAACACTTGAAGGGCGCTCTATTGCCAACAAAGAATTTATTCCCCCAAGCTGCCAAGAGTAAATGTCAGCGTAGGAAAGAGCCAGAAATCTAATTATTTTTTAAATTGTGGCTTTACCTTTGAGTTGACTTTAAGAAGCAGATTTGTAAGGTATTGATCATTTATCTTCAATGGGGAAAGGCATTGCATGACAAAACCATGGACACTAAGACATTTCTTCTTCCAAGGCCCTTTAAAATGAAAAGCACATAAAGTTGATAATTCACCAAAAAATAAGTAAACCCAAGCAAAACAGAACAATACTCCTACCATAGATATCAGAGTTCTTCCGGTCCGCCAAGACACACAGAATGAGATCAGGTCGACGTGGAACTGGATACTTCTTTGAAATCGGCTCAAACATCCTGTCTACCCTTCTAACAGGACTCTCCCTTTCCATTCGTGGATCTTCCTCAATAAGTGTTTCTGGATGTTCAATTTGCTGAGAGAGAGAGAGAGAGTGAGGTCAAGAAGGGAAGAGAATCAGGTGTGCATGACCATTTACTCTCGTTTAACGTACCAGACCCTTCTGCCGACCGCAGCCAATGAACTCACGTGAAAGGCGACTTATATCACAACGAGCAGAGAAGTTGACAATAGCCCAATGTTTGATCTTGGAAGGTTGCAAAAGGGTCTACAGATCGGGTTTGAAAGAAATTGTGGGAAAAAAAAAATAGAACAGATGATTAATTAAGGAGGAAATCGAAAACAAAAGATTAAAAGTAAAATGTAGCAGATTTTCACAACCAAACATTCAGGAGTCCAAGACAATACCCTTTGATTGTAGTTCCACCGTCCATTGCAAGGGATGATATCATTACCATTCCCCACCTTCAGCTGTCAGTGACAAAATACACGTTAACTAAGACAAAGTGAAAACCCTCTTAACATACCTTAAGCTCTAAGGCATGTAATGCATCAGGATGTACCTTTGGGGGTTCAAGAACACGGCCTTGAATTTGGGTCAATTGCTTTTCTAAGGAGATACCACACTCAGCAAGCACAGGATCCTCATCATAACGGTAGTTTCTCAAAGCCTACAATTTCAAGAGAAGAGATTGCATCTTTATACTCACAGAGAAGAGAAAATATAACAAAGATCAGTGAAGCCAAGTGATGTGCAGTATGTACATCAACAATAGTTCTTATCCTCTCCGGAGGCTTTTGCCTTGATTTTTCAACTAAAGATGCTCTCTGCGTCAATGATAGTGCTTTTGTATAGCGTTGAAGCGAAATAAGCGAACAAAGCTGCAAAGTAAAAGCAGAGGGGATAATGTTTAGAGAGTTAGACCTCAATGCTTATGTTAATGAAATTGAAGTTGAACCATCACGAGAAAAGAGTGACCCACCTCCAGAGGTAGGTAATTCGGCCGATTTGGTTTGCCAACATCAAGGCATGGCAAGTATGCAGAGTATGTAAGCTCAATGCCACGGTGCTTATTAAAATATTCAGATACAGAGATATCCACAGTCTGCTCGTCGTCATCTGGGCCTTTCCTATTTCTCAGTTTCAAAGGGAAACTTGGGGACGACAGGAAAATGTTAAAGTTCATCCTTTTTCCAGGAAAGAAAAAATGGCTAAGAAGCTACATGTATATCACATACAATTGCCGATTGCATGGCTTCCCGCTAAGACCAACTATTTTGTACTCCATATTGCTGTGTGTGGTCTTAACCCTCAGATTCTTCAGCATCCTCTTGGCCTGCATAAAAGGATGACATTACATAGATTTGGAGCCATTTATAATCTATAGCATCAAGTCCAACAGTTTCTTTACCTTAGTCCAGTCGAGATGACGGTGTTCCTTCACGTTCTGGTTGTCTAAAAGGAAATTAATCACAGCTCCCGGTTTAACGATCAATGTCGTAGACACATCTTCATTAACAGAAAAGATAAGGATTACACAACATGTCATGTCGAAAGAAATACAGTGAGTGGTATAAAAAGAATCCTACCCATATTCAGGGACAAGCCACCCTGAGTTGGACGAAAGCTGGCATGAAAACCTTTAACAGCAGCTACACCTCCTTTGACATCTGTGAAATTCCTTGAATCATCATGGAAGAATGACTGTCTTACCAGAAGACATCCCCTGCATATCCAACAGCTCGTCAACAGCAAATAATAGTTATCATCACATAACAAAAATGAGTAAAATGAAAACAAGAACATTGCCTTTTCGCCGCTCTCTGTCTCAATACTATATCAAGCACTCTTAGAGCATCCTGATCCGTTCCTTTTGAACCAAGAAAAATCGACTTCAAGGGTACTTTTGCAGCATAGCTTATTTCTACATTAAAAACCCTTGACCGAAAAGAGCGTTTTGACCGTTTAGTAGAGCCATCTGAACTCTCACCACCACCACCACCTCCAAGGTTCTTACTTTCCCTGATACATGAAGGAAAAGTGCAAGACCACACATTAATATAGCGGCTTATGATTCAACTTTAGAAAAGGAACTTCCAAGGAACTTATAACTTGCATACCTCTTTGCAAAAGAATCCTCAAGAACCACAGTGAATTCGAGCCTGTTCTGTCGCAGGGGACCCACTGTATACAAAGTTTTTTCTCCATCATAAGCGAAGTTCTTACCAGCAAGTTCAGAAGAATAGGTTTGATATAGGTTGTCAATAAGCTTTCTCCCGATTCCCTTTCCCTCGACAGCTCTCTTATCTTCTGAAGTAATAGAAACCTGCGAAAGAGAGAGATCTCAATGTATTTAACGTATTAAAAAAGGTAACCAGATGTGTTCACTTGGGTCACTACTTGGACAAAATGCTTGCACATATAACAAGCTAAACATACACTGTACTGGTAAAAAACTGCATTTGGATTATCGACAGAAGCTTTAAAGTGGTTGCTGAGCAGATCTATTCGCCTTCCAGCACTCCCTTTCCCACGCCTGCCAATGATGGAGTATTTAGGTAACTCCGCGCGCTCAGCCTTGGTGTTGGGAGGAAGATTTGGGGTTGGAACAGGATGCGGCAGATCTCGGCTTTCCTCCATTTTGCCAGTAGCTTTGTCCATTCTCTTTAGAACACACCCGAAATTCTCTAATGCAAGCTTTTCTGTCAAAAGTTGTGTGAAAGGTGGAATAGTTCACTGCTCAGTCATCAAGCATTCTAACTAATCAAATGAACAAGCTAAGGCTGCAAAAAAAAAAAGAATCTTTATAAAGAAGCTAATGATGATATCAATAGGTGAATGTAGCTTTCTCTTTACAAGGTTTCTTCATCCTCAGTAGCTGCTTAGCTAGCACAGAATCAAACTCTACCAAGAACCCAGCAGCAACCAAAGGTTCTCATAAGGTTCCCAAACAGATAAAAACTGAACTAGGAGATGATGATGTTCATCTTCTATGGTAGATAACATTGGTGCAGAGCAGCAAACCACTGCTCAAGCATGAGATAATGAAAACAAAACAGCCCATTGCATCAGACTCGTGTTATGGGAAAGCCGGGACGCGAGGAGGAGACCAGGAAAACAGTGGGACATGAAACCGGGAAGAGAAGAAGAAGAAGAAGAATGAATGAATGAAGCATGAGTAACGAAGCGCAGAAGAAAAGGAGTTCACCTTGATCACCCACAAGCTTAATGAAGAAGGTTCATCGTTGTTGAAGAAGACTAGTTGAAACCCAAGCAAAACACACGGAAGGAACTAATGGGTTTTAAATGGTTTAAAAATTATATATTTATTAATGTGAGTCATTAATGAGTTCCTTATTTCAAACCCTAGTGAAAAAGTAGTAACCTATTTTTGGTTAACAACTAACCTATTTCAAGCTCATATAAAAAAGTAGAGAACTTTTCCACCATCTTTTAATAGTAAATAAAACGCCCAATGCCTAAGGTGGAGTTGAAAATGTCAGGGACAACTTTTATAATTCGTTTGAATTTTTTTTATAATTTTTATATTTCGTTCTCTGTTTTTTTCCTCTTTTTTTTCTACGAGAGCGAGGGCGACTCTTGCTCCTCATCGACACCAGGCGATTACCCAGCCACTGAGCGAAAGCCCTGGCCCCTGACTAGGTTGAGGGTCGCCGGCCTTTCTCGCCGGGAGCAGTGTTATCGAAGCATAAAAAGGTTGAAGACTCGAAACAGGATGAGCATCGCACTCCATGACAAGCCATGCACGGAGACAGTGAACTCGGGGAGAGAAAAAGAAAGAGGACCAAATACGACCGCAACAAAAACCAAAATCGACAGAAAGCGAGAGTTCTTACGCAGAGATCGGAGCGAACGGAGAGGTAACGCTTCGAGCGGGAGAAGAAGAAGAACCGCGAGCGGAGAGACCTCAACTGCTTAATGAGTGAAAAAGGAATGTGGAGGGAAAAAGAAGGCAGCGACGGAGCATGCCACGTGTCACGGCCAGCTATTCTAGAGGGAGAACTGTTGAAGAGGGAACTTCTGAGACTTGAAACGTTCCTGTTCGGCTTGAAAACCTCTGGCCGTGACATATGTGTAGAGATTTTGAAATTTTTTGTGATTTTTTTCGGAGTGAGTTAGGAAAAGAAAGAGGTGAAAAGGACCAATTTGACTTTCCTTTTGCGTTTTCTAATGAACGGGAGGAAACTCAATCAACACAATTTTTTTTAGGAATAAGCACAGTTGAAGTTCAAAAACTTTTCATGAAAATGTAGTTAAGTTCTAAAACTTTTAAAAAATTGTAATCAAGTCATAAATCTCGTCACAAAAGTGCAGTCGAGTCCTAAATTTTTTAAAAAAATGCAATAAAGTCCTAAAACTTATCACGAAAGTGTAATAAAGCCTTATAATTTTCAAAAAAGTACAATCAAATGAATGACTTGATTGGACCAATTTGACAAATTTTAGGATTTGATTGCATTTTTTGAAAAGTTTTAGGACTCAATTGCACTTTCATGACAAGTCACTTATCACTTTTTTTTTATTATTAAAGGAGAGAAAAAAAAAACTCCCTTAAAGAGGAAAAAAAAAGATTACTAGTATCATGTTAGTCCTCGCGTCGATTGTGTCTGCGCGAGAAGGGAAGCGAGTCATCTGTCATGTCCTTGGTTAATTTTTCGTAAAATATATGTAGCTTTAATTGCGAAAAAGAATCTTTGGACTTTTGTTAGATATATTAGATGAAGTTTTTTTTCCTAAACCATAGAATAAGTTTTGGTTAGATGATTGAGCATTTCATGCAGTTCGAGGAGTCTTATGAGAACGAGAAATTATAGGAAACTAGAGGATCAATCTCGAGCTTATCTAAGTCACTAGGGTGTGCAACGGGAACTGCCCAAACCGAACCGATCAGTTCTAGGTGGTTCCCAAGGGTGCCGGTCTAGTTCCACAAAAATGGAACCAGTGACGAGTGGTTCGGTTCCCAATTCCAAGGTGGGAACCGGACCAAACCTTTGTAGCGACTTCAATTGATATGAGGGCTACAAATTAAGGCTTTGTTTGTTTCACATGAAACATTTTTCTCATTTTCCGGCGTTTGGTTCGTTTAGGAAAATGAGTCAATAAAAAATATTTTTCCTACCAAAACTTAAATTCAGGAAAATGATTTCCTTTTTCAAAAATCAAAAATCATTTCTAGAACATGACTGAGTATCGACACTTGGACTAGAAACTTGACGCTTGAGAACGGGAACCTCAAAGTTGGTTCTTGGGTCTAGACTAGGTCTCCGACGGCCGAGCCCAAGTCCATCAAGGACGAGCCCAAAGCCCTGGTGCCCGTGTCCAATGCCCCAGCACCCAAGCATGGATTTGTAAAAGCGATGCTTGGGTCACTAATGCTTGAGCTCTAGTCCCCAGCACTTAGGCCTAGGCCCACAAAGGCCATGCACAGATCCTCGACAATCGAGCTCGGGTCCTTAGTTAATGAAATGCTCGTTTTTATAAAATAAAATAAAAATTAAAATAGAATTTTTAATTATTTTATTTTAAAAAATTGAAATTTTTAATTCTTCTTTTCTTTTCTTTTTCTTCTTCCTTGGCTGGTCGCCGGCGAGCTCACGGCCTCTCGCCGACCGTGGGAGAGGTTGGAGCTCACTTGTGGTTAGTCACCGGCCCCGTCACTGTGGCTGGTGACCGGCCAAGGAAGAAGCAAAAAGAAAGAAAACGAAAAAAAGAAAAAGAAAATATAAAAAAGTAATTAAAACTAAAAAATATTAAAAATTACGATTTTTTTTTTAAGTTTTCCTCATCGAATTTTCCATACCAAAAGACGGAAAATACTTTTCAGGTGTTTTTTAGATTTCAACCAAATACCGAAAAATGAAGTCATTTTCCTGAAAAATAACTTCTGGGAAAATATTTTCGAGAAATTATATGTTTTCGTAGAAACAAAGAGAGCCTAAGCGGTTTATGCAACTAGAAGAGTTTTAGCTACAATTTCAGGAAAGTGAAAACAATGACACATTGTTTCGTTGTTGCAGCAGCTTTGGATGACTAAACCCAACAAAGCCTGCTGCTACTTAAGCCAAAAATGGCAATTGAATCAGTGCAAGAAGCTGGGTTGCTGCGGGCGCAAACATGGGCAGGGGAGTGGCTGAAAACTGCAGCATGATTTGGAGCTGAAAATGAAGAGAGAAGAGTGCTTAAAATGTGTAAACAAGTGGCTGAACATTGGGTACAACCAAGCTGGAAATTGCAGAGAGTAAGACCTGCAAAAACAGAGAGGAAAACGTGAAGTTGCTGGAGGAAAAGGGGGGCCTGCTGATCGTGATTGAAAAGGGAGGGAGAGAGAGTTTGAAAAAGGGAGATTTTTGCTACATTTTCTCTCCTAAAAAATAATGTAAAAGCTACTTCACTTTATCTTGAAATTAATATAATAAAAAAAACTGAGTTCTCTTCTTCACATCTCTATAAAAAAAAATGGTGAGTGTTGCGGTGCGCGCGCGCGTTGTCCGCAAGTGAGCGTGTTCACTTGACCAGACAGCTGTTCCAGGAAGCCATGGCTGTCCAGATTGCAGAGGCTGCGTATCAGCGACGACGACGAGATGCTCTGCAACGGTTCGGCTTCTCACTTCGACTTCGACCCATGCGGTTGCCGCAGCAGCCACAACTCCATCCCCGTCATCTCTGCCCTCCGCCTCCCCTTCACCCGGTGGTTCGCCTCCCACCCCAACCATACCGTGGTCATCCTCTCCGACTTCTTCCTCGACTGGACCCTCGACTTGGCCAACTAGCTCCGTGTCCACCAATTCCATTGGACTGCCCGGGTCGGTCCGGTACGGTTCTTGGTTCCAGGGTGAGACCGGAGCGGATGGGGAACCAATCACCCCTTAGAAAAACTGCTTTAAAGAGGAAAAAAAAAAAGATTACTCAATCAACACGAGAAAAAAATGGGGCAAGAAGGGTCGTGTACTAGGTTAATTTTTCGTAAAATATATTGTAGCTTTAATTGCGAAAAAGAATCTTTGGATTGTTGTTAGTTACTAGATGAATTTTTTTTTCCTAAACCATAAAATAAAGTTTTGGTTAGATGATTGAGCATCTCTGAGAACGGGAAATTATAGGAAAATGGAGGATCAATGTCGAGCTTATCTAAGCCACTAAAGGCGCGCATGACAATCATTCTGTTTCAGAAATAGAGAAGTAGAAAATTTTTACTTCTGATTTTTGGTCCATTTCTACTTCTGGAAGAGAAATTTGTTCCAGAAATAGAAAAATGAAATTGCGTTATCAAACGGATTTCTGTTCCAAATCTATTTCTAAAACAGAAATTTTGTTCCAGAATGGTTGTCATGCGCGCCCTAAAACTTCGACCGATGGCTCTAAAAAACAAAGCAACTTACTGGCGTTTAAGGAACGTTATTGACTATAAAATTCTCAAGCGACAAATAATTAAGGGCAATAAAGTCATACAAGTATAAATACTCACCAACGAATTTCTTAAATTTACCAGTTGCAAAGGAATGTAGGGATGGAAGGTGGACAGATTTGGAATTGTTTGTTCTCGTCAAACCGAGCCAAATAACTTTTGACTATTTCCCAAACTGGGAAAATTATAATAAAAATAAATAAATCTAATTCAGTCTTAAACCTTTCATTTTAGTCATAAACATTTTGATAATTTACCAATTCAGTCCTAAATATTTCAATTGTGCTAATTTAGTCCTAAATCTTTTGAGGATTTACCAATCTAGTACTAAACTTGTTAACAAATTACCAGTGTAGTCCTTCTGACTAATTTTAGATAGAAATTGCTAACGTAACGATCTAATTAGTGCCAGCCATCCTATGTGGCATAATTGGTGCTGATATTGATAGTTTTTTTTTAAATAAAATTTTCTTTTTCTTTTCTTTTCTTTTCTTTTTCTTCACAAGTCAACGAGGGCCACAAAGCCCTTGCTGGGCACGGGGAGGGCCCGGATAGGCTTATCTTTAAACCACAAATCTTAATTAAAGAATATCACCACTTAAAAGTTCGTTACTTAACATTGAATGCCTTTTAACATCCTAGATTATCAAGATAAGAACTTATCCAATTCTCGACTTAAACAATAATCGCATCATCTAATCACTTATGCACTCGCCTTTCTTCACCATTTTAAAGGAAACTATAATTGAAATTGATGACGTCTACTAGTTCCACGTAGCTCTTTAAAGTAATTTCGTAACCATGCTGTTTATGACCTGTAATTATAAAAGATCACACATATTAATTAATCCCACCTATATACCCCAAGCTCGGTGGCCATATAGAATTCTAGATCACTTCCTTCCTTTCCACTACCAGAGAGAATTTGTTTTCCTCCTCGTTAGATTCTATCCCGTATCTCTGGTCACGGAATTAAGAGCACGTCGAATCATGCATTACAAGAGGACTAACCTTTTCTTTCCGATTTAAGAACAAGACTTGAGGTGCGTTTGTTTCATGAAAAATTTAAGATTCGAAAAATAATTTTCAAAAAATAATTATTCGTATATCTTATAAAAATAAATAAATAAATAATATATTCATCG
>BCNH02000011.1:3800344-3810432 GCA_001662345.2 Metrosideros polymorpha var. glaberrima
GTAGAACAAGAAAAAAAAAAAAAAAAGATATGTTACTGGAAGTCCTACATCAATCAAATTCTAAAATTTGTCAAATTAGTTCAATCGAGTCATTCCGTTAATTCCGTCTAATTTGGGCAACAGAAAATGCTTAGGGTAGCAATTTTTAATATTTTCTCTCTCCTATATGACAATGACATGGCAAAAACGACATTGTTTTGATCTAAATCTAATTTTTAATATAATTTATATTTAAATTACATAAAAAAGCTAAATTAAAAAAAAAAAGCAAGCAAAAGTTTAAAACCAATGGCGAGGGCTGGCCACCCACCATCGCAAAGGCCTACGATGGTGGGGGAATGATCTGCGGGTGTCACCCCCAGCCAGGAGTTGTGACCCTAGCCAACCGCAAGCGAGGGTCATGGCCCTCCCCCAAATCGAGCGAGGGCCGGTGGCCCTCGCCCATGTCTAGTCGAGGACTGCCAGTGGCTAGGATTGGCCACCAGTGGTGGCCCTCACTCGATCTAGGTGAGGACCATAACACTCGCCGACCATTCCCCCACCATTGCCGACTGTTTCTGGCGGCAGTTGTAGGGCTTGCGGCCCTCTGCTGGTGGTTCCCCCTTTTAAAAAAAATAAAAATATTTTAATATATAATTTAAATGAATTTTATATTAAAAATCGGATTTTAACAAGTCCGTATAAAAAGAAATAGTGTAGAGACCGCGGGCAATGTGCTGGCTTTCCTTCGTCCAGACCAACCAAATACTTGTAGATGGGCCTAGGCCCCACGATCAAGATCCAGGACTCCAGTCGGAGCAGCAACTCGACCTCCCTCTCTCCCTCCTCTGACCCGGAACCCAAAACTGCAAAAACGTCTCGTCGCTTCGTCTCGCCTTGGCTCGCTCACAGGATCCAAAGACACTCTAGTCGGCGCTTCCAGGCGAAACGCTCACCGTTTTTCGCTCTGCCCAACGCGCTGCGTGGACCGTTTTCACCCTCAAGCTCCTCTCACCGGGCCCCACCCCTTCTCTCTCTCTCTCTCTCTCGCTCGCTCGCTCTCCCTCTCTCACATCAATCTTTCTGCTTCTTCTCCTCAGTCTCTCTCCTCCTCTCAACCCGATTAGCGAGCCACCATCGCCACTCGCGCATAGAACGCATGGAGGAAGTGTCCACCGGGGCTCTGGTCCCCGCGGTGAAGCCGGAGCCGGTCTCGTCATCGGCGACCGTGGCTCCTCCCCCTCCGCCGCCGGAGGTTGCCGGGGACGTGACCGCCGCGGAGGTCTCCACCGCCGAGCAGCTCGACAGGGACTTCCTGTGCCCAATCTGCATGCAGGTGATCAAGGACGCTTTCCTGACGTCCTGCGGGCACAGCTTCTGCTACATGTGCATCATCACGCACCTCCGCAACAAGAGCGATTGTCCCTGCTGCGGCCATTTCCTCAACAACAGCCAGATTTTCCCCAATTTCATGCTCGATAAGGTCTCCAATCTGCTCATTTGCTTTTCGATACCGCTTTGACAGCTTACGGTTTCAATTAGTCTCGGCGGTAGTGCGTCGGATTCGTGGACATGGACGATTCTTGATGTCTATGATTGGTAATCATGTCTGTTCTGGAATTGCTTCTCTGCGAGCTGAGTTAGCATTAGTAGTCCTTTGACGTCTCAAGCCATATGTGACCGCAATTTCAAGCACGTCTTTTTCTATTTGCTGATATTTTTTAGTTTTCTGGAGACATTGAGAGCTTGGCAGATACACTGAAAGCGCACAGGCCGACAGAATTATTATCGCAAATCTAAAAATGGAAGCTTAATACTTGTAAAACAACCATCTCAAGGACAATTTCGGCATTGGATGTGGCCGACTTGATTGAAAATATTCTTATCTTCGGACCGCGTCTCCAGTATAAGCCTAGTTGATTGTATCCCTCTGCCTCATTTGCAGCTATTGAAGAAGACTTCTGCTCGGCAAGTATCAAAAACTGCATCTCCCATTGAACATTTTCGTGTGGCGCTGCAGCAGGTTAGTCCTTGCTGGGTTTTCTCTTGATGGTTTTTGATAGGTGTAAGGTTCATTCAGGCAGAGAGAGAGAGAGAGAGAGTCCATGGAAGCCATCTCCAAATTTTGGCAGATGCACCAATATGTATTTATATGAGCAAATATTTTTTCTCACTTTTGATCTCTGTGGTAACGAGGTCCAGGCTCTTTATGGAAGCGTCTAGTGCATTACTTCATTGACTGTGCCAAATAATAAATTAGTGAGAAGGCAGCTCTAACTTGAAATTCTCATTCTGGACACTTTTTTGTTTGACAACGAACACGACTTGATCACAACCTAGCACCTCCTGCTGGTATTTTCTGTTCTATCATAGTGAACCGGAGTTGTATATCGTGATTTTAACGAGTGCCTTAATCAAATTTTCACTAGATTTCTCTTCCTTCTTTAGTTTCTTCCTCACCATTTTTTCCACCTTAGCTAAGTAAACCACGAGCTACAAAATATATGCTATTGATCTCATAGATTCTATTAGTTGTAGCCAAAGCTCAATTGAGTGATCCAAATACAAGATTGCTAAACTGTCTCCTTTGAGGAATATGTGATGTAGATCCTTTCCTTGGACTTGTTCATACTTCTTTATGAAGAGCATTTCAATCATAGAAAAAGATAATTGGCTTTCAATCTTAATTACCTGGAGATGCTATCAAATGATGCTTCAATGCATTGGGTATTTACCAGACGTGTAGCCAAGTAGCCGTGGAGAACAGAATAATGTGGACTGTGTTACCTGTTTTTCAGTTGAAAAATATTCTGCTGATATGGCTTTTTGATTATGCATAGGGTTGTCGAGTGTCAATCAAGGAGCTAGATAGCCTTCTCGTGCTTCTTGCAGAGAAGAAGAGAAAAATGGAACAAGAGGAAGCTGAGAGAAATATGCAAATTCTTCTGGACTTCTTGAATTGCTTAAGGAAGCAAAAAGTTGAAGAGTTAAATGAGGTTCGTTTTCACCTTTTATCTGTGGATGTCATCTTGTTTCTCCTTGCTAGGTGCCACTGCTGTAGTGCCTAACCCCTTCCCTCAAAACTAATCTAAGGGATAGTGGTGAGGTGAAAGTCCCAATTGACAATCATGTCCAGGAATTCTTTTTCTGCTACAGATACAAAATGATCTTCAGTATATCAAGGAGGATATTAATGCTGTGGAGAGACACAGAATAGACTTGTATCGGGCAAGAGACAGGTACTCTGTGAAGCTGAGGATGCTTGGAGATGATCATTGCATGAGAAAGCCATGGCCTTCATCAATGGAGAAAACCACTAGCGGCTTTACCTCCAGTAACATCAGTGCCCGAGGAAATCTGTCCTCTGGTAGTCTACAGAGCAAGAAAATGGAAGCAAAGGCTCAGGTGAGCTCCCATGGACTACAAAGAAAGGATGCTCTCAGTGGGTCAGACTCACAACACATGAATCAATCTGGTCTTTCGGTGATAAGAAAAAAGCGAGTTCATGCACAGGTTGGTAATATTGAAGATTTTATTTTGCATAAAGTTCATTTTTGAAAGCTTATCTTCTGGGGAAGCTCAACTCACTAACCGTGTGTGTTGATAAGCATCCTTTTTGCCGCACAGAAAATTATGAGAATTCTCGCATAAACTGTCTCGTGAGAAACATTATGAAAATTGAGTTTCCATATAGTATCGATGCTAAGATGATCCCTTTTCAAAAACATTTACTTTTCTATATGTGCCTCATGTTACTCGCTTATGGTTAACGATCCTTAACTTCTTGCTCATCTACATAGACATAATTGTCGGGGGAATGTCCGTTTCAGTTTACTGATCTCCAAGAGTGTTATCTACAAAAGCGACGTCAGTTGGCAAATCAACCGCATTTCCTGGATGAAAAGGACAAAAATGTCATACATAGGGAGGGTTATAATGCAGGTCTTGCTCATTTTCAATCCGTATTAACCACCTTTACGCAGTACAGGTATAGATTAAATCTAATATCCTTGTCATAAATCGGCAATGCCTTTTGCCTTGTTTCCTTCGGATGGTGCTTACACGCTTTTTCTTCTTTGTTCCTCTTGACCAGTCGTCTACGGGTAATTGCTGAACTTAGGCATGAGGATTTATTTCACTCAGCAAATATAGTTTCAAGGTGACTTTCCTGTCTTGCAAGTTTTATTTAATGTGCCAGTATCTGAACTCTTAGATGATAAATATATTTTTCCTCTGCACAGTGTATGCTGCATATAGTAGTCCCCACAGTAGTTGTACTAATATGGTATGCTGCATCTACAGTAATTGCATTGACTATATCTTCTGCGACTTGTTGGGTAAAGAATGAAATTCTTTATTTATACCATAAGTTGTGTTAAAGTTCTGGTTCAGTCTAGGGGTTTGGTTTAACACTCTGAAAATGAAAAGTAGCAGGGAGAAGTAGTATCTCATTTGTAGGTGGAGAAAATTAATCAGGTTGTGTTCAAATTCGAAGTAGACTAAGCAGCCTGCAATAAGTTAGAATATTATGATTATTACAAAAACATTCCTCTGCAATTCAGCAGTACCCAAGTAAATAAGAACAATGACGGACTTGAATGGGCAATACCCTTGGAAAAAAGCTATTGATGTATTAAATAGCTATTTTAAGTTGGAACTTTTTTTAGAAGCATGACACGTGGCAGTGCTTATATAAATGTCTGTTGGACTTGTGCTGCTTCCCGAACTGATGCGGTAATGCTTCTTAATCGAAGTTTGTTGGATGAACAATTTGGCTGTCTCTGTGCGTGTCTGCTCTAGATCATTGAAGATCCCCTTTTTTGGGGGTCTTCTGTGAAGCTAGGAGATGGATCAAATAATTGACACAGACAGAACCTTACTGAATGCCCACACCTATCTTTAAGCTTTACGTGCTTACTATTCCATCCACCCATTAGTTGTCTTCTGAAACTGAGGAAATTGGTTGATTCTGCTGCAGCATTGAATTTGATCGAGACGACGAGTTATTTGCCACCGCTGGAGTTTCCCGTCGCATAAAGGTTTTTGACTTCTCAACAGTAAGTTTCCAAGCTTGCTCCTAAATCATTTTTCAGGTTTTTTTAGATTATTGGGAGGAGCCAAGGTAGCATGTCTTTGTGAAAGATTGCAATCCTATTTCGTTCTTCTTTGCAATGAACTCTGGTGGAAATAAATTGTTTGAACACAGCCTGTGATGAGAAAAGAGAATATGAAACACTCACATATGTACATGCCTATCTGTATCTGGATATATATGCTCGAGATTTATGAGATCTGTGATGATCTGCCAAATTTCTATGCTTTCCATGACTCCTCAAGAGGAACCTACGGTTATTTCTGTCGTGTTCATTACAAATTGATGCGCGTGTGAATTAATACTTTCAATTAAGACAAAAAAGTACCCAAGTTTGTAGATTTCATTCCATATTTAGTTCTCCTCCTCCTCCTCCTCCCTTTGGCACTTATTGATACTGGCATCTGCTTTTAATAACTGGCTAAATTATGCCAATGCTATTGATTATCAGGTCGTGAATGAGCCAACTGACGTGCACTGTCCTGTGGTTGAGATGACCACGAGGTCCAAACTTAGTTGCTTGAGCTGGAATAAGTATGCCAAAAACCATATAGCAAGCAGTGACTATGAGGGAATAGTGACCGTCTGGGATGTGGATACCCGGCAGGTAGCGACTGTCCTTATAAATTAGATGATAATTGTCATTTTCACTGCCGATGTAATATAAAAACCCTGTTTCTATATTCGGCCGTCATATTTATCTGCTTTGGTTTTATTTACTTCTGTTGGAATAGTAATTTAATCTTTTGCAGAGTTTGATGGAATATGAAGAACATGAAAAACGTGCATGGAGTGTTGATTTCTCAAGGACAGAGCCTTCGATGCTTGTATCTGGCAGCGATGATTGTAAGGTACTCCTCGCACTTTTAGATCTTTTCTCCTCTTGGCGTGGGTTGATCCAAAGTTTGCTAAACTAACTGTGAATTCATAACAAAATCAAGTGTTGCAGTTGTCTATATCCATGGGTTTTTCCAGTTTGACCGTTCATAATATGCTCTCCATGCATTTGAGGACTAAAATTCAATTCTTTCTTAGCCATTTGACTGCAACAATTGCTTTGCTATTTTGCCCCCTTTCCATGTCAGCGATTTACTACTAATGTTAAACCATTCTCTTGGTGTGTAAAGGTTGCTAGCCCATCAATTTATTTAGGTTATTGTATTGACGACTTTCATTTTGTTAAAATTACAAACACCTTCAGTTTGCCTCCATGGTAGAGCACAAGCTTTGGGGAACAGCAGTGAAACTTATTTTTACTAATAAATAAAGGCAAATTTTATTTTTAACTAGTCTGTAAAGCTCTGTTTCTTCTGCAATTAGCTTTTGCATGTAGTCTATTAGCCAATTGAAGTTCGCATCTGTATCTTTTTTTGTGATTACTAGGTCAAGGTTTGGTGCACACGACAGGAAGCTAGCGTGCTAAACATTGACATGAAAGCAAATATATGCTGTGTCAAGTATAATCCCGGATCTAGCAACCACATAGCGGTAATTTCCTTTCACCCAAGATGTTATGGCACTTATCGTGCCATTTGATTTTTTCTGGTAGATAGTTTAACAGGATGTACTTCTCTACGGATAATTGGTAAGCAGGATAGTTTAAGTGGCTACTTATGTTTCAAAGTTGCCTATTCAGTATGGTTAAGCATCATTTAACTTGCGACTGAGTTTATATAGTACTTATCTAGTTGTTCAATAAATTTCAGGCGACACATACATAAAAATTTTCTGAGCTGGTATTGCAATTTCTTGATTTTTTCAGGTTGGTTCAGCTGATCACCATATCCATTATTACGACTTACGCAATATTAGCCAACCACTCCATGTATTTATGGGGCACCGTAAAGCTGTCTCATATGTGAAATTCTTGTCCAACAACGAGCTTGCTTCTGCATCCACTGACAGCACATTACGGCTATGGGATGTAAAGGAGAATCTGCCGGTGAGTAAAATGTGTAACAACCGGATAAGTTTCTTCATTCCTTTTAATTTTCATATATGTGAGGCTTAATTTTTTTTGGTCAATATGTAGGCTTAGTTAGTTGCCCTACATTCAATAGTTCATGTAGCATATAGATTCTCTCTTTCTGAGTTTTCTCATATTGAGGAAGTTAATTCCCAGAATTGGATAGATGGGAACCTTTTTTACTCCTCATTCGTTAGGCCAGAAAAATGGTCGCCACAGAAGTTGTGATTTCTGGGTATCATATAGTAGGCCCTGATTTGATTGAAAGCACCAGAAGCTTGTGTCTTCAGGATTGCCTTTTTCTAGCCCCATTGTGCGCATATTGCCCTTCTCTCCCATGATAGGCGAGCTATTATTTTTTTTCTTAATCTTCTGCCAACCGTTAATTTGATCAAGGGGACAATCTTGGTCTCTTGATATTGCAGGTTAGAACGTTTAGAGGCCACACGAACGAGAAGAACTTTGTGGGTCTAACGGTAAATAGCGAATACTTAGCCTGCGGCAGCGAAACTAACGAAGTCTACGTCTACCACAAGGTGAGAATTGCTCAAGCAACAATCCTATCGAGTTACTCTTCGTGCGGCTAAAAACTGTTTACTTTTTCCCCAGGAAATATCAAGGCACGTCACTTCGCATAAATTTGGTTTGCCGGATCCCGATGATCCCGATGATGATGCAGGATCTTACTTCATCAGCGCCGTGTGCTGGAAAAGCGATAGCCCAACCATGCTAACTGCTAACAGCCAGGGAACAATCAAAGTATTGGTACTCGCTGCTTGATTATGTTGCTGAGGAAGACCAGAAAAATATCGATGAAGACGGAAATTATACAGAAGATCCGTCTCTGGGAACTCCGATCCATTGTACTCAATCGTTGGTATTAACTTTTGTAAAAAAGCAAAGCTTCTGTTGTAAGGCCCGCAAGGTTGTAGATAAAGCAATCGGTGTATGATGTATCTAGTTACGTAGGAAATTGCCATTTACCAAGGGCAAGGGCAATAGTATCGATTCTTGTTCAACCGAAAGAGCCTTTGCAAGTACATCGGAAAGTAAAGATGCAACATTAAAAAAAGAACAATATCATCAAGCTTGAGCCCACACATTTTCCATTTGAATCTGGGCAGTGCAGCTTGCAACAGAGCAAGTCATAGCTTCCTTTGAAAGATTGGGGAAGGCAACATCGCATCAGCTTACTTATTCTCAATCTACCTCTGCCTACCTAATTAGCCAGGGTGTCCCGCTACGTCGATTAGCATTGGCCGGTTAGAGTTGAAACAACCACGTGTTTGACCCTAACACTGATTCAAGATCGGCAACTGAGCAAGCGACTGTAAAAGTTAGTACCTCTTTTAGGTCCCATAAATCCCGAGCACTTCAAAAGCAAGCATGGCGAGATTCTATTACACGAACGGTGTTATCAAATTGAACGCCTGAGTGCAGAAAACCTGGTTTGGTTAAAGGCCAAGTCCTTCGGTTTCTCGCGCTCTTTCTGCTCGAAGAACTAGGGCGTATATACGATGCTTTACACCCTCCATTCTGAGGTGAAGCAGTTCATCTTATGTATCATAGAGGACCTTGTAAAATACAAACTGACAAGCGGGTAATATTTCTACGAGCTGATCACATACTCATTTGCTGATACAGCTCTATGACAAATACACAAACACCACCAGATTCTACATGAACGTAGAACATTTTATAACATTCTTTTATTACAATTTCCAACGTTGCATCAAGAAGAGAAGGCCAACCTTAAACAAACCGATACTATGTGAGGCAGAACATAAATCCATGGAAACAAAACGAAAGAAGAATACTATGCACGGCTGATAGTAAGACATGAGCGGGAGAGTCGCCTCCGTCGAGCCTGGAAGACTGAACGATTCCGCACCTCACATGAGATATCAACCGTTCAGGATCTTGGAAGTCCCGTTGTTGGACTTGCAAGGTCAAGAAAATTTGAACGGACTTCGCAAAGTCCATTAAATAGGGAAGAAGCTGGAGGAAGAACAAGCTCAGGAGAGATACCGCCGTGGCGATTACATCGCGATCCCGTCGTTATTTATGTTACGGAGGAGAAAGCGATGCAGATGAGATAGCAAGACGACTGGCAATGAGTCGAGGAGGAGCCAAGCATGGTTAAGAACCGAGAGAGAGACAACGGATGGTAAGGAGAAGTCAGGTTTCAGAAGGTAGGGTTCTTCGCATGGAGTTGACTCTTGCTGGGAAATTTCCATTGGGGGACTACCAATGCTTTTGAGGGGTGTGGCGTTTGCTCTCTCGCTTTTTATAGACGTGAGACACTGTCGAGGGTAATCTCTCGTTGTTTTATCAACTCAAGGAGTATGGCCAATAAAAAATACCCCAAAAAAAAAAATCACCCAAAAATAAGTGTGGAGTTTTATTTAGAAAGAAAAACTCAATGGTAACTGGACTTAGGTAAATTCCTATTTAACAAAATTGGGTATTTTCATAGAGCGGCGTAATGAAAAATCATTAGCATTAGTCAACAAATTATGTCTATTTATCATTCATAGCTTAGGTCGACAAGAACAATACAAATACGCTACCAGGATTACGACCATTGGCCACGACTCGTTCGACTGATTATGTATAATTACTATAACTCGAGAAAAGTACGTACATAACTTCTATAATGCAGCACCATACATCGTAACGTTACGACAAAATGAGAAGAATAAAAAAAAAATAGGAATTCACAAAACCAAGGCCTCTTAATGATGCGTACGTCGATATAAGAATAAAGCCCCGCAGTACAATTTGCTTTTCTCCATGACATTTCTCTATCGGCGTGAGAAAATTAGGGTTTGACAAAGAGAGTCTCTCGTACGTGAGTAAAAAGGCAAAGCCATCATTGGCCGCTCGCCAAAGAATGGAGCCGATACGTCATTTTCGCCCACGGAAGTGAATGAATAGCATGAAAATCCTTTTCTTTTTTTTCCTCGGGATTGCAGCCACACAAATTATATTCTTTTTTTTTTATAATGATATTCTCTTTAATTTATTCTCTTGTACACTTATTTATTTGTT
>BCNH02000011.1:3810438-3830053 GCA_001662345.2 Metrosideros polymorpha var. glaberrima
AGAGTCTCTCGTACGTGAGTAAAAAGGCAAAGCCATCATTGGCCGCTCGCCAAAGAATGGAGCCGATACGTCATTTTCGCCCATGGAAGTGAATGAATAGCATGAAAAACCTTTTTTTTTTTCTCCTCGGGATTGCAGCCTCACAAATTATATTCTCTTTTTTTTTTATAATGATATTCTCTTTAATTTATTCTCTTGTACACTTATTTATTTGTTTGTGTGATTGTTTGTTTTTGGAGTTAGATGAACATGCTTTTTCGCCCTTTTTGTTTTTTTCTTTTCCCAATTCGGTATTTTTAGAGCAGGCCATTTTCATCCATGTTGAGATTATGAAGGCTAGAGAAATATGCTTTTCTGTGTCTTAATTTTATAAAGTGGCGCTAAGCGGGAATCGAACGCAGGACTTCATACTTTTCAATACGTAATCGCTCGATCATACCAAACGAGTGTGTGTGTGTGTGTGTGTGAAATTGGAGGGCAGTGCATTTATGATCTTGCAATTCACGCAGAGCCAAATTTGACCGTTGAAAATTCACTTCGCTCCACCACCCATGCTCTCTGAGTAAAAATTAAGCCAAGACCAAAAAAAAAAAAATTATTTTACTCGTGTGGGTGTGTGTCTGAGAGAGAGAGAGAGACAGTATGTGTGCCTCAGAATACACAAGACCTTGTCAGTTCTTCAGCTACAAAAATGGATGCTTCCCACAAATTTCAAACTTCATTGACTGTTCGTTTTGTCTCCCGACTCTGCACCCCTAGAAAAAGAAAGGAAGGAAGGAAGAAAAAAGGGGGGGACCTGGGGAAAAAATCCCAAATTCAAAGCACTCGAAACAAAATGTCATGATGCCGATCATGTCTTATGTAATAACTCTGCATTGCAGTCACAGAAATGGGGTCTGCAATGAGAGGTCAATCTCACATGGTCCATTGCCAACGTTAAGGCCCTTTTGCCAATTTTGTCTTTCACGGGTCCTCCTTATTGCCCCCTCCCCATCTTTTTCCTCCTCCCCCCTTTACTTTGGGTAAATTGTTTTTCCCCCCCACAAAATTGTAAAGGAGGCATTCTTGTTTAAATTAGGGTTTATGGGCAGGGTCTATGCAGAGACTTTTTCCCTTTGGAAAGAGCCAACAAACAAGAAGCTTTGTGCGGGTTCAAAGGGGTGATTAGGTTTTCCACGCTGTGAATATCTGTCAAAAGGGTTAAATTCCTGTTCTTGCATGCATGCAAATTCTCCTTCACTGGGAAGAGGAGGACCGGAAAAGGGAGACGTCCTTTTGCTCGGCCTCGTTTGCTCAATGGGGATAGGCAACGCGGCTCAGGCTCCGAGGAGAGAATTTAATGGCTTTGCACTCAAGTGCTGATGCTTCTGAATACCAATTGAAGCCCAATTTTTTTCTGAAAATTTGGCAGCAGTGGCCAGATCTGAAGTCATCATGATCCTCCCAACGTCAGGTCACCTCACCTTATTGATTAGGAGAGGGGTCCAAGGTCTTTAACACTTGCAAACATTTCTCTTTTACTCAAAATATGCCAATTCTGGAAGTTTTCCTTTTCTTTTTCTTTTCGGCAAAAGAAAAGGAGAAGCGGTTAGTTATTTCTTTGTGATTGCTATTTTTTGTTTCGGTAATAAAGTTTCTTCTCGATATAATCTCACGAAAAAAAAAAAAAACCTTCCGGTATGTAAGTATGTAAAGATAAGATGGGATTTTATGAGATGAATTAATACGACATGGTCGTTAGATAACACTATTTTGAAGAACTTGTAAATACACTTTATATTCATCATGGCGACAATTTGGTATTTGAGAAATAGTTTCCCCAAACAAAACTCCCATTTACTCAGTGCACGCAGAAGAAGTGGTGCCGCATGCATTCGTGTGGATAAGCCGAGCTGAAATATATATACATATATATTCTCGAAAAGCACCCATCTAACCATGGGGCCTCTAGTGAATCCTCGGTTCACCATAGAAGAGGTAGTTTCCTATTACTTGAGGTCTCTGTCGGTCTATCCTGTAACCAGACAGGCTCCAGAGATGCGTTCCTTATTTTAATATGCCGGTGCCAGCACGCCTAAGCCCTCTAATTGGTACAATATCTTTTTCCTACCTCATTCCCAACAATACTCTTTATATGTTTTATGTCCAAGAGATCATGAGGTCCTGACAAAGCCTCAAACGAAGCAATTTAAGGATTTATTTAGGTCCTCATCTAATATATGGTTAGGAGAGTAAAGGAAAATCTGTTAGAATATTTAAATATTAAGTCACGCATTTATCAAACTGCTTAAGCTTTTAGAATAATTGACGATGGTCCCATTAAATATCCACATGATATCAGAGCAGAAGTTTCTGAGTTCGAATCTTTCCGAGGTCCCTATTTGCCTCCTCAATTATATATTTTCACGCCTAGTACTAGGTAGAAAAAAAAAAAGACTTGACTGAGCGCGAGGGGCAACGATAGAATAATTAAACTTTTGGAACAGACGGCAGTAATTTTTGTGCCTCTATTTGCCTTTTCGATTGTATATTTCCACGCTTTAGGCTAAAGCTAAAGTCTAGCCTATGCGTGAGACAAATGCTATAATATTTAAATATTAGATCACGCATCCATCTAACAGAGGCTTTGTCCCATATTTTATATAGAAGAACCTTGGATATAACTCCCTGGTTCTTCTTCTTTAATCGACTGGTCTTTCGAAGTTGACGTGTTTGGCTTTGTATATTCTTGTTTCACTTCTTCCATCTTCTAAAACTAATCAGAAAAAAGGCCTTTTTTTGGGGGAAGCCCGGCCCGGTTCGCCAAGTGACCCTCAAAGAATCCAAACTAGTTCCACTTACTCGTGGAGCCCGGCCCGCTAAATTGACCGTGGATCTGCTGGATCGTTTTTTGTCAATCCTTTTGTTAATATAATTTGGTGATTCAGATAAATATATATTCTAGTGCTGAAGATATATAATTATAATCTTCGAAATTTGGTCTGATTAGGTGAATCGATTTCGAATCTCGAGTCTCGACCTTCCATTACACACTGTAATTAGGTCGAGCACAAGGAGAATTTCATGGTTTGAGCATTCATTAAGCCACGAGTGAATTTAAATCTCGCGACTTCTTCATAGTGTAAGGGTTAAAGCAAGACAAAAAAGAAGAAAAATTGAGAAATTGTTGGAGTTAGGAAGTAAGAAAAAGGAAAAATAAAAAATAAAACAAGTGCAATATGCATGCAAAATTGCGCATGCCGTTCAGATGAGGAATGCTTTGGCTTAGACCACAGATCACATTTAAGAGGAAATGAGGAGCACTAACATGTGCTCTTCGATAATTGATTACGAATTTGGTCGGCCTAGCGTATGGAACCCTAAGCCTTCTAGCGGGAAAGGAAAGAATTAGGAGGACACAAACGCAGTACAAATAGAGATATGGCCCTAGCAGGCCCGTCAAATGGGTGGGTCGGGTCGAAAATGGTCCGACCCAAATTAACATATTTTCCATGCAATGCAAATTTAGTAGCTCATACTCAACCCGACCACACCCAATTCATGCTCGATCCAATTTATATTGCTTAAACACTTCAATATTTAACCAAATTTAGGAAACTTTATACCCAAATTGAGATGAGAGCACGTGATCGAGTAAAGGTGAGAGAGATTCATAGAGATAACTTAGGTCTACGTAAGTTGTGAATCTATTTAATACTCATATTATTTTAGGTTTTACCATTCTAAACACATTTATGATCTATTTACTAAATATGACTAACTCATATAACAATTCAACCCATCAAATATGGGTTAGAAAATAGGTTTATGACTCATTTTGACAGATCTAAGCCCTAGTAATGTTTTATTTTAGTTAATAAGTAATTCCATCTACTCCATTCGATCAAAGATAGGCTAATTACCTCCTTTGCTTTGATAGCATCTAGATTGAGAATTTGTGAGAGGGCTGTCTTATATATATGATTGTGACCCTATTCCTATGTTATACGTTTGTCCCTTGTAGAGTTATCATGAGATTCTATATATCCCGGTTCGACTGTAGTAGTGATCAATGTTCCACCCTCCTTTTGCAAATTGATATTAACATCAAGAGTACTCTGCGGTCCAACATCACCATAAACTTGCAAAACGAATCGGATCTAGATCTCGAAAGGAATTTCGTCCTACATCATTTGGCTTTTTGCTTATTTTTCATTGCACCTTTTCTTTGTGGGGATGGGTGGGGGCAATATGGATCTTTCCCACATGATTCAAGCCATGGTCCATCTACTACTACTGCTACTACTGCTACTACTCCTGCTACTACCACACCACCACCACCACCACCACGACTACCACTACCGCTACGACTATCGCTACGACTACCGCTACCGCTACCACTACTACCACCACCACTACTACCATGATGACTACTACTACCACTACTACTACCACTACGACTATTACTACCACTACGACTACCACGACGACTACCACTACTACTGCTACTACGACCACTACTACTACCACTATCACTATGACCACTACTACGACGACCACTACGACTACTACTATTACTACTGCTACTACCACTACTACTACCACTACTACTACTATCACTACTATTACCACTACCACTACTACTACCACCACCACCACCACGACTACTACCACGATGACGACGACTACTACTACTACTACCACTACGACGACGACTACTACTACTACCACTACGACGACGACTACTACCACTACCACGACTACTATGATTACTACTACTACTACTAGCTACTAACCACTACCACCACCACCACCACCACCAGAAGTAAACTAGATAAGCAAAAGGAATTAGACTTAAATTGTAAATGTGATTGATTGATTAAAGTTAACTGCAGGTTCGATACAATAATGAAATACAAAACTACCCAATTGGTATCGGGAGATCATACAAACCAAATTCGTCCGGAATCTGACTCGATAGAATGACTCGACTTATGTAACAGTTGCAAACGACCCACGTTATTAAGCCTCGACAGAGTTTGACTCAATGGCGACACTGAACAACATGTCGATACAATGTCGGAGTTAGACTCGACGACGTAATATCCCCTTTCAAACGAAACAATCCAGAGTTTGACTCGATAGAAGGTTCCAAACTACATCTAAGACTAATTACTAGAATTGAAATGCAAAAGTGAAAGATAACATTGTGTGTGTTTTTCTATAGAGCAAGGCCGTAACCGTTTTGGAGCCGAATCTTAATAAACCGCTTTTGAAACTTTTGACTTGGTCTTCCCCGCGATCCACTCGCTTTTGATAACTGTCTTTGACTTATCGAGCCATTCTTTTGTCCACGTTGGCAACGATTGTTTTCATCACATTACTCCTCCTGCTAGAAACCGCCTTCGAAACGTCGGGCCATTTCCTACCTATAACGTTGTCGATATATCAAGTTCTCTCACATTACCAATAACCATTTCTCGACATTTTAAGTTGTCTTTCTACTCATGTCACCAATAATCGCTTTTCAATACATATCGGGCTATCCTCTTGCCCATGTTGCTAATAACTGCTTTTCGATACATATCAGGCTATTTTTCTGCTCACATTGCCAATAGTTGTCCTTCGGTACGTTGATGACATATCAAATTCTTATTTCTCCTTTCGATTGTTTCCTTCTATTCATAAGCTATTACAAAAATGTCGTGATTGAATCTGCTATTATAGCTAACAATACCTTCCAAGGTATTTGAACGATATGCTAACTCCACTAGACTTCTTGAATAACCATCACCATTAATCCCATGGTGTCGGAATCATAAGATTATTACCATCTCTCTCTTCGTGCCGAGCATGTGATTATCTATGTGCAAATTTATTTGGGAGTCAACATTATTATTATTATTATTATTATTATTATTATTATTGGCATCATTTATGTCTCAAGCACTAATTAGCTGCTCCACCGAAATAAATCCACATGCCCCGTCGGATTTCCAATTGTGAATGACACAAAAAAAAAAAACTGGGGAGTTTCGGCGGGGAACGACCGTCATTTCATTTTGCAGAGGTATCTACGCAATTTGCTGTTTCTTTGGCCCTCGATAAACTGATTTGCGTCGCCCCATGAAAGAATATATAGAAAAACGCAAAACAACAACAACAACAACAATAATAATAATAATAATAATAATAATAATAACAAAACAGTATTCTTATTGGTTGCACAAACTGTTTGTCAGATTTAATGTGGGTAGTAGATGGAGGGAGGAGATCAGAGAAGACAATGTTCCCTTCCACGGCGACACGACTACGAGCGTTGCATGTCATAATTCTTCATTTGTACGTAATAATCATGTTCCCATGATAGAATAACAAAAGGACAACCTTTCTGCTTAAGCTTACACGAATGACTTGAAAAATATTTATCTGAAAATGATTACCTATAAAATTAAAAGAACGAAAAATATTTTCATTGCTCACGAAGACAGATATAAATTGCTATTGATGATGAAAATATTTTTTAATGGCTAATTATTTCAAACGATATAAGAGATTGATTTTAGGAAAAAGTTTTTTAAATCGTTCATTTTTTGCGAAACAAACGGAATCTAAATCTAAAGTCATTTGAGGTGATGGCCCCACCTTGTGAAGTTTGATCGTTTAATTTTAGGAAAAAGTTTTTCAAATCATTTATTTTTTGTGAAACAAATGAAACCTAATATGAAATCAAAGCCATGAAGTTGATGAGGCCCCATCGCGTGAAATTTAACCCTTTGACTTTATAAGTCCATTCGTTGAGCTCTAAGAGGAAAATGTGAGATAAATTCTCAATTGCAGAAGTAATCTTACCGTTAAAATATTTAAATATTAAATTATGTTTTTATCTAACGGTATGTATTTTTAGAATGGTTGATGACGATGCTACAAAATCTCATGTAGCATTGAAATGGGAGGTCATGTTCAAAGCCGAAGCTCAATTTAAATTTTCTTTTATTTGACTCTCTACGTTTGAATTGATCACGTTGAATCGCCCACTCTCTTACCGCGCATGTTAACTGTCTTGGACAAGCACTCGTTACGAAAAAGAGGTTGGAGCCTTCAAACTCAAGGAAGCACACAGATCCAAGAGGAATACAAAAAGAAATATACGAATGATCTCCACTCGTGTCAATTCCAATTGACTATTGCTATAAATCCACAAATCAAAGTACTTATTAGGACCAGCACACCCAGTTCAAACTGATGGCCAATATAAAATCTGCCCAGTTGGTTTTTAATGTAAAAATAAATATAAATATAAAAAGCCAATTTCCCCGCCTCCCAGCTAAAAGAAAACTCCCAAATTTCCCCAAATCAAGCGGTTGCAATTGGGCCCAAATCGGGGCTTGACTCCATGACTTTCATGGCTTCGAACCTTGGCTCTTTGGCTTGGAACTTGAGAGCAGCATATAGTTTCATGTAGTCCTCGAACACAAACTTCGGGTAAGTCGCTTCGCTCGCCTCCTCTGCCTCTCTCTCTGCGAGCGCCGGCGCCGGATAGATCACGGCATCGCTGCCCGGGTTGTAGAATGAAGCTATGGACATCCTGTTCCCATCTGTCTGGGCCACCACCCTGTGCAGCACACTCTTGTACTTCCCATTGGTTATCACCTGCATTCAATTTTCGAAACGTTGGTCGACGATGTTCTTGTATTAAAAAGGCGATGGTTTCGCCGTACTGCATTGGCAGCGCACGAGTGCGAGTGTATATGTGTACCTCGATTTGGTCGCCGAGGTTGATGACGATGGAGTGGCGCATCGGGGGGACGTCAACCCACTGGCCGTCCTTGAGGAGCTGCAGGCCGCTGACCTTGTCGTCCTGGAAGAGCAGGATGATGCCGCCGGCGTCGGTGTGGGCACGGAGACCCTTGATCAGGTCGGGCTTCGGGCACGGCGGGTAGTTGCTGACCTTGGTGCCGAAGGTCGGCCCGTCGGACCCGTAGACGGCCTTCTTCAAGTAACCTTTCTCCAGTCCCAGGTTCTCACAGAGCAGGTCCAAGAGCTCCTCCGCCAGCTTCTCTAATTTCGCTGCAAACTCCTTCATGACTTTCCTGCATATCCAAAGGCGAAAAGGGTCATCATCCATGGATGCCGAGTGGAATCTAGCTTATCCTTTTTATTCATCTAAGTTGATAATCTTCATCAGTACCTGTAGTCATCATCGAGATCTGGGATTTGGGAGATGTTGGAGACGGGGAGGTGCTTCAGGTGGAAGGTGCTTTCCCAGTCCAAGTCATGGACCTCTGTCTGGACATACTCGAGCCCCTTGCTGGCCACCAGCTCTCTGAACCTCTGCTCCATGCACTTCTTGTAGTGTCCCTTTGTCATTCTCTCGACAGTGTCCATCAGCTCGGGTGGAATCCCATGATTCACCAGCTTCATTTGGTAATTTTCCCAGACATAATAATCCAACATGTTAGACCCACTTTTTAAAACATGAATAGGTTAACGAGAGAGAGAGAGAGAGAGAGTTGTACCTCAAAGAAGCCCCAGTTCTCACAAGCGTCTTTGATCTTGTCCATGGTGATTGCTCTCTTCTCACCATTCAGGTTCTCCATGTTGATCACTGGGAAGCTCTCCATTATCTCTCTTTGCTTCTCTTTTGGTTGCTCTCTCTCTCTCTCTCACCAAATGAAGATAATTGCACTTGCTTGTTTGCCTGGTGCATTGGGTGTTTGGCCTTGCGCTATTTATAGCAGTTTTCTAAGTGCAAAAGAGAGGATCTCCTTGACTACTTTCTATTTTCACATGCTTCGTGTGGGGTATTGTATGGGTCATTTGTTTGACCGAGGATTGAAGAAGATCCAAAATTATTAAATTATCCCAAAATCCTCCTTTGAGGCCAAAACCAAAAGGTGGCTACTGGCTAAGGTCAGTATGCCTTGTCCAACCATCTCCTACTCTCTGGACTTGGACCCCACTTTGGTGGCTAAGATCCCTCTTGCTTTTCTCCATTATTTTTTTCATTCCCTTTTGACCAAGTTAAAGTCGGAAGTGAGCTCCCATGAACTTGCACCATCCAGCCCCGATATGCTTTCCTTTTGAGCATTGCTGACGTGTCAAAAGAAAAGAAAAGGTGAACACATTTTCACAAAGTATGTGGTAGTTAGAGCATACACTTGTGGGTCTTGTGACAAAGAACCTGGTTGATTGATGATCTTGGACCTCATGGGTGGAAGTTGTATCGTTTCTTGAAACTGTGACTAGTTCAAGCCAGGAGGCTTAGGTCATATTATTTAGATACACAAATGAATAGCAGATATTAACACCATAGTTAACATTTGGAAAAATTACCCAATCAGTTATAAACCTATATTGTACTGGATGCCTATTCAGTTATATACTTTTCAATTTTGTCACTTTAGTCCTAAATCTTTATGCAAAATTTCAATGCAGTCCTTCTGAAAATCGCTCACGTGGCAGTCCGGCCATTCTACGTGGCACACTGCCACATTGGCAATTTCCGACGAAATTTGGCGGGAATAACTAAACTAGAATTTCGTGAAAAGATTTAGGAATAAATTGGCAAAATTAAAAAGTTTAGGACCAAATTGACATCCAAATAGTAAGTTTATGACTGATTAGAAAATCTCCTCTCTTGTTAGGTATCGACGCACAATCACATAAAAAAGAGTAAAAGTCAAGAGAAAAAGAAATCGAGACACGAGGTTTTATCTAGATTCACCCTTAAACTAGAGCTACGTCCAGCAAATGATTCTATTATAATTTAGTACATCGCACTTCTCGTTACATCGCTCAATTACAAGAAAAAGAAAGTATATATAAGCAATAGCTATTCATAAGCCCAAACTCAAACTAATAATAGAAAATATAGGCTTAAATCATAAAAGCTCTATAGCTTTCAAGGGGCGCTGCTCCCTTCAATCCCGGTTGGGGTGGCTCCTCGAACTCCCACCCATTAATCTAGGAGCGGGACCCCAGTGCTTTCCTGTCAATGGGCAGTATGAACCATACCTCAACACCTCTAACATTGTGCATATCTTAATCGCGGGTTATTAAAAAAAGTCCATGTGAATCCTAAAATAATCGACATGCTAAGCCCATGGCCCGTGTTCTCTAAGCAAAGCTTTTCACGACATCAGCTAAATAAATGGGATTGGGTTCTTAATTAGAAGCGAGTGACTCGTGCTCATCACACTATTTGACATCACGATCTGTATGATAAACGCTCGTTGCTGTTTATTGGTTCAATGGCAAGATGGTCCACATACGATCTCATCCATTCGCATCGTCCTGCCAAAAAAAGAATTAATTAAATCCGATCCTTATGATAAGAGATCATATTATATAAACAGCCAACTAGACTCCAGTTAGGTAGCTATGAAGAAACAAAGATATTGTTGGATGCTTTTGAGACATGATTTGATCCAACTCAACTGTTGGGTGTCATCACATTGATTTCAAGAGAAAGAAAATAGAAAGAAATTCATAACATTTCAAAATACACTGATGTGATTGTTGTGGGTAATTCTCTAAATATTGACTGTGAATTTCAAAAGTGCTTTTCTTGCCAAACTTTATTGAAAAGTTATGGCCGGAGGCGAATATTTTCACAGCGATGGATCTATAGTTTTTATAATCAATCTAATTGCGCGTTCTAAATTATACATCTTTAGCTTTTTTGGGGTCAAAAGCTAGAAGTTGAAGTCAAGAAGCTGATATGTTTGATCTTGTCAGCATGACGATGTTTCATAGCAATCTCTTAGATGCACCTACCCCATCTTTGAAAGATTGAAAAACTTGTTAGAAACTTCGATAACTTCTACTGCAAAACATAGGAATTGCCTAAGGGTTGCGGACACTATCATCAACGATACGTTCTGTTCTTCACAAAGTACAAAAGGTGCAACGCGACTGTCCTTCGACATTCAACTAACATTCTAGATAACATGCAATCGGGATTCGCCGCACGTCCTCCAAAACATAGCTGAGTATACGCCATAAGAAAACAATACCCGGCGCGAAATTATCGTTAGCTATGGAAGAGGAATAACCCGATTACAAAGGGGCAAAAGTCATGCTTCGTTAGGTGAAACCCTAGAAAAAAGAGAACTCCTTTTGGTCTATGCAGTGGACTCCAAAGAACTCGAAGTGGGAGCATCCTTAGCTAAAGTTACGGAGCACGAGTAAAAAGCTGTGGAAAAAAATGGAACTGGAAAGGCAGTTTTAGTCAATGTTCCAGCAACTTTTGGTCATTTTCCATAATCCCCACCAACAACATCCTCTTCTCTTTTCTTGGAGGAGTTTGGTCATCAGTGATTTTGACCCCAACCTGCTTTTACTTGCTAAACCTCGAAGTAATCGTGCTTTACGTGTGAGGATGTCTCTTGCGAACTTTTTGCAAGAAGGCGACTGCAAATTTGGGTTGGAACATGAAGCTAGACATCTTCTTTGATTCTCATGTACGAACTCCTCCATTTGTCTCCCGTGCTTGACACTTGGCAGAGTCCGATTAGCCTCTCTTACGCGTTCCATCGTGCATTTTAGCATTACGAATCACGTGTATAATGACATAAATCAGACGCGTTTCATCTTTTCATATTCAACCAAAGCCGGCGATTCCCTGCGCCGAGATTATTGAACATTCGAATAATATTGTGTCTTGTCATGATTTCGACAGGTAACATCAATGCAACAAATTCGACGTCTCACACTTTTCGAGACGTATAAAGCAAGGGTATTTTACGACCGGCATGACTAAGTTTCACATGATTCTACACGAGTAATGAATCGTAAAACCAAACAATTCCCAAACATTCAAGATGATTATTACAACGAGAAAGTATTGAAAAGAATTATAGAGAGCATGTCAGCAATGAAATGCTGAGTGAGAGAGAGAGAGAGAGAGAGAGAGAGTGAGTGAGTGATGGTGAGGTTACATCTAGGTTTGGACGAGGACCTAGATGTAACCTTTTAAGGACCTGTTAAGATCAAAGATGATTATTACAACGAGAAAGTATTGAAAAGAATTAGAGAGAGCATGTCGGCCATGGAATGGAGAGAGAGAGAGAGAGAGTGATGATGGGGTTGCATCGGAAAGGGTTCAATAAGGATGACTACACTTTCTTTTTCTTTCTTCTGTTCTTGTCTAGGAAGTGTGTATATGCACATAGATGTATACGGCACATGTAATGCCATGTTCACATGTTAGGCCACTTGATGAACAAGTGTGTCCCATTCTGTCCGCCAAAAATTGAAATCGACACCAACACGTGCATGTGTGCTCGTTCAACTGTTATTGAAGGTACCTTTATTGTTTCTACACACTTAAAATAAGGGTTTTGATGTCGGTCTCATCGAAATGTGATGCTTTTGGTTAAATTGGAATGCTTATCAATTTAGGGCGCGCATAATAAAATTTTTGTTCGAAAAATCAATTTATGAGAAGAGAAATGCGTTTGATAACGACACAAAATTTCTATTCTCAGAACAGAAATTTGTTTGATAACAACATAAAATTTATATTTCCCTTACGATGATAGACAGCGGCGATCGGCAGGTGGCAGACGGCGGTGGTGATCAGAGATGGCAATGACCGGTGGCAAAAGGCGATCGACAAGGCGGCGAATGGTTGCGATCAGTGGGCGGTGGCAACCGGCGAGGCGGCAAATGGTGGCGACTGGTGGTGGTTGGCGGGCAGTGGTCAGCAGCGACCGGCGACGAGGGCGATTGGTGGCAGGCAGCAGTCAGCGATGATCGATTGTTGGCAGCAATCGGTGGCAAGCGATCGGCGAGCATGGGTGGCACGGGTGGTGGATGGCAGCGGTAGGCAGCGACCAATGGCAGTCAGCAAGCGACAGGTGACGATGGTCGGCAGGCAACGGGCAACGGCGGTCGACAAGTGAGCGATAGATGGCCAACGACGATCGATGGCGGGCAGGTAGGTGGGCGGCATTGGCGATCAGCGAGTGAAGACGATGAGAAGCAAGGAGAAAGAAGAGAGCAAGTCGTCAAGAAAAAGAGAGAAGAGAGAAAAAATTTTATTTTTATTCCATAAATCATTAAGTTGAAAATTTTAACTTATGATTTATATTTCTGAATGATTTCTGGAAAAAAAAAAATTTGTTTCAGAAATAGAAAAATGAAATTGCATTACCAAATGGATTTCTGTTCCAAACCTGTTCAAAAATGATTTCTAGAACATAAATGTTGTCATGCGCAGCCTTAGAGTCTAACTAAGGGTGTGCTTGTTTGAGTGAAAAAATTTATGCAAATTAGTTTTCTGGATTTACACGCGTTTGGTTTGTGGAAAATGATCAATCAACAAAAACTATTTACGATCGAAGAAAATTTGCACGATTAAATTCAGGAAAATGAATTCCCTAACGTGAAAAATTAAAACATTTTCATGGAAAATGATTTTCTGAAATGTGTTTTACTTTCTCACGAAATTTTCCTCGAAACAAAAACACCCTAAACATTTTTTTTTTCTCTGAATGGCATGTTTCGGCATTTAAATGAAAGAAATCAATCGAGTGTCTATGTTTTAAAGAGTTGCTATGACAAACCAGCAAGACATTAATGGCCGAAAAGAAAACTAGCAAAACTCATTTGAATCATCCCAAGAAGAGAGCAATTTGTCGATGTCATGCACTGTTCAACAAAATATATTCTACACCGAGCAGATGATATATTATCTATCAACTAAGTGAATTAATAGAAAAAATTCATATGTATTGAGAAAGTAGCTAAGCTAGTGACATATTAAACTGTTATTAATTTTTGAATATGGACCACTTGATATAAACCCGCTCAACCACATTGCTCACCAAACCATTTTTCTAAGCCGATGTTTGTAAGCATAGAGCACATGCAACATTTTGTAGTCGATGTGTGGCGTGGATTGACATCGGCCCCTAAACTTAGACTAACCCGTTAAGTCTATCTAAGTTATTATGTATTCGTAGACTATATAAGTATGTGTCAAACTTTTCTACGAGCCAACAAAGAGGAATTTGGCATTACAGCACCCATGACGAAATTTCCAGGGTTTCCCTTGTAAATCAAATAGGTACATACAAGATCCAACTCGCGCATCACAGGCATGTTGTTGGGTTTTAGGACGAGGGCAACTTGAACCATGCAATTCTCGCACCGTAAGCTCCTAGGTAACTAAATAATTATGACGTAAGCAACCTTGTTATGGTAGCATTGACTGTTCTTATTTTTTCCCCCCAAGATTTCCATTTGTAATTAATCTGAACTGTTCTCACGAGGCGGCTTGCGATTCCATCGTCTCGAGTCGTCCCTCCGTTCGAGAATTTCTTCAGAATGGGGAGTTTGCCAATTTTGATTTTTCGAATTAATCAAAGTGGATCTAAGAGCACCACGAGTGCATCTCGTGTATTCAAGGCTCAACTTCAATTATCATAAACCACTTGATCACGCCTCTAATTAGACCGTTCTTGTTCATGATGAGTGCAAGCATGCGTAGGGACTACATATATTGCTGGGAAAGTTCTCTTGGCAGACCTTTCCTTGTCATGGACCTCAATTCGCTAGAGAGCGACCCGCTCTCGACTACTCCACAAGATTAAAAATCCTGAAAAATAATCTAAAACGCACTTATATCAATGAAAATTCTTCCTAATGCGTAGATTAGCGAAAGACGGCACGAATTACAAAAGATCGGTCAATCGCTTCGGGAAATCGTCGGCTAAATCGATCGGTGTAGATGTTGTGCAGAGGAATCGCTACAGCTCGTACCGGCTGCATCCGCACGAGAGATAATTTCGATTGAGACTCTAATTGATGATATAATAGTACTGTACAACTTTGACCGTGAGAAAGGTGTTGGTCTTGCAACTTGAGGACTAATTTTCTATTGAGGGTCGATTACGTTCATGGGGCCGTGAAGCGCAGCATTTTCTCATGATTTCGAAGCCGCACGTGGTTTCTTTGCTTTAGCCCTTGTGTGGTTTTTTTTTTCTTTTCTGGGTCAGACTTTATCCCCTTGTGGTTTATTACCAGAATTCTTGAACAATCGAAAGGCTACCAATGCTCACGAACAGTGGGGGCCCACGCAGAGAAAGCAGAGACGTGGACGATCAGTGGAATTTCAGCCAAACCCGACCTCACGAGTCTTCTACAAAGAACGGAACAGCGGAGGCGGGGCCGCACCGAAGTCTAGTCCATCATGATGGGATTTGAAGTTTCACTCGACAATTTAGAGTTCAATGGTGGGGCCAAGGTTGAAGAAGTATTTCGTTTCGATGCAAAGTTTGATTTTTCCCTTTATCTGTGGAATTAGGAGGAGCCAGGATGAGCGGGAGGAAAATCAAGCAAAATGGTTGGGTGATTTCGGTTAAACTTTGGGAGCACGGCCGAGTGTTTTAAAAACTTAAACCGTTAGATGAATGCGTGATTTATATTCAGATATTTTTAAAAGATGACACATCATGCATGTGAACAGCGTGTACATGAGACATTCTAATACGGTCCAATCTCGACCGATTAAAAGTTCATTTTCGTAAATAGCAATTGTAAAGTTTTCTCAAAATCTACTATGAGTGTCGCACATTTTCTCCTTCTTTAAAATCTCTCAAGATTGAAATTCGAATGAAATTCTAGTAAGTGGCGATATATTTCTTACTTGATACATCCAATGGCGATGGAGCTTTGTTTTCACCATAACTTGTTTTCAAGACTTTTGAGATAAAACCAAGTCTCTATCAAACCAGCTTGCATAATCGTGGATTCGAACATTGGGACCTTGATTGTTCTTGTTATCCTTTCCATCCGCGTGAAATCTGTCTTCTTGCCTCTTGATGAAAATTGGGAGCCGACATTCTAAGAAAAAACATGAACCAGCAAATTCCAGGAAAGAACATTTTATGGGCCATCTTGGAAAAGAATTTTGACAAAGCATATGAAGATTGGTAGATCAATCAAAATGGGTCTGATCCATTTAGTAACTCATATATGATGGCTGAATTGTTATATGTGTTAATTATATATAGTAAATAATTCATAAATGTGTTTAAACACAATATAAGTGTGATTGGGCCATTAATGAGTCTACAAATTACTTAGACCCAACTTATCTTTATGACTTTCTTGTGCTCCCTCACTCCACACTCTCACTTTAATTTGAGTATGAATTTTCATAAATTGAGTATGAAAGTTTTTTAACAATAAGGATTGAGTATTATTTTTGCATTATATTAAAATGAATCAAAACAAATTAAATGAGCATATTTGGGTCGAATCATTTTTCAACTGAGCCGACCATTAATTTGACAGATCTAGAAATTGGAGAGGCCAGCGTAAACCAAGAAGTGCCAATCAAGACTTGATATTCAACGGTGGAATTTTCTAGTGAGAGCGAATTGACACGACCCGTTGATTTATACCGAGAGAGATAGAGAGAGAGAGAGACTTTTGATAGATAGTAATTACAAGTTTTGGGCCAGTAAGCCCGTCGATCACGGTTTCTAGTGGGACCAGCCCATGATTCAATCGTCCTTACCAATGCGTGGCCGACTTGTCTTTGAATTGACCCGTGTGATATAATCGTCGAATTGGATTGCATTTTTTTTTTTTTGGTCCAAGTTAACTGGAGATGGAGATGGGTGGAGTTTGGAACACGTTCGTCTTGATTTCGTCCTTTTCTTTTCCATTTTGTTTTGGTCTTGTGGGAATTGACAGCATGATTTGACGGTCCACGATTCTGTTGAGTTCCGTCCAGCTAAATCACAACTTACAAGCACGTTTTAGAGATTGCGTTGGAAGCAAGCCCGTGGAAATGAGCACCAAAGTTTGATGACTGGCTCGACATCTCGGCTTATCTCGGAAATGGAGAGCGACGAGCTTAGGAAGTGTCGGTTCTTGGCATGATTAGAGAATGCGTTGCAAATACAACGAGGGAAAAGAAAACTGACACGACTTGACACGTTTCAACTCATCTTAAATGGATCGTTTATTCTTACAACATCGATATGTTCTGGCACCGATATGAAATTACGCAAATAGCCAATGCGACCGTGATGATGCAACATGAGTCAGCAGCTCTAAGGGGAAAATTTACCCATCTGTAACAGTAAAATTGTTCAGATAATATGTGATAAAGAGGGATCGGTAAAACTTATGAAGCATCCTTAGAACATCATGGGCTTGATAATTGACCCAATACACTTCCAGGACCAGGCCCATAAGACTCCTCCTTGGTCTCACTTTGGGCCAGTCAATGGACCATGAATCGTCACTCGCTCGGTCTCATTCATGTCCGCAAATTCTAATTAACATGGAAGCCAATACCAGAGAGTTGTTTGGTTCCTGGATCATGACACGAGTGGACCTGATCGGCGAGCGGGTCTGGACGGGTTAGAGTCTGGTATCCGGGCTAAAATTTCTTTTGTAGGCTCGTTCATGGTATCAAAATCCTAGGTAAAATTGACCGGACTCGGGTCAGCCCTGATGGACCGTCCAGAAAGGGATTTTCCTTGCCCGATATCGCTCATTTTGTCTTTCCAGCCAATCGGGGGCTTTGGCTGGCCTTAGGCTACCGTTTAATTGTCATCTCTAATCACGAGATTATCATTACAATTACCCTAATGCAAATGCATAATTAATATGCCAAGTCCCACCGAGTTTTAACATGAAATCCACCAAATTTAACGATCTACAAGCCGATATGTTAAATGAGATGCTTACATTCAAGAATTGGATGCTTCATTAATTTCATAAAGCCTTTTCTGAGTAAAAGGCTGTGGTAGCTATTTTATGGACGTTTTGCTCAATTCCATTGCCGAGTTACCTCGAGACACTCGCCATCTTTATAATCAACAATGAAGGCTTCATTGGTTAAAACATTGATTTAAGGTACATTGATTGTGGTTGTATAAAACCAACTAAATGGAGAGATCAATTTCACATGCAATATTTCATAAGTAATCTAACACGTGTCATGTCAACCGCTAACTTGGCGACACATGGCGGCAATTCGACAATTTTTTCTCGAGTTTGGGGTGAGAAAAAATTTTCCTTCCACCACCAAAAAAATTTACAGTCATTTCTTACCCAAGAGGACTCCCAAGTATGTGCATGACTGCATGTTCTGCAAGCAAGAATTCGAAACCTTTTTGAAGAAGAAGATCTCAAAATAGGTCAAGAATCTCAAGAATCGAACGGTTGCAAACGGGGCAGCACCCCCGATTGACCCACAGCTCCCTCGAGCACACCCGACAGAAGGCGTGGCCGCACGGGATGAAAGCCGCGCCCTTATTCCTATCCATGCACACGCAGCACACCCAATCGCACCCCACGCCTCCGCTCCTCTTCCTCCTCGTCCCCTCGTCCCTCCTCCGCGCGCGCTTCAGATCCACGCCGTCCGTTTCCTCGATCAGCCTCATCAGCGTCTTCACGTGCGGGCCCTCCGCGGCGCGACCCAGATTGCGCTCCGCCTCGAGCGCCGCCGCCAGGTTCATGGTCATGCCCGAGAGCGGCGGAGCGTGCAGCGCGCGTTCACCGCCGCGCGGCGCCGGGACGTCGCTCGCGTGCGTAGCGTGATCGCGATCGCGGTCTCTATCTGGGTCGTCGTCCTCCACCATTTGGGGCGACAATTCGGCCATGACGGTGAGGATGGTGGGGGCCGACGGGGTCCACGTGGCAGCGCAGCAGCAGCCCATGCGCTTGAATCCCAGCCGTTGCTTCAGGGACTTCCACATCCTGCTCCCATTCCCACCTTCCATCTCTCTCTCTCTCTCTCTCTACTCTTTCTTCTCAGAAAGCAGACGCCTCTGGTTTTCTGACGCAGGCCCCTGCAAAGTTGGAGCGACAATGTTAACGACACATTTATGGGACAAATCACATGGCGTAATCAAGCGTAAACCCATGCTGATACGTTGCATCAGTGCGCGTCTCTTCATTTTTCTCTGTAAAGGAATCGTATTTTCCCTTTCGTTGGTCGGCTAGCGAACTGAACGAGAGAAAAGGACAAGCGAATGAGGGCTGTTTCTCAATTTAAATGGAAACAGACGCGCAAATCACAATGCGTGCTCGTGTTCTGCCGTCTGAGCACGAACGAGTTGGAACTTGGGATGAGAACGTTCAGAAGATGAAAAACGAAAGCGAATACCAAGAAAAGTCGATGGCGAATGCGGGCCTAAACTCGACTAGAGCCCGAGCGCAATGCCTCGTGTTTGCATGGGGGTCGAGCAGTTTGGAGGCGAAGAAACGCGAAGCTTTTGCCAGGAGTTTGACGAAAGGGTTAGAAAAACTAAGTTGTCGGGATAGTTCTTGTAAAATAGAAATAGGATAGAATAAGGAGGAAAAAAGGAAGAAGAGAAAAGCTGCCGAGGCAGTGAAGTGAGAAGAGATGAACCAATGCACCAGCCCCATAGAAAAGGGAACGACAGAGATCAAGAACGACGCGCGTTTAATCATTTGTGATTTGGGACCCGCGCCCTTTTGAGTGAAAGGAGTCATTTGTAGCGACCACACCGCACAGCAACCCCCCTTCATTTTCCCAACTCGGCCCGTCGCCAGGGCAAGGAGGAGGCGGAGGAGGAGGAGGAGATGGAGGTTAAGACATCATTTCAAACTTCTGTTCGTATTTCGAGGGAGAGATCGCGGC
>BCNH02000011.1:3830451-3849323 GCA_001662345.2 Metrosideros polymorpha var. glaberrima
CAATTACAATAGATTTATGACTTTTTTTGTAATTCTTCCCTCATTTAGGGGATGGAGAGATTGTCAATAAAGGGCTGAGCACGCTTTACGCTCTTCGCTTTTTTTCTTTTTTCTTTAAGTGTTTCCTTTTCTCAAGAAAGATATCGTATCATAGAAAAATAGCTGTAGTTCAGGGTTTACGTGGTTGTATAATTTTACGCAATGAAGTGGGCAACACATTAGCAGATAAGCACTTTTTGCCAAAATAGAAAAGCAGATAAGCACTTCAGCTTCTATAGACCGACTGATAACAGAATTGTGATTGAATGGTGCCGATACACCCGATCCAACAGCCCTTAAAGCAGAGAGAACAGGGAAATTAAGGGATCAGAGGCATGGATGGCCATGCAGCAAAGGTGAGCATGATCAATGGTATAGAATCCATCTGGTAGAGATACGCAGAGACGCGTACTCTTTACCATCAAACTCTTGTAACTAGATTTGAAAAGAATAGTATAATGTTCAAACATCAAGTACGTCAATTTGCAAGTAGATTGGATACCTACCCATGATGGCAAAAGGCATTGGCTCTTTGCAAACGAGTGCTTACTTTCCAATTCTCAATGGACATGCTAATCATGCTAAAATCCATGCTGTATTGAAATATTTGTGCAGCTACAAGTTGTCCAATCGCTTATTCTAAGTCGCAGTCACTGTGCACTGTCTCCCAAGTTAAATATGCGGGGGATCCTTCGCCAGGCACAGATGGAGACCCATTTTCATTGCCAACCAACTAGAAACAATACTCAATCTAAAAGGAATCATGTGTATACAGGTTAATGGAGGGTCCTCTGTTTCCAGGCACCTCAGATCAAGGGCTCGCTTTGACACAATCTACATGAAGAGAAACAGATGTCACTGCTGTCTTCATACCTCACGAAGCTAATAACATAAATGGACTTGCACAGAAATGGAGGAATCGGTTATCATCAGTTGAACTCAGTTCTGCTTGGAAAGTGCAGATATCTTTATTTACTGATGAAAAAGAATACTTTGACTAAGCATGAGTGCATTCACAACCGAAATTCTGACACAGTTATTCTGGATGAGAAGAGAACTCTCACCAATGTGTCAATAGCAAAAGAATCATTCTCCTCATGCTGTTCTGTTCCCCTGCACATAATAAGCAGACAGATTCAGCAACCAAACCAAAATTTTAGACCACAACCGAGCAACTCCTGTGAAAATAGGTTATCATTTGATTTCTAAATAGAGTTATCAACGTTATTATGTGTTGTATAATCGTAGATTAGTAGCAAGTACCTTATTTCTTTGCAACTGTCAAAGAGAATGCCGAGGCAAAGAAGGATGAACCGGCAATATATTCCTGAGAAGTTTTGCGAAGAAGTAAGCCTACAACTTCATTAGGCAAAATCAACCATGAAATAAATTGCTTCTGCCCAAGAAGGGTTTGCCTCATAACTGGTTTAAACCACAATCTCACAAAAACAAGGCGAAATGTCAACAATACACTCTTATTCTAGCCCAGCTTCCACAGATTCCCCCAGACTTTATCTGGACAATCATAATGGACAATCATAATTTACCCAGGTTGACATTGCAAGCATGTACAACAGGTCCACAACTGTGAAAGCATCGCTACAATATTATGCCACACTGACTGTATTTCACTAGTGCTCCCTCAGTTTGCATGAAATGAAGCGAGTCTTCTTGATTTCTAGAAATTAGAAAGATATCAACGACCTTTGTATACAGTCCAACAGGAAAACAGTCCACTAAATTTCAAGATATTTAGGCGCAAATTAACTTTATAAACATGACATCGAAAAGATGGACACTTAGACATACACTGGAGTCACTTATAGCCTTCTTGTAACATCAAATGGCGATAACTACGACCACGAAAAAATCGCTGCCACAGGAACTTGAGTGAGCTCTGGAAGCTCAACTGCATTCGCTCCTGCACAAGCCTGTGACTCAAAATGAGCACGCAGAACTCACAACAGTTCCATCTTCTTTAGTAGTCTTATGTTAGAAAATACATCGCATACCATCTCACAAGGCACCTCTGAATACCTCGTGACACAGGGCGAATAAACGAAGGATCCCTTTGTGTATAGAGCAAGCCAACCTACACAAAGATAAAAAAAAGAGTGAAAAAGAACCGGCCTTTACCTTCCATAATACTTGACAGGAGGTTAAAAAGAAGATACAAAGCCAAAGAAACTATTTGGAGATATCTTTAATACTAAAGCAAGTAAACGGACAAGAAAATATTCCGAAAAAAGCATCAATAACTCATTATCCAGAGTGGTATGAAATTTGGGGAAGTCAAAAATCAAATATTTTGCCAATCATTTTAAGAAAATGCCTGTGCGCTCAAAGATGGAAATCTTCGGTAAAGAAAGCACAATACAAGTACCTCGATTAATGCTACAGCAGATGGATCGTCAAAGATCTCGAGGCTACAATCAGCGAAGTAATTGACCTGTACAGCCAATGCGATGCGATTTTCATTTGCAAAAATGAAATAATTGCCAGGCAAGCAAGAGAAGCTGGCTATAGATGTGATTCGATTTGCTCATACATTAATGACATAAAACCTTAATAGTGATGCAGTCGAAGATGCATAAAACAAGGAAAAAAGAAGAGAAACAAAGATACTGCTCTAAAGTGCAGAACAAAAGAGTACCCCAAATTCCGCATTAATAAGGGATTGAACAAAGTCCAAAAGCTGAAGCTTTGCCCATTCCAAGCTCAGTTTAGGGTTGTCATCAGATGGAGGATGCCTCCAAGGAGCACCAAAGCGGAGTCTATCTTTCGGAATTCGTCCACATCGCACATCAGCAGCAAACTTTTGAAGTATCTTTACAGCCTTATCCATTGCAGGATTCACTGCAGTAATCTAACAAGAAATATAGGATAAAGTGCCGGACATGCAGTATACCAGAAAATAGGTAGCTTGAGCAGGCAGAGGCAATTCCACTCATATACCTAATGATACCTCTAGTTTACATAACTTCTGATACACTCAAAAGTGGCAACATTAGAGGAATCGGTAATGCACTTACATGGGATGAAGTGGACCATAAAGTAAAGACAACCCATATAAACTACAAAGCAAAACTGTTTGATACAATTTGCCATCATTGGTGGTGAAATGCATAGACCACAGAATGCACATGATACCCACACCAAATTACATAGATGAAGATGCTCAATAAGTTCTTTGAAGAAGGTACTTGTGCTGAACAAAATTGAGAGACCATTTAATGCAGCACCACAGTCTGTTGAGTATGAGGAAGCTTGAGACGTTTGTGAATATTCACTACTAGATAGTCCCTAGTAAAGAACTAACTTATATTGTAACAACAAAAACAAAAACTCAAACCTATATCTCATTGCTAGCTGCAAACCTGAAAGACGTAGCTATTTATCTCAAAAACCATAGCATGGATGATAGGCAACAAGTGGCCTCTCTAGATAAATCAGTTGATCATTTATGAATAACCAAAATATACACCGCCACCATGGAGCTGATTTTCAGATTGATTAAGTTTGTTTTTGCCAATGGTAAACCAATTAATTGGCGACTGATACTCAGGCGAGCAAAAGACAAATAATAGTGTTTGCGCACATAAAAATACTTATGTACACACGCAACACACATACTTTCTCCCATACAACCAATATGGATGCAGCAACTTAACAGAAGCACTATGCCTATGTAGTCAGCTGGCCAATTTTACCATCTTCACCATTTGCAATACTATTGCTTTTTGCAAGCAAATATAAGTGTGTGAAAGGAAAATGGAGGCTCCACTGGGACCAGAAATTCTTTGAAAAATCTCTAGGAGGCCTGACATTCAACAACCAATTGACTGACAGCTACTATGTCTTTCGTAAGAATAATCAGAGAACTTTAATTTTCTGCAATGATTCAATGGTGCTATGTAGCTAACAAAATTTCCACAAGGGGATAATGCAAATATTCGATGAAAAGAGAAGCAAACACGCAGCTAATTCGGAAGTTACCTGCAAGTATGCTATGTGAGCATCCACAATGTCTTCAAATGTGCTATTCTGGTCACTTATAACCCTGTGTTATTGTAGAAGGTACAAACCATTATGTGATGGCAATGTAGAAGGATGTGGCACTGTTCAATCATCAATAGTGCAAACAAGAAACTACATTTCACGATATGCTTCTTCCACCGTATCTTTTCTATACAGAAACATGAGCTGCTGCTAGATAACTTTAACTAAGGCATTGTAAATTAACAGATCATGCAAGAATTCTAATTTATGTAGTTTTACAGCTCTTTTGCCGGATCATGATCATTCAGAAAGGTGGCAAGTTTAGAATAAGGTGACTGGTGATTTTTGACCTCTGATCTATGCACACTGACAGAGAAGTCATCTAATGGAAGGTACAAGAACTTGTTGAGAAGGATAACCAGCTCATGCATTTAAAAGCACCTGGTAATTAATTCCAATCTGACCACTTGATTATCAACAATTTAAGAGACCATACTGTCTCAAAACTCCTTCTTGCTCAGTAGTATCTTACATGTTCCAGTTCTCCAAGGTTTTACGCCTCAGTTTATCATAAGGACAAAACCAATGCATTCCCAGATTCCACCAGTGCATTCTTTCATCAAAAACACAATCAAGGGTTGCCAAATACAATTAGCCACCACCACTTCTGAATATATATTCAGCATGAAATAGATTTTCGCATGTCAATGGAACTGGAAGTGAATGAATAACTCGGACATCCCTCTTATAAATTGATAATCATACGATTCCTCACATTACTGACAGGTGAACTGATTCATGATTTGTTTGATTTAGCAAAGACAGAGAACCAGGAAGTAAAGGTTCACTGAAGAGAAACGAGGCAGGAGCAAACAGTTAGCACAAAAGCAAATATCAACGTTGTAGCCCATGGAAGAGTAGGATATGACAACCTTTATAGAAGCAGGCAGATCTAACCCATAAAATTCACTGCTGGATGCAGCAAGGTTGATAGCTTCTAGGACCACTGGTACGAACGACTGTCCTAAATGACGAGGAGTTTCAAACACGTGCATTCTTCACATGGAGAACCAATAACAGTAGCACAAAGGCACATTGCTTAAGTTTGAGGATGAGCAAAAAGAAAAATGAGGCAGACATGTCAAAGAACAAACTCCAACAACTAAGAGAAATTGCAGGGACTCTTGAACTAGATGTGCTTACAGCATAAAATAACAGATACAGCTATTAGAAAGACCGTCTCATGAACTATTCTAAAGTAAACAACAGAAGGAGCATCAAAGATTTATACTTGTGCTCTTCTAGGAAAGAAAACATACCTATTATAGAAATTGCTTTGTTTGAGTGTGTAGAGCTCGAAGAGATGGCGAGGATTTGACCCAAGCACCTCAGAAATCACCAACCACTACATTTATCACAAAAAAAGCTGTAAAAATGGTAGACCATGTCATAAGAAATTATGATGATGATATCTGACTTGTGCATGTTAGAACAGAACGTAGTGATGTGAATTAATTAGTGACCGACTACTGTCCAAATCTACCATTTTCATTTTGATCTCTAGAGAGTCATTGTCCATCACCGTAAAAGTTATCCATGAACTACATTTACCCATATAGTAATCAGATCTTCTCACCTCGGAATTGCTGAAGAAATTTGCTACCATATGCATTTTAGCTTCTTGGGGAGTCCAGCCAAAGGTCTATAAACCATAGAAACAAAACAAAGTTGAATCACTCATAATTAAGAGATTTTAATGTACCGACTGCCCTGTATGGAAAAGTGCAAGCTCTTGAACAACTTTGTGCAGTGTTATCAACTAGTGGTAAGTCTAATTCGTCGTAGGATTTCTGGAAAAGGGATTATATGTCTAACACTTCCAGAAAAATTAGTGCGAGTAAACTAAGCTTTAAGTCGAATATCTTCATTGTTGAAAAGATTTGACGAACTACTTTTCAATTTTTTTTAAGGACACGTGACAGAAAACTTTTGTCTAATGTGGGTTGTGTGAAGTGAACTTTCATAGAGCACTGCTACTATTTCATGCTTCATCTAGCACATCTTTCATTTGAAGTCGAAATTATTGCTTAGTCAAATCACCGGAGATTGCGAAAAGAATCCCTTGTTAAAACCTCATAACAAGTCATTTACTTCCAGTCACACACACACACACACACATAGAGTAATGTTTAACATCGAGTACCTCACGGGAGATGAATATGTCTGGAAACCCAAAATCCATGAAAGCTCTGTAGGAGTAGTAGCTGAGGCATCGCATTACAAGTCAGAATCAATATAGATAAACAATTTGAAAAGTCAATTAAACTTAAAATAGAGTCAAAAGGAATAGAATTTAAGGATCTTATGACAAGGATGATCAGCACCTGTCTTAATCCTAGAGTTCAAAGAATTAACATGCCCCATGACATGCACTTTAGAGTATCAGAACTGCACACAAGGAGCTTCCAAAAGCCAAAATATAAGTGCAGGATCCACTGACAGGTACAGGCGTCTGAAGAATGTAGACTCAAATTGCCAAAACTTATCTGTTTCTTTTTGATTGACTGTGTTGCATATCAGGAAGTACATTTAGAAAATTCTAAGCACTAGCAGGCAGGACTATAAAAGGCCAAATCTGCCAGGGTAGCAATATTAAGTAGCTAATTGCCATGTATCCATGTGTCCTATGCACTTCGTAACTTCTAGGGTTGCTTGTTGTGAAGATCTTCTAATTGTTTTGCTAGCAATCACAGTATTGGTACTCAACCATGTAAATGAGGATGCTCAACCAGGAAAAAAATCAAACTGAATAGTTTTAACATCAAGTGATAGGAAACTTATTATGAACTTCATTTTGACTCACATTTTACACACTCTATTTCCAAACAGATAAATTGAATATATGTAAGTTAAGTATCATATCATTATCAACATAGGCATACAAAAATATTTACAACAGTCCCAGAGGAACCGATTACCTATCAGAAGTAACGAGTATAACTGGCAGGCATCTCTCATTTGCACCTAAAGCAATTATTCTCCATATCAGACTGTCATGGTACATTGATGCACTAACTGACGAATCATCAGTCAAGATAGCATGTCTTAGCACATCTATGTTGTTTATCACCAACTTGGGCTGCCAAATTTAATGCAAGCAAATTGTTAGAGCACAGCACCAATCAAAAGTTAAAATTGTGTGCATAGTCAAACTAAGTAGACCGTGTTAATGTTATCATATCATAACATAAACAACTATCGTAGAGGATGTGAAGGTAAGAAATAAATAAACTCTATATTCTGCACACATACCTGAAAATGATCTAGTTCAGCAGCTTGTGACAACAGTTCCAACAGCAAACATGGCCAATCAGTGCAGGAATGCGCTAGAGTTCTTGAAAAACCTCCAGTCCGATTCAGATGTGCAATTGCCTTACTCCTCCACCCATGCTGAAGCTTAATCACCTCCTTGGCTAGCTTCAATGCAACAATGGCCTCTCGCAAATAAGAAGCCTCCTCAACTGACAAACTCCTTCCCTTCTCCTTCAATCCCAAAATGCCATCAATCTCTTTGGCATTGAATTGAGTAGATAGCGCAAAAACTGCCCGACTCCACAATGCTGAACCGGCAACCTTATCCGAAACCGCAGTCTTAGAGGCATGATTGCTCTCAAGAATCCGTCGAAGCGCTGTGTTTAGGCCGTGCCATTTTTTCATAGCCGTGAATATCTGCTGAGAAGTTATGGTACCAAGCTTGACACCCTTTTCCGCCATGGATTCGAGGCATTGTTCGAGCTGATTCTGGAGAGTCGCCAAATTGGGTGGATCACAATTTGACCAAGAATACCACGGGAAGGAGCTATTGTGCTGCGGATGGTGATCGTTGATTGATTGAGCCAAGTCCACATATCCAGTGACATGAACACCTTTATTCCACTCACCGAGGAGTCCTGGCAAAAGAGAGAAACCATGAAGCATTGACCAAACACATATCAATCCCAGCTTTCAACATCATATTCCAATCATAGTATAAGCTGAAGAACGACATAACAACCAATTGCAAATATCGCCTTCCCCATACTAAAATAAATAACTTTTGACCGTCAACTGTTCGATGAAAGTCCACAGAGACAGAGAGTGGAGAAGGATAACAAATTACTTTCGAGGATGAGGGTGGTTTTGCCGACGCCTCTAGGGCCGTGGAGGAGGAGAGGCTGAGGGACACGGTGGTGCTGAGCATGGTTGTTGAGGACCGTCTCCATCAAAGGCCTGGGAATTATCCTCCATGCTTTGTGCACCATTTCCCTTCCTCTTCTTCTTCTTCTTCCTGAATCGGCGAGATCAAACTAGTACTCCAGTGTCTTCTTCTCGGTTTCTTAAACCCTGACTGTCATATGGTTCAGGTGGCGTTAAGGGTTTTGGCGGCTGCGCAGATCGTTGAGCCAATGCTTGTTGGAGTTAGCTGCAGCTGCTTTCCCCGTTTCTTCCCTCCAAATTTTTTTACTGTGCACTAAATAGGCTATGTTGACGTGACAATTGAACGTGGACTATAGGGTCCATTTTCATGTCAAAACCACATTTGGTGTTGGGAAATTAGAAGTTAATTTCGGATAATCACGAAAATAATAAAATAAAAAAACAAAGTGAGAAATACCTCGAATCGGAGACTCCATCATCCGATGAAATAGGTCTTAGGTGGGTCACCGATTTTGGGCCAATGGACAATTGGTGTTTTATTGGTATCTTCTTCAATTGAATATTTCAATGACGGATGAAATTGGTCTCAACCCAGTCCAAGCCCGTTTTATTTTTAAAAAAGACCATTTTTTATTGGGAAAATCGCAAATAAATGCTAGAAGTGTCTTCATTGTTTCAAAGAAAACCTGACCAAACGCATTTTCGTCTTTTTACATTTTTTTGATTTTTTTGATTTTTTCCCTTTTTTCTATATTTTGCAAAAATAAGTAAAAAGAATTTAAAAAAAAGGAAGAAGATGAAGATGCGGGTGAGGGCTGCAACAACCCTCACCGTTGCTTGCGACGATTCTGGCAACGGCGGGGAATTGGTCGGCGAGGGTTGTCGACCCATGGCCAAGCTGTGGTGGCGCCTCAACAAGCGCGCCACCATCATTGGGTGAGGGTCGCTGGCCCTTGGCCAAGGCACGACAATACCCACCAACTAATTCCCCACTGTCCGGCCCTTTCCGGTGATGGTGAGGCGGCGGCAACGATAGCAAGGGCTACAAAAGCCTTTGCCTACATCTTCATCTTCTTCGTTTTTTTCTTTTTAAATTTTTTACTTATTTTTTAGAAAACAAAAAAAGGAAACAAATCGAAAAAGTAAAAAGACGAAAATACCCTTGAAGTCGTGTCTTTCTTTGAGAAAATTAGCACACTTCAAATCATTATTTGAAAATTTCTCTTTTTTTATTATATATGAAACAAGACAAGAGCGTCGTTCGAGATCCAAACAGGAAAATTTTCCTCCGCAACATGTTTTCCAATAAGGTAGAGAGGAAAAGAGCGTCGTTTTATAAAATCTTTTGACAAAAGCAGAAAGTCGAAAGAATAAACCCACCTCGTCGTCCGTAGATGGAAAATAGGAAAGGGAACACGTGGGCCCCGCTTGCCGGACCTCCCTCCAATTTCTACGCGAATCCAACGGCCCGGCGCGTCACCCAGCGTAGTGCCGTGGCAGAGAACGGCCCCGATCTAAGCTTGAGATCGGGTCCTGTCCATTGTAAAAAAGCTTCGACAAGCCCAGTTTCATCGTCGCCGTGGAAGCCGCGCGGTCAAACAAACCCAAGGGCCCCATCCAATCGAGTAGCCATTGCTGACTTGGGGCAATTGAACGGGGGATCGGGATCACAGGAGGAACCGGACAATAATAAAGTGAATCGTGAATTCACTAAGGGCGTGCAACCGGACCACCCTAAAAAGGGTCCAGTTCCGGTTCTAAAAATTTGTAATCGATGGAAATCAGTCCGGTTCCCAGATACAAGTGAAGACCTATTTGGGAACTGATCCGATTTTTAGAACCGATTTTCTTTTTATATTGTAATTTATTTGCATAATCTATCGATGAGTAAATGCTTTATTTAATATCTACTTGGATTTTAGATTTGGATTGTCTTACTGAAGATGTCATCATTAGTAAATAGAGTTCACGAGTTGAAGTGGATTAAATATAAATGGCAGGTATTTGTATTGATTGTTGTAGTTTTTAATACTAATTTAATTTAAAATATCGTTAAGTGATTAACTATGTTGTTTGTTTTGTTTTTCGTGTAATTACAATATAGAGCAATATTTTTATGGATGATCAAGGGATGGAGTTTGATAATTTATGGTTCATGTTACATGTTTGAACTTTTTATCGTTTATAAATGTACGTGACTACGTGTTCCTCTTATAGATCGTTGCTTTTGGCAAATAAGGATTTTTGTTGTTTATCTTTTATTTTAAATCGTTTTATTACTCGTATATTTTGCCGTAAAAAACGAAACCAAAAGGAATAAAAGAAAAACAGTTTCTCGGATAGATTTTGGAATTGAACCCGAAGAACAAGGTAGGTTCAAGAACCGATTCCAAGGAAAATAGGATAGGTTCAAGGTTTCAAGTTTAGAATGTACCCACCCTCAAATCAATCACTCATGGAATTCACCAATGAATGAATTTTCAAATATGAAGAAATCATTGGTGAAAAAGAGAAAAAAATTCACATCCCCTCGTTCAGGGTCGGTTCGTCTAGTCTAACACCATTTTATATTAAATAATTATCCCTATAAAATCCGAAAAAAGTATTTTCTCAACGTGCCACTATTTATACGCGTTTTAAATTTTTTCGGGACATACATTCTACCGTTCAACAAGTGCAATTTCAACCACTACAACTAAACATATTTTTATCAACGCTATCACACTTAAAACGACGGCGCTCGCACCAACTCGACATTACCCAGCCCACAGCGTTTAGTATTCCCCCAGTCTTTAAGGCCCAATCACTGCCCCCAAGTTATCTGGGCGGTGTGCCACGTGGCCCAGCCCAGGCGGGCGATCACTCTCGTTGATCGATCATTCGCACTCGACAGTTTTCTCACTCCTTTCATGTGCCGACTGGCGACTGCTCCTCTCTCTCTCTCTTCTGAAACTTCTCTCTCACTCATCCCATCCACAGCTCCAACACAACCCTCCCCCTCGATTGCTTCGCTCTCCTTTAATGCATTTCCCTTCTCCATTTTGCTCCATCTCTTCCTGGTCCTAATCCGGGCCTTCATGGAAATGCATCCCCCCTCGGCCGCCACGCCGCCGCCGCAACAGCCGCCGTCCTCCTCCGCCGCCGCCGCCGCCTCCCCCCAATCCCTCCTCGACCTTATAAACCCCCTCCTCTCCCTCCTCCTCCTGTCGTCCCTCACCGTACGGTCCTTCGCCGGGCGGTGGCAAGCCCTCCGCTCCAAGCTCACCTCCCTCCACTCCTCCCTCTCCTCGCTCTCCTCCTCCCCGCACTGGTCCGACAACCCCCTCCTCCAGACCGTCCTCCCCAGCCTCCTCTCCACCCTCCAGCGCCTCAAGTCCCTCCACGACCACTGCTCCGACCCTTCCTTCAATGGCGGCAAGCTCCACATGCAGAGCGATCTCGACATGGCCTCCACCTCCCTCTCCAACCACCTCCGCGACCTCGACCTGCTCCTCAGATCCGGCGTCCTCCACCAGTCCAACGCCATCGTTCTCTCGCAGCCCGGCCCGGGCTCCGGCAAGGACGATGTCCAGCTCTTCGTCAAGGATCTCTTCACGCGCCTGCAAATCGGAGGGATCGAGTTCAAGAAGAAGGCTCTCGAGTCGCTGCTTCAGCTCCTCGTTGACGACGAGAAGTCCGCAGGCCTCGTCGCCAAGGAAGGTAACGTTGCTTATTTGATCCATCTGCTCGATCTGAATAACAATAGTTCCGTCCGCGAACAAGCGCTCGCGGCTGTCTCGATTTTGGCCTCTGCGAACGACGAGTCGAGGAAGAGCGTGTTCGAAGGAGGTGGATTGGGGCCGTTGTTAAGGATTATCGAGACAGGCTCTTCGGCGTTCAAAGAGAAGGCCGCCATTGCCGTGGAGGCCATAACCGCGGATTTGGAGAACGCGTGGGCCATTTCTGCCTACAGCGGCGTCTCTGTGCTCGTCGAGGCCTGTAGATCAAGTTCTCCGGCCGCTCAGTCGCACGCAGCGGGGGCGATTCGGAACGTCGCTTGCGTGGAGGACATAAAAGTGGCTTTGGCCGAGGAAGGCGCCGTTCCGGTGCTTGTGCAGTTACTGAGCTCGAGTTCGACGTCGGCAATAGAGAAATCAGCCGGCTCGATTGCGATTTTGGCGGAATCCGGCGAGTACTTTCGCACTCTGATATTACAGGAAAGAGGATTGCAGAAATTAATGCGTTTGATTCAGGATTTATCGAGTCCGGATGCATTGGAAAGCGTCTTGCGCGCGATTAGCTCGCTGTTAGCTTCGGATGCCGTGGCACGCATCTTGTCGTCTTCGACTGCATTCATTGTTCAAATCGGCGAGCTAATCAAGCACGGAAACATCAGATTACAGCAGATTTCGGCGTCGTTGTTGTCTAATTTGTCCCTAAGCGACGGCAACAAGCGAGCGATCTCGAGCTGCATGAGCTCGCTGTTGAAGCTGATGGAGTCGCCGAAGCCGGTCGGGTTGCAGGACTCGGCGGCGCAGGCGCTGGTGGCGCTGCTGACCGTTCGGTCGAACCGGAAGGAACTGGTGAAGGACGAGAAGTGCGTAACGCGGTTGGTCCAGATGCTGGATCCGGAGAACGAGCTGGTGCCGAAGAGGCTCCCGGTGGCCGTGGCGGCGGCGATCGTCGGGACAGCCAGCCAGGGATGCCGAAAGAGGCTCGTGGCCGCCGGGGCTTACCAGCACATGCAGCGGCTGGCGGAGATGGGGGTCGCCGGAGCGAGGAGGGCGTCGCAGAGGCTCGCCGGAAACAGACTGAAGACGATCTTCAGCCGGACGTGGAGGGAATAAGCGAATTGCCCCCAACTAACCACCCCGCCAAACGAAAGTTGAGTCGTCTTTGCCGAGGGTAAAGTGGGAAATTCAACGTCTCAGTTTCGTTAAGGGAATAATTCTCTGAAGATTTTTAGGCCAATCATGGGGCGCCATGTGGCCGTCCTCGCTCTGTGAATCTTGTATGGGATTCCGAGCTTGGCGCGTGAAATCGAAAGGGTTCCTCTTTTTCTTGGCGCCTTCATTTTAGAAGTTCTGTGACGGTTCTGCCCCTAGGGTTCAAAGGAGAGTTGGGCCTCCTTGACCTTGACTGGGCGTATCATTTCGCGGGGTCATGTTGTTTCTCATCAAGACTGCTCCGGTAGGGCTTGAAATGAACACAAAAACCTGCAAGGGTTTTTTTTTTTCCTCAATCATCTCGTTTGTGCAAGCCTTCTCGAGAACACATTGATGGGTCAAAACATCAAACATTCCGGAGACAATGTCGACTTTTTCGGGCCATTTTAGCAGCACAAAAAGAGCATGCTTTCAGTCTCTGCACACTCTATTTACCATTCATTAGTGCCTTCTATGCCAAGATTGGGACACCAGATAATGTGTCCACCGGCTCGTGCTTCAGACCAGTCTCTGGATGCACCGATCACATCACGTGATTTCACTTAGCTTATAATCTTAGCTACCCTTTAGCATACCTGGCATTGCCCTTTATCATTTGTGATTGTGTGTTTCTGAAGACAGAAGGGCTAGCCATTGCTTTGCATTTTACATAATCTATGATAAGGAATTTTGGGCATTTTTGTTATATTTGATTGGCAAGAAAAACGTTTAAAACTTCCTTATCAAGCGACAATTATGGTCGAAAAAAGAACTGTCGAGTGGTTATTCTTCTTATCGGAGGAATTTCGAAGGTGTTAAAGGTAGAATTACCGGTTTGAACTTTTCTTTGCACGTACATATATATATATGAATATACCCACATATTTCCTAATCCCGAAATTTGCGGGGGATTAGCATGTAGTGCAGCAGTCGTGCTTTGATTAGGTGTCTTCAATTTCACACTCGTGGGTTGGTGTTACACGACGCATCCCGCCGAATATGTCGGGTAGTTGCGCATATTTTGACCAGATGCCACCATGTGAGACGGAGACTAACTCAGATTCTAGATGCATCTCGCTTTTTTATTTCCTTTTTTTTTTGCGAGTTAGACGCATATTCACTTTATTAAATGACTTGTGATTAGCGCCCTGTTTTCTGACCCCTCCGCTGTGATGATTGTCGTTAAACAGGGACTGATGTGCCTTCCTCGGATTTGTCTAACCGTCAAAGAAGGAAAACTACCAGCCAACAACACACACTCACATGCTCCGAGCTCTCCGAATCATTTTTTTCTTTTTTGCCCCTCTTTTCCTTTTCATCATAAAAGTATATTATTATGTCCAAAAAGGAAAAAAAATCTCTTGGCCACTAATATTATATGATAGCAAAAGCATGGATGCGGTTTTTTAGGGAGTATCCTCGTTTTGCTTTCTCTGTCTTTGTCTTGTTTCATAGTCGTTAATTTATGTGCCCATGAAGCTGTAAGAGCGAGAGGTCCATTGTGATTTGTCTTATGACCCTTCATATCATATGTAACGTTCTTAGAGGATTTTTTCTGGCTGATTTGTAATGAGAGGAGTTTTATTCAGAAAGAATTGCGAGCGTTTCTTCTCGTGTGCTCTTCTTCTCTTAGTACTTGCGCTGTCCCTTAATGCCCTGATCTCCACATTCATTGTCTCGTTGCCTTTGTTTGGTTTTTGTGCTCGGCCCTTTTTGATGGGCATGTCCAGAGGCCTTGACTGTTGTGACTTGACTTCTATGCGAATGCTGAGGATGAAAGGTAGGTACTGAGGGTGGTGATGATTGACCGAGAGAACCTAGTATAATGGGTCATGCCTGCCTCGGCGAAACCTAAACACTATTAATACGGAGCCACAAAACTTTTCCAAGAGATTGCGCTTTTCATGCGTCTTCATCCCGAGTAGGTTTCCTTTTTCTTTTCTGTTAGTTTTCCTCTTTTTAAGTTTTGGGAATCTAGAGCAATGATGGGGCTCATGGGAAGTCCATGGTCTGCGCAATGAGCTGGCTGTTTCCATCACGGAGGGCGATTCCTGTTGCCTTGGTTGGGTCCCCTTATCTCTCTCTCTCTCTCTCGCTCTCTCCGTGTCAGATTTTAATGCACATGAATGATTGAATTATTGCGTGTACATCACATACGCCTAGAGAAAAAGACGGGGAACAAATTAAAACACAAAGACTGGCCAACTTTCATTTCAAGCACCGGTTTGGGTATTCAATTCAATTTTTTTCTTCTTTAAAATGTGCCTTAAGTAGAGAAGGCCAGGTCTCAAGGTAGTATGGGGACGTGGGGTTCGATTCGATTTGATGTTTGTAGAATCTGAAAAGGAGAGCATCGCGCAGACAGGAGATGGAGGAAGCACCGGCGGAGATGGAGGTGAGAAGACCTTTGAAAAGGGACCACGAGAGAGAGATGCCATAGGATCTGGTGGGTCCCCAAACAGCGACCTCACCCACAAGGCAAAGAACAGGGGGGAAAAAAAGAATGGCTGTAGGGCATAGTGCATACTAAACTAGACGTGAGTGGTCCTTTTCTTCACTTCATTCTTCAAGATACTGCAACTGGATTGTTAGGAGGAGGGAGCTCCTTTACAGCTTGTGCATGCAGTTCCCTTCAAGCAAGCACCAAGAGAACATGACCACATGACATGCAGTCCTTTGAAATCTTGAATCTGTTGGGTATAGGTAATTTACCCAGTTGGCGCCATTGAGGACCGATGTCACTTACCATATCAGATCTTGTCTAGACTTTTTGAGGTCATATTTCTTAGTTATATCTTCTGATGATAACCAAACGCTAGATGAGATATAATTAACTTTTGGTGTGAGTATCGATGCGATTCTATTCTTCATATATCCAATGATTCGTCAAACAAGTGGCATGGCGTAATACAGGATACCCCGGATCCAAACTCCGACTTTTATTCTGAACAACGTGTGAGCGTTCAGACGGCCTCAACAAATCGCTTGTGTTCTTTGAATGACCAGTCATTGAGAAGGAAAAAACCATAATCGGTTAGACCACAACTAAGGTGAACTAAGTATTGTCCTGTGATTATTTACACAAACTTTCTGGCATCGTACACGTTTACGTCATGCGTTTTGCTATGATCTTGTTCTGGTGCTGCAACCACAACTGTTGCTCATATTGCAAGTTTTCTTGATTAGTGGATCCATCAGACCTCTGTCCATTGGCGGGTGCTTCGAAGCTTGATGCGAATGGATCGTTCTCGATTTGCGCCATAACTGCATTCGCATTTGGATTTTGTGCGCCGAAAGTCGGTTTTGTTGCGGCCTGGAAGGTGGGAGCAACCGAGAACAGATCAGTGCTGGAATGGAAAGGCTTGCCAGAGGCTGCAGTGGACACCGGCACCGTGGCGCTTAATGCAGCTGTGTCCTGCAGAAATGGATTATTTTGAGAACTAGGAATTGGGGCGTTGGCGAAAAGATCAATCACAGTGGTGGAGGCTGATCCGGAATCACTGGGAATTGTAGCATTCACATTTGGTTGCACTTGTCCTGCCGTCATAGCCAATTCTAGCTCCCAGCAATCTCTTGAACCATTTTTCCGATATGGTCCTGGAATGTGTTGTCCTTGCTCTTGATGTGGTACTTCTTGTGGTGGCCAGTCATCGAAAGCTACAAAAATTGCTGTTGAACTTGTTTCTTGAGGATCTGTTAATGATGAATGCGTGTTCAGCGTACCCGTGTTGGTGTTCACGCTGTCCTCTTGATCCGGTTGCTTCTCGAATTGTTCAATCTGAATTTCTTGCTCGAATGTGATCGATGGGCTAGTCCCTGCATCTGTCACGCTCATCATGTCCTCCAGGGACATGCACCGCGAGCCGAACTCGGAACCCTTCTCGGAAAATCCCTCCGTGTGATCTGAGGTCTCAGAGCATTCGTAGGGACCAAACTGCTCGGATGTCATGCTGGAATCTTTCCCGCTGCCTGGAGTAGTGGGAAGGAGCATCTGTGGAGATGACATCCTCCCACTGGCCGGGAACGAGTCCTGGTCCTTCAAGAACTCTCGCAACGTCTCGATGAGCTCGTCGGATATCTTCTGCACGCTTGGGTATTCGGATGTCCGACCGACCCCCAAGATCTTGCACAAACTGTAATAAGATGATAGTTCTTCAAATTGCTTCGAGGCCTTGATGCTTGTTTGGAAGGCATTGACACAAGTCTGGTATTGCAATTGGAAGAAGCTGTCCAAGAGCAGTGCAAGGCCATCGGATATGTCTCGGTACAGACCAAAGCTCTCCTGAACAATGGCATGGAGTGAGATCTGAACCAAATTGTTGCCCTTGGCCGAGCCTGTTGGCCTTGTGGCAATGGCCCTCTCAAGCAGTCTCTGCCAATGGGAGATCCTGTCAACAAGCATTCCGGGCTTCATATCCCTAATGATCAGCTCGGTTGCCCTCCGGTTCACAAGCTGCTCGTTTTCCCTCTTCCGGTACGCCACCTGCCGTTGCAGCTTCCCCATGAGGAAGCAATCTAAACGCTCGTCAAGGTAGAGTGCGAATGTCCGGACGTAGGTGGTGTAATCCCACGGGCTCGAATTCGAGTGGTCTCGGAAGCTCGAGAGGTTGAGGATCTTGCCACCTCGCTTCATCGTGTGGAGCACCTCCCTGGGGAAGTAGGGGTCGCCGTCCTGGAAGATCCGGAGGACTAGCATTAGGGACTTGAGCGCGACTATCCAGTTGCGGGTCTTGCCGATGCGCTTGGCAAGCAGCTGCGCGCAGGTCGCCGCGTAGACCTTGTTCGAGGTGATCAGCTGGAGGATCTGGTCCACGTACCGCTCCTCTATGGGGACCTCATCGTGAGAGGTGGCCTTGAGGACCGTGACTTCGAGGATCGACGCATTGGTGTTGCTGACCTTGGCGAGGCTTATGCTTGTTTGATCCTTTACGGCCCCGATCGCCTTCTTCAGCTTGCTCGGCATGGTGGGTCGATCCTCTATTGTTGTTTCAGGAATTCATGAGGATGTTCTACTTCAATTCCTATTCAAAGTCCTAAACTTTTGGGAATGTATCGCGAATGTTTCTCCGTTTCCCTCCTTAACCATTGAGGGGTTTCTTTTCTATAATTGGGGTATGGTGGTTTTGACAATTAGAGGCGTTGCTTCGGGGGAAAAATGGAAAAAACAGAACAGAACGGGTGGCTGTTAGAATTGCAGGGGAAGCTAATGCTGCTTGCTTTTTTGTGAAGTCCAACTTACAAATGCATGTAACTGGATTCATTTTCGGTGTTGCCTTACTGTTCTCTAAACCTAGTCGACACGACACGGATTCGCATTCGTAGGTGACCAAGTCAATTGAGAACTCAGAGATCCTACATAGTACTGAACGACGGTGAGGTCGCGCAGCCAGGCGGCGAGCGCGGAGCGAACCGTTATTTAGCCATTTACCAAAAGGATGACAGTGTGTCGTGACCTAAATTTCGCCGAAACCCAAGTTAATGGATTACCAAGTTAATTAAATTAACTAACCTAGTTCGGACCTTCCCAAGTCCTACCAAATCGCAACTTAAAGTTCAGTATTAACATGCAAAAGATTTAAAACGGAGTCGTCACTAATCGTTTATAGTAGGCCGATTAGAAACCTAAATAAAGTATAGGGAGATATACTTCATTTCTACGAACCAGAGATTAAGTGAGTTCGGGAACTTGATTACGCTAATATTTCTATTAATGCCCTTTCGGTACCCATTTTT
>BCNH02000011.1:3850022-3861535 GCA_001662345.2 Metrosideros polymorpha var. glaberrima
TGTCTGCCCCCCTTCCTTTGAATATGTGTGTGACTTTATATAGAGGACAGTAGGGATTTTTTTTTAGAGGAAAGAAAGCTGATTCTCTTTCCTTTCAGGATACTTTTTAAAATTTCTTCCCCATTCAAGATCATATATTATCTTTTCTCCCTTTTTTGAACAACATCTGCCCATAGAGAGAGAAATCTTCTTTTCATTTACAAGATTTTCATTGATTCTTTCTCTCCATGCTCATATTCATTGAGTGTTTGAAATTTTGCACATAACTGATTGGTGCCCCGAATCATTAACTGAATATTCATCCTGCATGTTGATCAGATATTGTCCATATTCAATTATTATCCAATATATTCCATTGACCCACCCAAAATTAATGACCATAAATTATTCAAGCCTATTCTAAATGGTTATTCAAAATTTAGGTGTCAACACAGTGAGATCTTGACTCTTGCCCCAACAACCGAAACCCTATCTTTCAGAAACATCACAACTCAATAACTCAACCATGATCTGATCTTGTGAAAATGTATGTAGCTGTGTCATCTTTCACATGTAGGGCTCCTCCTACAAGACCGGATTATCATTTGAGAGTTGTTGGGTCGTCAAGAATGGATGATGTCCACAAAAAGCAAGACCCTTGCAATCTTGATTCTTGAGTACGAGCACAAAATGGAGGATCATGAGGAAACACATGAAGATTACACCAATACAAGAGCCGTTGGCAATGGGGGTCAGCCTTTCGAGTCACCATTTTGGATGCACTCCATCACTCATAAGCTATTATTTTGTGAAGCTTTATTGTGCTATTGACACCAGTCACAACAACACGATCTGTACATCGGATAAAAAAGATGATCCATACGCGACATCATTTGAATGGTTGGTGCATCTGAAAATGAAATACTCGAATCGAATAAGAAGAATAATATATCGTTTAAAACATGTGGAGCTCGCCTGTGGCCGTTGCCAGCTAGCCACGAACCTTATGGAAATCATACGAGCTTCACATGGAATTGACCAACTAAATTTTTTATATATCCACTCCAAAATCCTAAATTTTGATCTCTTATTTTCCAAGGAAAATTAGGGGATTTGAAAAAAAAAAAAATCTTGTCACTCCATGAGAAGATATTTTATGTACTTGATACGTTGTCCGATAACTTATGAAGAATAAAGTGAGTTGAAGTGAATTTCTTTTTTTTTAGTTAAAGAATTGAAGTGAATTGAAGGTACAATGAAATTGTTTGAAATGATATTTAGGCTCTGCTCGTTTCACAAAAAATGTAATGTTTCTGGAAAATATTTTTCCATAAGTGATTTTTCAAATGATGATATTTTCCAGTGTTCGGCTAAAATTTGAAATTGAACTAGAAAATATTTTTCGTCATTTGATATGGAAAATTGAAATTGATTTTCCTCTGTACACTCATTTTAATAAATTTTCTATTTTTTCTTTTGTTTTTTATTTTTTTCTTTTCTATTTTAAAAAAAATCAAAATTTTAATTGTTTTTACTTCCTCTTTTCTTTTTCTTTTTCATTGTCTTTTTCTTTCTTCCTCCGTTACGACTAGCTAGTGACAACCACAGGTGAGCTTAGGCTCAGCGAGCCGCGTCTATGGCCAGTCGTCGAGTTGCTAGCAGTCATTGAGGCCAATGACTAGTGAAAGAAGAAAAAAAAGAAAAAAAGAAAATGTTTAAATAAAAAATTTATTTAAAAATTCGAAGCATGTAGATAGAGAAGAAGAGAGAGATCGGTATCCACGGAAAATAATTTTTTCTTTTCAAAATGAGGAAATCATTTTCTCCATTTTTGAAGGTATTTATAGTGGGTTTAGTTTAGTTTTGCAAATGTTGAAAACTCAATACTAGTCACTCTAGTATTGGGTTTTCAGTATTCTTAATGCCAGAATTTAGCCGAAAATTGTTTGCCAAATATCTCAACATTTCCTCAATGAGCTTTAAAGGTCGAAAGCTCCTTGGGAATGCTGAACCAAACATATCCTTAGTCCATTAACGAAAAATGTTTTCATTTGACTCATTTATTTTCCGTGAACTGAATTCCGAAAAATCAGGAAAATATTTCTTGGAAGTCGTTTTCCATGAAACGAAGAGAGCCTTAGTTAATAGTACAATAATTTGTTACATTTCATTGTGTTCATCAATATGTAAATAGGCCTAATCCTAAATTAGAAAGAAAAAAAAATCAACTTTAGGTCCAATCCTAATTATGTCCCAAATATTTTTTTATTTAAATAAATCACCAACTTTCACTTCAATTTCAAATCTACCTTTGTTAACCCACTGTCCAAAAATCTTGATGTTAATAATCTTGAAGAAATTATAATTTTGAAGAAATTACGGACCATTCTTGAATAGAGAGTTAAGGGGAGCAAATTTGGAATTAGAGTAAAAGTTAATATTTTTTTTTAGACAAAAATAGTGTGAGCAAAATTGAAATTGGACTTAAAATAGAGGGGGGTTTTAGGGAATTGATAGATATAATATCCGATTGACTCCACGTCAATAAGATAGGATAACTTCTCAAAGAAGTATTCAAGAACTCCTTTTTGAACAAATAGATTAATATTTTCCGACCAAAAAAAAAACAAATAGATAAATAATTTGATGAAGAAAAAGAAGAAGAAAAGTTCGTGATCCCGAAGCCCAAATAGACTATAAAAACACAAAACCTAGTTGCTCAGCTCAAAGTCAGCTTCTACAACCACGATCACAGAGAGAGAAGAGAGAGAGAGAGAGAGAGAAGAGATGTCGGCCTCTGGGGTGACCCAGCAGCATGAGGAAGACAAGAAGCCGAATGATCAGTCTGCCCACATCAACCTGAAGGTCAAGGGCCAGGTCTGTCTCCCGTTTTCCTTCGACGAAGAAGAACGACTCGCATTTCGATTCTCTCATCTGTGGTTTCGCCCTTCCCGCTTGATGCGCGGGCTGCATTGTCCTGTTTTGTGGAAGCAGCTCCTGCTCCTTCGAGTTGTGTGAAAAAGGCGCAATCTTTCGCCAGAAAAAGATGGTTTTTTTGGCTCGTTCGTGCTGTTCTTCCTGTCTCCGGTGTGATTCCGAGTCGTGATGTTGCCATCTTCCCTGTGACTGTCTTGGTGCATGCTCTGTTGTTTTTGTTATGCCCGATCGTTTTCTTTGGAGCTGCATAAATCTAGGGCATACCCTTTTCCTTGAGAGGGCTTTCTAAGGTTGTGTGTGTGATGGCCAATTTTTGGGAGGAGATTGGGACGATGATCACCAAATGAGGAGGTTGATGACGTTTTGAAAGTACCTCTTACAGCAAGTTGCTGGCCTGCTCAAGATGTGTTTGTACTGCTGCTTAGTCTTTACGTAGAAAAGTGGACTGTTTGCATACAATTCTTGGGGTTTTCTATGGTCTCTTGACAAACCAATGGTCTGTCCTGAAAACGCCGTCTATAGGAAATGTCAAACCACACAAACTCTTCGAAACTGTATCATCGAGATCTTTTTTTTTTTTTTTTGTAATTCGTAGTTTGCCGGATTCTCGAGGATGGGTAAGAATGCTAAGAATGCTCACAATTAACAGTTACCAATGGAGATAGACATGTAAAGGTTGTCTGATGTTGCAGATGCATAAACTTAGATTTAGTGGAGGTAGAGATACAACCTTTTGCGATACCCTTGCCCAGGAGCAGGATATAGACACATAATAGGAAATGTCGTGGACTTATGTTTAAATTTACTAAAGTTTGCACTGAGAGAGCGGCCATGGGGATGGAGATGTCCTCCGCCTTGCCCCGATCTGTCATTGATTGTGTTGCGAATATATAGTCACAGTTTAGTTGAGAAATATAGCTGATCCACAAACTTTCTTGCAACCTTCCCGTCTCATGCGCATGCAAAATTTCTTCCATGGGATTTTTCTTGTTTTTCCCCATTATAACTTTCAGACTTTGTTGTCTGGCAAACAGCAAAAAAGGTTCTAAAGTTGTGACTGTCTTGTCGGGTGAGAAGTTAACCAATCAAATTGAAGTTGCTGTATTATGCGCAGTTTTGTGTGTTCCTCAATGGTATTGATGCTCGAGATGTTTTTGCTCTTCTATGTCAGTGCTACTAATCACTAGCTTTGTCCCTTTTGCTGTGATGCAATGCAAGCTATTGTGGGTGTGAGGGACAATTTCTTAGTATAATTCCATGATCTGTTAGTCTCCTAATTCTTGCATAGGTTTTATTGTTTGCACTGTTAGTTGTCATCTTAAGAGTCTTAGTTTCTAGGCGTTTATAATTTTTCATTCTTGTTATTATCCGATTGAATTTTGCGGACGAGGCACTCCTATGGGGTAGCACGCTTCCAGGGTGAATGAACCTTGGACTTTCCATCAAATGTTTTCTGTGTCCTGTAATTGTATGTCTAATAAACAGAACAGAGGTGGTTACTCTTTTGAGATAGGTAGAGAAAATAAATTCAGGTTTGTTAAGGAAATTTACTTCCTAGCGTGATACTAGAAGTTGTTTTTATCCAAAGTTAAGGCAAATACTCATATTAATCTGTGTTGTTGACTGACTGTTGCCTTGTTTTCTTCAAGGATGGGAATGAAGTCTTCTTCAGGATCAAAAGGAGCACTCAACTGAGGAAGCTCATGAATGCCTACTGTGACAGGCAGTCTGTGGAGATGAACTCGATTGCTTTCTTGTTTGATGGCCGCCGTCTGCGAGGAGACCAGACTCCTGATGAGGTTTGTTTCTCTTTTGTATAGATACCCTGCTAAAGTGTTGAAAAACAAGCTTTAGACTGTCTCCTGAAATGCCAAGTTCGCCCTTTTCCTGTTTCAGCTAGAGATGGAGGATGGAGACGAGATCGATGCCATGTTGCACCAGACCGGTGGAGCTGGGATTTTGACTTAAGCTCCTTTTTCTGAAACTCTGTGGTCTGTAAATATGAAATGCTATGTGAAAATAGTTAACATCACTAGCGATGGAAAATACTGTGCTGGAGACTTGCCTTATGAGCCTTTTCTAATAGGCGTCTTTACTAGGACTTGTCGCCCTAACTGCATATTAACCTGGTCTGTCATTCTGAAACTCTGATAGTAGGAAGACTTATATTGCTGGTGCTTTTTTCATCCTTGATTGTTTCGTTTCAGCGATGGCGCATATTTTGCTGTTTCTCATTACTGATATCGGTTCATTCCTTCCTGGCATATTGCGACGATTGTTCCGACAATCCTTCCTTCTAAGCACAGCAATTGAATGAAAGCGCAGGAACACTTTTGAGTTACGCAGTAATAGCAGGATTAGTCGAAGAATGTGGTCAATTCGCCGGTTCGAGTATAGGAGCATTGAGTTGAGGCTCCAAAATAGTTTGTGGCCGGGATCCTCAATACAGGTAATCGTACGGTCGTAAGCTCTCGATTTTTGGTGAAACCCTAACTATCGTGTAGTATCAGCAGGAGACCATGATCGAAAATTATTAGTGAACTACAGATCAAGGACCTGCGGCAAACTAGAAAGTATGTTTCTTCAGTAAGCAAGAGACAGCTAAAATCCCTTTCAATGAACCAAATTTGAGTTCATTTCAGCGTCAAAATTAAAATTCCAGTTGTGAGCAAAAACCATAATAAGCGTTGCCGCTGCTTGAAGGGACAGTAAACACTACCGTTGTTGCGAGATTGATTTGAATCAAGGCCGAGTCATGTGAAGCTACACAGCTTAAAGACAGACACGAGAAGGATTATACAACTTTGGACCCCCGCAATCAACACAGAATGCAGGACAATGTAATACACAAGCCAGAAAAAATAAAAAAAATTTAGGGAAAAAACTACACATGATGATGTAATAACTTGAACCGCATCCATAAAGGCAAAATTTATCTTTTCCCGCACTAGATTGGATACTCAACAGCTGTACAGGGTAACTTACACTTGAAAAGAATCTAGCCTATACATTACATATACACGTTGAAACAAAAGGATGTAATAACGAATGAACAATTGGAGAAAGGTGAAGGTAGATAGCCGGGTAAGTTGTAAATCTCGAGATGAGGATGAGCACATTAAAGTGGAAATGTTGAAGAGGCAACTCCCAATCTGCTTCTAGTCTAGGATGGATCCAAGCTACTGCGATGGCCTGCTTCCTTCTTTACCCTGCTTGTCTTTGGAGTTGCTTTCTACGGAGGCTTCTTGGAGGCCTCGATTTTAGAGGTGTCAGATGACCCCACTCGTCGCAATTCCGTTCGATACGAAAATCCCTGCACTTTCGTTAATCACAAAGGATTACTCTGCGGGGCTTTTCCTCCTCCTTTCTTTCTGTTGAACATAGAAAACGGAGGGATAAATTATTTTTTATCATGTCAGCAGCAGCATCAGCTCTGGGCAAAATTTGTGAAAAATGAACATCTCAAGTTCCAATTAAGCAATTCTTCTCCTTCACTCTGCTAGAGAAGTTAGTGATAATATGAAAGAAAAACTCTCCCAGGAGACCAGATATAATCCAGAATGCATAACGCATTACACAAGGCAAGCTATCATTCAATGTCATGATCAGCAATGCGCATTAAACTTGTTCATATGCTCTGCGGTTTACATAATCATATATAAGGACAAAAGAGCATTTCCCCTCCACCACTATCCAGGTATGACCTACAAGACATTGCGCTAGAATAAACAATCATCAATTTTCATGATGACTTTGTCATGTAAATAATCAATTTGCGGAGATGCTGTGAAGTTTGCATTCCTCATCCACTAATATATTAAATCTGAGGTTTACTTACTGTACTTCCGCTTCCGATTGTTGACCTGTGATGACCATGATCTGGAGAGTGTGACCCTGAAGTATGACCCAACCTTCGCACAAATCCTTGACCATGATTATATATGCTGCATGAGATCATACAGGATGAAAAAAGGTAAGCAGGCTTCAAAGTCATGAAAAACGAAGACCATAAGGTGACAAGGTTTCCTATATCATTGCAAAGAGTCATTGGCCAATATGAAGTATAAAAGAAATAAGAGCATCCTAATCTTAAGCCATGAAATATAATGTTCCAAGGGCATCTCTGCACTAGGTATTGTTACAAATATAGGAACAATGACCTAAGCTTCATAATTGTAACTGGAAAACCATTCTACACTATGACCGAAAAAAAACCATTCTACACTTAATAGGAAGTAAACCTGTTGCTATATAGTACTCATCTGAGGTTAATTTTCACTATCTTTCACAACAAATGAATGCCACTAGTCAGAACGGCTGCCTCACTCTTCTGTCCTGATCTCTAGTAACACATCTCAAGCATCAGAATTTGTGGAGGAGGGTGCATGTAAAGTGCATATGGTATGCCAAAAACAAATCTTAAAAATGTATCCACACCTCAGGCGATGCCTGTTGCAGGCTGAGAAAAAGGCAACGAATCCATTTAATATGCTCCTTACAGCACGGAAGACCTGACAACAAATAGACATTAAGACTTCTTGAATCCATCTTGTATCGTCAATTAACCAAAGCAACTGGATATATGACATACATGAGAAAAAAGATCATTCCAAAGCATACGCCACATGGAAACTTCATAAGTGTTCACTGCATTACTAGCAGCGGAGGCACTCTGGAATATGGTCCTAACAGTCTGCCAAACTTCAATTATTGAGCCATATATGGAAATCCACAGTAAAGTCACCATATTCCCTAATGCAAGGACCATGCGGATGGGCAAGTACAGCATCTCCCAGAGGACCCAAACTATGGGATACAAGATGGAAGTTCCTGCAACACAGCTCAAGGCCTATGTATCAAGATACTTACAACAATACCACACCAAAAGACCAAAAGGATGCGCTATTTATGTAATCTCGCTAAAATAGATTGTGTGCGGAGAGCTCAAATAAAAGCGGAAATGTTCAGAAACTGAAAGGCAAATAATGGTCACACACATATGTTCCGTACCAATTGTCCAAACTGCTGAGAGTATAAACCACAGTGGCTGCAGTAAAATGTCTGATAGGTTTTCCACTAGACTGCAAGAAGATCCAATAACAAACCAAGCAACTGAGAAGAAGCTCCCAACCACTCCAGAGCACACATTCCACAAAGGAAGAAGGCACTCAAAAAGCTCTAAAAGAGGTTCTGCAAGGGGTTGAGCTAGAACTGAAAAAAAGGACCGAGTGGTGCCCATGACCATTAGGAACCATTTTATTGCTTTCTGGCAGTTCTGAAGAAAAAGCATTGTCCCCAAGTACTTGATTCGGGATACCATCTCCCAAGATTCTATCCAATCGAAAAGAGGGCCACACAAATGTGCTGCAGTTGCCTTGAGGACAGGGACATTTTTGTACAGATCGTAAAATCCAATCAGAACTGTTACCACTGATATAATCACATACAAAGTTCTAGCTAAGGGACACATCCATGGGCGGTACAGGTGACAAAACCCAGGATATGACTGAAGGAATATGACCCAAGATGGAAGTCCTGACTCCAACAGTGTAAGTAACCTCACATTTGCCATTATTATGTCCCTCAATATGAATGGAAGGTCATGATCATTGAACCTAAACAAGATCAAGACATCCTTATACTGGAAGGAGTCAATTGCATTATCAGAATCACTAGCACAACTTTCAGGATCGTCCACTGAATCTCCACTTTCACTATGTTTTTCATCTGCAGAGTAATCAACCTCAACACCAGTGCTGATAGATCTAATCACTCTTCTCTTCTTCATCGGGGGAGTGCTTGGTTCACTCATTCGGCTTTCGGGGGAAGCAGCAAAGGCATGAAAGTTGTTGTGAACATGCTGGGGAGAGTTATTCCTAGAAGACAAATCATCAAAGCAAATTTCTTCATGGGAATCAATACTAGACTCTGGAAATTCTTCTAGAGCATCATGGAACGTCTCTCCTGGATATTCAGAAAAAGAGTCAAAAACAAAGCCAATGTGTTCTGTTCTCACTACTTGAAACAATCCAGAGAGAACCAACAGTCCCAGCAGTAAGAAATATCTCATATCAACTTGAATTGTTCAAGCAAATTTTTATTATTACTGTTATACAAGTTAAAATTACATGAGCAACCGAACTTATTGCTATTAATGTACCAGTGTACATTGAAACCACCACGGCTAAGGCAACGGCCACACATAAATCATGCCAATGAGAAATCCAAAGACCATAGTTTCTATAAACATGCAATGTAAATATCCATATTTGGTTGACTGCATCAATACCAGATGAAGAATGCTTCTTTCAAGGAAAACAAGTGACAGCAGGACTGCACCAACTACAGAAGCAAATAATTTGACATAAGAACGCGTACCTATGGTGCTATCCAAATACGCCTTCAGAATCTGTCGTTCAGAAGGGGTCCCTGAAAACCATGAAGACATACAGCTTGCAGCTTGAGCTATGCTATCAAACTCCCACCTTTTCATTATTTTGGCCTCTAGGGCCAGAGATGTATCAGTCTGCAAGGCGCAAGAAATGGTGGAAAATTTATCTCTTAAACAACTACAAACAAACAGAATGGGGAGGACCAGTAGCAAGTGATACCTGAAGCTCATTCATATAATTTATACCTCGAACATTACTCCATTCAACTTCAAAAACTATAAAGCCATGCAAAATCCCATGCAACTTGCTATCTAGAAGCAAAGAATTCTTCAATTTCTTCACTGGCATGAGAACTCTCTTCCGGGATAAATTTGCAGAGTTAATTAATTTGAACCATCTCTCAAACTTCTTGGTCTCACTGGTGTCAGACTTGCAACAAGCTTCCTTTCCTGCCTTTGTCTTCCTCCGTGCTTTGCTCTTGGCAAAAGGAGATACCCTCGACTGTACAGTAAGCAGAGGAAACCATCATGCGAGGAATTGGGGAACCAAAAAATACAGGGCGTATTAAAACACGTAAAAACACGAACCTTTGTAACCATCAACTGCCACAGCCAGGCTGGGCGCGAGCTAAAGTTTCTCAACCATGGCCGATTATCGACCAATATGTAAAATTTCTTACTCTCACAGGCCAAGAAGATACTGAGATCTGAAAGATAAGATTGCAGGTCTCTGCAAATGTACAATAGGGCCAAATTAGGGGACAAAAGACATTAATTAGCAAATCTAGCCCCACTAATTACCCTGATTTTCAACAATTCCATCCATAAAGACTCTGAAGATTGCACAACAGACAAAATTTGCATGCATACTCTTGTTCTGACTGGAAAACAAGCGAAAAATGGACACGTTATACTGCCGAACTGTTCCATCCATTCATGAGCCGCCTGATTCTCATGCAAAATGCAAAACCGATTCCAATTCAATTCGAGCTCAGCCAGAAGAAACCTCAATCTCAAAATGCAACAAAACTCGAGGAATGAGAATCCTCGTCGCAAACATACCCAATCTGCAAGCTCGTGAGCGGAAAAACGCATTGGCTGGTGTCTTCTTTCCCCATCGGACCCCGAATCGCCACCGAGCTCACCAAAACTCTCTGCAACCGCCAAGTAGACGAAGAAAAACACGAAACCTCGCGTCAGTCCGCAAAAGAATCACGCGAATCAATGCACGCCAAGACGGGAATTCGGGCACAAAAGTCCAACAAAGCAAAAAAAGAAAAAAGCCAAACAAGACGCGAGCAACGCGTGTAATGCAACAGAAAGAGAGAAAAGACAGACGGAGAGACGGACGGACCTGGATCGGCGAAATCCCATGGAGGTGGAAGAGGTGAGGAGGAGCAGGTGAAGGAGGTGACTCGATAACCACCGAACTTCATCAACAGAGACGAGCGGCGGAGGTCATCACCGCCAACCCGGACGCGGACAAAGAGCGGGCACCGAGACCAGCAGGCGAGCGAACCCGGATGATGACGCTTCCGAAGGCGAAGAAGCGACGAGACGGGGAGGGAGGGATGACGGCCGCGGCGGGAGAGCCGAACGGGTCGGACGACGGCGTGCCTCTCTGCGCGCGCGCGAACGTGGATGGCGGTGTACGACGATGGCTTGAAGCTTCGTCAATGGCGGTCCTCTCGCGGATTAAATTCGAATTGAATCGGGATTTGGCTTTTCGGATTTCTGTTTTTTTGCTTCGCTCGGAAGGCGCTCCCCCAGACCCAAATAAAAAGAAAGAAAAAAGAAAAAAGGAAAGGCGGAGTCGAGAGGGAAAGAGAGGGGTAAGAGGGACACGTAAAGAATTTCTTTATTTTAAAGAGAAATAAAAGAGAGAGAGAGAGAAATGTGACGTCGTTCGGTACTCGAGTCGGGGCATGGACCAAACATATAAATCGCATTTAAGATTCGTGGACTAATGCGACGCGCTGAGGTCATATTAATAAATTGACTAATGAATAATAATATCTGTTAATTATGTATTTAACATGTAATTCTCATTTCGCTCATTTAAAATAACTAGACTTGAATGCTTACTTAGTAGCTAGTCACCATTTATCATCTCATTCTCGATGCTCTCGATCTATTAACCACTCCCCTCGCTCCTCTTACGGATAAATAATATAGGTGTTGTTGATTAGTGCTTTTGAAATACTTG
>BCNH02000011.1:3870165-3923547 GCA_001662345.2 Metrosideros polymorpha var. glaberrima
CCTTGCCCACTTCTGGTGGGGGTTGTTGGTCCCCCCCTGCTCGCCTCAACAACGGCGGCCTCCTCACTGCTCGATCCTACCATTTTTCTTTCTTTTTTTTCAGTTTTGTTTTTCTAAATAAAATTTTAGCTTTTCTTATTAGTTTTTTAATTTGATTTAAATAAGATTTGAATTAAAAATAAAAAAAAATGCCACGGGAAGGCTAATTGACATGCATGTTGAAGAGTGTATTTATTACTGGCATTCTCAAGTAAAATTATTTTTAAAAAACAAAATGAAAACTGCTACGGAGGTTTGCGGCTAGTGCACGTGATTGAATCTATTAGTGCACGTGAATGAAGTATAGGGCTCCACAGGCGATCTTGCCATTTTTCTTTCTTTAAATTCAGTTTTGTTTGTTTTTTTTTATAAATAAAATTTCCGCTTTTATTTTTTATTTTTAAATCTAATATAATGTTTGACCAAAAAATCTAATTTGAACAAAATATAATAACCAACATTTTATGACTTAATTGTATTTTTTTTTTAAGTGGTTCGAGTGCACTTATCCCACACCTGCGCCATGTATCCCAGCCAAAGAATGAGTTTGGAAAATAGCATAAAACAGCTCATTTGACACATACCTACCTTTAAATTAGCTCAGTGGTTTGAAACCTTTTAAAAGATTGAATTAGCAAATTTCTTTCCTTGTTCTTTTTGAGTCATAGTTGGGTAGTTAATTACATATAACTCGGCTTGGCCGGGTTACAAGTTAGTGCACTACATACCACACCATTGCTCGACCCAGCCAATGTTTTTGGGATAATTTTTTGCTTTTCCTTCTTTTTTTGGTTAGGGCTAGTGTTTTCATTAACTCTTTACGTGACATGTGATTTAGTTTCGTACAATTATAATGGTTGCTTGCTTTGACTAATGTATTTCACATTTCGAATCCTAGAACAGAAATTAAAAGAAAATAATCAGTCCCAAAATACCAGTCTATTACTCTACTTGTCATATGTACGCGTGCTGATGTTTTTGTGATGTTGAGGCCATTTGAGGGTCTCTGTGTTATGAAGATGACCGACTGGTGCTTCTTTTTGACATCTCGTGTTTGTTAAAGTTAGGGGTGAGCAAACTGGACCGAGACTGCCCGGACAAGACCAAGACCAGACCGGACCGGCCGGGTTGGTTCGGTCCTTGAGGATACTGGTCCGGTCCTCGGTCCCAATAAACGGGACCGGTGGCTGGGTAGTCCGGTCCTCGATTCTAGGGGGCACAGGACTAGACCGGACCGATCCAAAATAAAAATAAAATAAAATATATATATGCACATTTTCCTCAAACTTTCTTAGGAGATGAATGACTAATTTAGAACCAAAATTTATATGTTAACACAAACATTTTTTGGAAATGAATATGGTAATTTAATTATGTGAGCTATTTGTCAAAATTTATGAACTCATTTGAAACAATTGAAGAGTCGGATTACATAAAACTACATCCATGGCTTTTTTCTCTCTTTTTGATAGTCCGATAATGTTCTGCCTTGAACTCATTTAAATTGAGAGAGACCCTCACATTGGCAATAATCGATATTATTGTTAAGGTAAAAACATACAAGTTATAGGATGGATACAATTTGTAAAAGTTTTTTTTAGCTTCCAACCAAAAGAAATCAACTACTATTGAAATTCAAAAAGCAGCAGATGAATTCATTTTTTAATGAACCTTACTCTTCTCGTCCGAGATAGTCAAACTGAGAGAACAAAAACTGTAATTAAACAACACTGTGTATTTAGTGTTGAAACTTTCTAGAAGAATACAATGACTTTTCTTTTAGCAAACACTTATTTACAATGTCGTCGGCACCCGCCGCACCTACTTTCCATCGCCTACAAAAACGTCATCGGAACCCACCGCACCTCCGTAAGATTGAGGCCGAGCTCTTCAAGATCCGCAACAAGTGAAATTGCGAGCTACAACAGCTTTTTCGGTTTGTTTGCCGGTCCTATTGGGACCGGTCCCGAAAATTTGAGGACTGGCCCGGACCATGCACACTCCTAGTTAAAGTTATATGCTTGTAGGGGTAAGCAAACCGGCGGTTCTGAGGGGCATCGGTCCAGATGATTTTCGATCCGGTTTCTTTTTATTTTATTTTATAATTCTTATAAACCCTAATCACTGGTCAAGCAGGCAGGCGTCTCGTTCACAAACCTAAGAGTCAATTGTATCCGGCCTTATTCATTTTCAATAAAAACATGACACGGAAAAAAAGAGAGCCATATTAAATACAGTTCTCTTATAAGAAACTGTATTTGGGATACGGAAGCCACGTAGAATGCGTTGGTCAACAAATTCTAATACTTCTTTGTGGGTTATTCTCTTGCAAGAAACTGCCTCCACCCACTTTGTAAAATAATTTATCCATTGCCCCCAAACGGCTAACCTCAATAAAACTTCCTGAATCGTCTTCCTATATAATTCGTCTCCTAGCAACAAATATCTGAGGGTTTGTCTCTTAAACTCTATATCCCGGGAATCAAGATTTTTTAGATAATCTATAATGGCTTTTGTATCGTCTTGAACTTCGGTCGGTACAATAAATGGCTTCCCAATTGAAGGTAAGCATTCTCGAGTTAACTTGACCCCATTTGTGCTAACTCGTTCGCCTCTTCGTTTGAGGTGCACCAAGTCATATTCTATGAACTTGTCTAATAATCCTTTGGCCAAAGCTTACCAATTGAGAATCCCCCATAATTTTTACTGATTGGGCACCCATGTCTGCCAAAATATAAAGGCCTTATTGGAACATTCAAAATCAAATCTAAACATAAATCTGGTAGATCTGGTTTTATGCCCCCTAGGTGAGATTATTATAGTATCCCAATCCCAGACGCTTTAACAGTACTTGACCCGTCATTGGCGTGTAGATTAAATCCATTTCAGACAATATAAATGACCATTTAGCAAAGCAGCCTTCAATCACATGCCTTTTCAACATAAATTTAATAACACCAGTCTTACAAATTACATGAGTGAGTATTAGTTGGCAAGTCGAAACTAATACAAAGACATACATATTTTTTCCATGGCTGTGTATCGCAATCAGTAGCCGACAAGTACAATGGCTTACCTAATTTCTGTGACATCAAAACTGTAGGATTAGACAAGTAATGTTTAACCTTATCAGCCAAGTTGTTGTGATTCTGCCCACATAAACTACTCTTGGTTTTTTGTTCTTAATAAGTGAGATAATGCTTCAATCTTGCCTTATCTTTACTATGATCATTTGCAATTGTTTCTTAGTAGTAGGTGGTGACAACTCTTGGATTGCTTTATCCTTATTCTTATCGATTTGTATGCCTCTTTCATTGACTAACCAAGGAAGTTTCCAGCTTTAATTCTAAAAGCATTTCAAAAGATTCATCTTCAAATAATATTTCTTGGTCCCAATAAAAAAACGTGTTACACATAACCCTAAGCCTTATCAACTAGCCAAGGACCCAAGGACTCCCCCTTCAAGGATGTGGGACAAGAGACACGCGCATAGCCTCGTCTGTGCACATCAGCTCCACATTTTCCATGACCATGGTAGTCCGGAACTACGCAAAGACCATCGATTCTCCTCACGTCCCTGAATTTTACACATTTCCAATCAAATGCAAAAATAATTTTTATTCAATCAAGTACCCGAATCTTCAAAATTGACTTAATCCAGTACTTCTGTTAAAAAAAAAGAAAAACTGCGTTAGCTGATGTGATCGATTTTTTTCGTTGAATTGCCATCAATTGTACATTCAGGACACCAATATGCCTTGTTAAGATGATACCACGTTAACAAAATTATATTAGACGGTCGAGATCTCTCCAAGTCATCTTTCTTCATCCTACACATTAGACAGCCAAGTTGGCATTATTTATGTTGACTTGGCATAATTTTGCTGAGTAATTAGTCCCCAATCATACTTTTTGCAAGCTAATGATGGCTATGTGAACATTGACAATTTAAATGGCTAATCCTCAACATTCATTAATACATATCATGTAATTCATACATTACTCACATCTGTATCAATAATTCTCTCATCGTTTTCTTCCATTCTCATGTAAATAATAATATTATAAAGACTCTCTCAACCTCCTTAAGTTCTAGAATATGAAAATTTTCTCTTTTTTTTTTTTTTTCCATCGATCAACCTCGTTGACCGTCGGCAACAACCCCCTTTGGCAACTCACATTCCGTAACTATTAATATTAAGCAACTCTCAGTAACCATTGACAAAGGGTAACTCTGATTCGGCAACTTTTTTTTTTTGAAATGGTCAACATAATTGACCATTGAAGTCAACATTCCATGAGGATAACATTGGGCAAATCTCTCTTTTTCTTTTTCTTTTTCTTTTTCTTTTTTAAATTTGTTCAACGTTGGTGACCGTTGACTTTTTATCAACCGAAGTCAACATTGGGTGAGACTACTTGGGCAACTTTTTTTTTTTGGGTAACTCTCAAATTCCGTCAAAACTTGCCGAAATCAATTTTTTCCGTAAGATTAACTTCAGCTCGATTTTCATGGAACTTAAGTATTGGGAAAGGCACTTCTTTTTTACCCATTTTCAGTACTTTCAAGTAGACATTTTTTTTAGAGCAAAAAAAAAAGTAGCCACTTCACTCATTTGACACACTTCAAAGCATCATAAACACACAACAACTTCAAGACAAAATAACATAACCACTCAACTTCTAGCAAGTTTAACTACCCATATCAATAACTTCAAGCAAAAATCAATCATCCAAGTCAAGAGTATTAAATAGATTTTCCTAACTTAATACTTAGAGTTTCACTTAGCTCAAAGATGTTTTGAACAAAGAACCAAAACTTGATTACCTTGTAAGCAAAATATTCAAGAACAGAGATTAATAACTTTCATCATTTTTCAAGAGATAACACTAGTTTAGAAAAAGAATACAAGCTCACCATAGTACCTTGTGCACTCTTGAAAGATTAGACTTAAGGCTTCACAACTCTAGTGAGTCTTTGCTTCTCTTTGTTGAAAGAGATTTAAGAAGAGAAAATGAAAGAAAGGTGAAAGTGAGCCATGAAAAGCAAATGCTTCTTTGAAATACACAAGGGCAAGGCATTGACCCAAGGTTATTGGCAATGATTACATTGAGTTAAAATGCTTGGTGGTAAAAATAAGAGAGGTGTATAAATAAAAGGGTGACATTTGTCTAAACATTGTGGTCTCAATTTGGATATTTTGTAAATCAATACCGTAATCAGTGCATAAATGAGAAAAATCAGTGTCCGTTCTAAACATTGTTAAATCCGAAAAATATTTTTAATACGTCAAAACATTTGGCAAAGTATACGGAATGCAAGGAAGTATTTAACTCAGTAAATTTCAAACTTAACGCTCATTCGATACAAAAATTTGAAGCGTTTGGACCTCCAAAATTGAATATTGAATAACGCGTTGTTACGAAGCAACTCTAGAAAATCAATCCGAATGCATATATTCAACAATTTAATCCTGACAAAAATATTTACGAAAAAACTACAGACACGTAAAATACGATTTGGCCTCCGCAATTTGTATGTAAAACACTAAACTAAAATTTTCACCTAGCATTATGAATATAATGCAGAAATTTTTGGGATATCACATTGAGGTTCTACACACTGATACATTGGATAGTATATTTTTGTTTCGTCTCCGGAATTTAACGAAAAGAATGTTTCGTTTTATACTTATTTGATGGTTGAATAAAATGACCATGTGGGTTGTTTGAAAATTTATACTATGTTACCCAAATCGGCGATGTCCACACAGTCTTGTGAAAATGTATCATTTGCTTGCAAAATGCAAAGAAACATGTTCTTATGTGTATTATTGTTACGTGATTAAATATAAATGAGATGAGAATTATGGAATGATTCCTTCATCCACACGATCGTGGCGACGATTCCCCACGAATCGGAATGCCCGTGAATGGGATGCTCCAAGGTGATATGTATACTGTAACATTCGGAAAATTTCCGCATTTCTTCCATAATGCGTAAGAGTTTGTAGACGATTAATATCGCACGTGAAAACTTTAGTTGGGTGTTTTACGTAAAAATCGCGGACGCCGAATCGTATTTTACGTGTCCGTATTTTTCCGTAAACTTTTTTGTTATGATTAAATTTTTGAATATATGCATTCGGATTGATTTTCTAGAGTTGCGTTGATATTCGTAACAACACGTTATTCAATTTCGGAAGCCGAAAAGCTCCGAATTTTCATATTGAATGAGCGTCAAGTTTGAAATTTACTATGTTAAGTACTTCCTTGCGTTCGGTATACTTTGCCAAACGTTTTGACGTATTCAAAATATTTTTCGAATTTACCAATGTTTGGAACGACTACTGGTTTTCCTTATTTACGCACTGATTACCCAATTTACGTACTGATTTACAAAATATCTATGATTGAACCGTATGATTTAGCCAAATGTCACTATTACATGTGCCCACATTTCCTTAAATGTCCACCAAGTATTTTTGACCCATAGTAATCATTGCTTTAACCTTGGGTTAGTTACTCTCATTCCTTGGTATTTCAAGAAAGCTTTAAGAATAACACCCCACTTTTTGCTCGTAAACTTCCCACCCACAGAATACTTCAAGTTTCCATTTCCACTTTCACTCTTCTTTTCATCTCTGCTTTAACAAGGTGATTGAGGTAGATCTTGATTCCTTTCATCAAACAAGTTTTATTATTTGAAAGATTTTAGTGTTAACCCAAGTTCCTTTTTATGATTGTGCTTGAAGGAAAATTTAAAGCTTTGCTTTGTTTTGCTCAAAACATCTTTGAGGTAAGTGAAACTCTAAGTACTAAGTTAGAAGAATCTATTTAGTACTCTTGACTTGGATGATTGATTTTTACGTGAAATTATTGTTACAAGTAGCTAAACTTGCTATAATCGAAGTTGAGTGGTTATGTTTTTTGTTTTAAAGTTGTGTTTTTATGATACCTTGAAGTGTGTTAAATGAGTGAAGTGTCTACTGAAAAGTATTGAAAATGGGTAAAAGAAGTTCTGTGAAAATTTGAGTTTGTCGGGTGAAAGTTGCCGAATGCATATTGCTGAAGTCAATCTTACTGAAAAAGTTGATTTCGGTAAGTTTTGACCGAAATTGAGAGTTACCGAAAAGAAAAAAAAAAAAAGTTGCCCAAGTGGTCTCACCGAATGTTGACTTCGGTTGACCAAAAGTCAACCGAAGTCAACGGTCAATAATGTTGACTTTTTTTAAAAAAAAAAGTTACCGAATAAGAGTTGAGTTACCAAATAAGTTGCCGAATGAGAGTTACCGAGTGAAAGTTGCCGAATATTAATAGTTACCGAAGTTGAGTTGCCGAAGGAGTTGGTGCCGACGGTCAACGCGGTTGACCGAAGTCAACGCGATTGACTGACCCGAAAAAAGAAGAAGAAAAAATTTCATTTTTCTGAATCTTATTCTCTGGACCTTAATGTGTTTGAAATGGCTTTTATGATGTCCATATTTACATGAGAATAGAAGAAAATGATTAGAGTATTTTGATGCAAATGTGAGTAATGTATAAATTTCATTATATATATTATTGAATGTTGAGGATTAGCCATTTGAATTGTCAATGTTCACATAGCCTCATGAGCATGTATCATTTGCTTGCAAAACGTATGGCCGCGATGTAAGTTGTTATTATGTGATTATGTATGAAAAGAACTACGAGATAATTCCGTCGCTTACGCGATCGTGGCGACGATGCCCGTGAATCGGATGCCTCGGGGAGTGTTTCGGGATGCCTTGGGAGTTCGAGATGCCCTATTAAGAGATGGGATGCTCCGTGTGGGATGTTGCGGGATGCCTCGGAGTTGAGATGCCCCGCGAATCGAGAAGTGAAGAAGAACTTAATAACAATTGAATACGATATGTATGATTATGACGCATGTCTAAAGATAAGTAAGCAATGTTATATGTACATTATAAGATGGATTATCATCCGCATGTAATAGTAAACAATAATATGATTTATTGCTATTGATTGGCCATCGTCATAAAAGGTGAAGTTTTGCATGTGCTTGTCATGCATTGAGTTTAAAAATAACTATGTGTATGTCATTATTGTACCAGGTTGAGTGGTGGATGGATTTTCCTTTCTTAGAATTAGAAATTTCATTTACTGGGCCTCGACTCATTCCTTTATTGTTCAGACCTGTAGGATGGATCCTGTACCACCACCACCACCACCACTTGCACCACCTATGTTCGGAGCTCCTGTTCAGTTCAACGCTGTTATAGGATATAATTGTACGTGGTTCGGACACAGTTTACGTTAGATGCAAGTCTATTATATGGGTTGACGTGGGTCTTCCAAAGTGGATCACTTATAGGTACATTGCCTGGTATGTACGTACTGATGATGGGGAGACGGTGGGACCTCTGAGAGGTTTTGATGGTCCTCCAGGCATGTACGATAACGACGAGACTTCATCAGGTGAGGTGATCGACCCGTAGTTTAGTGAGTCAGCATGTGCAGGTCTTGTCTTTTTGGGTAGACATGTGAAGTAGAAGCTTTGGAGCCGAACCTTCTTCCCAGAGTTAATGCGATGTAATCTTTTGGTCTTTTGAGGGTTGTATTAAAACTTGGAAAATTGTCGAAATGGCTAAGGAAGCATATGTTAATTATGTAAATTGACTTCTTATGATTACTCGTGCTCTGTGGTGTTGATGTGATGTGCTTTCGCATGCGAAAATTTTTATAGTCTAAACAAAAAAAGGTAAGGACACGTATAGCGCGTGACATTCTAGGACGTCACATATACACTATGACATGGCGAGTCATTTGCATGTACTTAGTAGGCAATCTCAAGTAAGGTTGCTATTGATCTACCATGGACATAAAAAGATAAGGTATTTTCGTGTGCTTGTTATACATGAAATTTTGAAGTGCTCCATAGTATGTTCATTGTTCCAAGTTGAGTGGTGGGTGGATTTCCTGTCTTAGAATTAGAGATTTTATTTACTAGGTTTCGGCTCATTCCTTATTTTTCAAATGTGTAGGATGGTTCCTTGGATATTGAGTTGAAAGGGATGAGGTGACGAAGGAGGCCATCCACCCATGAGTCAAATGATGGTTTCGTATAAGCAAACTTTTGATGACCTAAGGCTGCGTTTGGTCGTCCGGATTTCTAGTCAGGATAAGACTGGATAGGATAGGATAAGAAATCTAGGGATTTGGTTATATCTTATCTGTTGTTTGGAGAATTACGGATTTAAAGTCGGATATCTTTATAGCACAAATTGACGCATTATATCAAACACGTGTTGAGCATTTGCCTTTGTCTACTTCCTTATGGCCGTCCTTCCTTCTCACCGCCTCTCCTCCACCTTCAAGTCCCCCACCCCTCCTGTCGCCTCGCCTCCTCCTCCGCCACCACGTCGTCGTCATCACCCCTCGACTCCTTCGCCAACGACATGATCCTCTCTCCCTTCCTTTTCCTATCCTTCTCCTCCACCACGTTTTCCTTAGCAGCCCTCTCGTCGGGCTCCCCCGCCTCCACCATCGAGAAGCTCCACTCCACCATTCACTTTTTGGTTCCTAAAGGAAGGGGATTGACGAAGAACTCACCTTCCTAGGCATGGCAACGTGAAGAACAGCTCAAGCATCATGTGCTTTGCACTCAAAACTTCGTCCACCAATCAAAAGCGAGGAAAAAAAGAAATTGAGTCTATGAAATTTAGAGGAAGGAACGTCGGGCATTAAGTCGGAGAGATTGGGCAGCTAACACTGACGGGTGCTTTGTACGAAACCCCATCAATCCTCTGTTGCAACACACCATCCGATTCCTCCGCTTGCCCAAAAAGCTTCGCGAATCGGATTCCGCGGACTCGAACAAGGAAGGCCATCTTGGTTGTTGCCGTTACCGAACAACCGCCGCCACCGCCGGAGAGGCTGCCCTTCGGCGGCGGCAAGGTGGCCCGTCACTTGAGAGGCGGCTAGGCACGGTAGAGGAGGCGGCTGGGCGTGGCGGAGAAGTCATGGCTTGAGCATGCAATTTTTAGAGAAATCATATCCGGGTCTATCCCACCCCCTCCCTTAGGATTTTTTTATCCGGGCTATATGTGACGCTCTAGAACGTCACGCGCTACACGTGTCCTTACCTTGTTATGTTTAGACTATAAAAATTTTCGCATGTGAAAGCACATCACATCAACACCACAGAGCATGAGTAATCACAAGAAGTCAATTTACATAATTAACATATGCTTCCTTAGCCATTTCGACCATTTTCCAAGTTTTAATACAACCCTCAAAAGACCAAAAGATTACATCGTATTAACTCTGGGAAGAAGGTTCAGCTCCAAAGCTTCTACTTCACATGTCTACCCAAAAAGACAAGACCTGCACATGTTCACTCACCAAACTACGGGTCGATCACCTCTCCTGGTGAAGTCTCGTCGTCATCGTACATGCCTGGAGGACCATCAAAACCTTTCAGAGGTCCCACCGCCTCCCCATCATCAGTACGTACATACCAGGCAATGTACTTATGAGCGATCCACTCTGGAAGACCTACGTCAACCCATATAATAGACTTGCATCTAACATAAACTGTGTCCGAACCACGTACAATTATATCTTCTATAACAGCGTTGAACTGAACAAGAGCTCCGAACATAGGTGGTGCAAGTGGTGGTGGTGGTACAGGATCCATCCTACAAGTCTGAAAAATAAAGGAATGAGCCGAGGCCCAGTAAATGAAATCTCTAATTCTAAGAAAGGAAAATCCACCCACCACTCAACCTGGTACAATAATGACATACACATAGTTATTTTTAAACTCAATGCATGACAAGCACATGCAAAACTTTACCTTTTATGACGATGGCCAATCAATAGCAATAAATCATAGTATTGTTTACTATTACATGCGGATGATAATCCATCTTATGATGTGCACATAACATTGCTTACTTATCCTTAGACATGCATTATAATCATACATATCGTATTCAATTGTTATTAAGTTCTTCTTCACTTCCCGATTCGCGGGGCATCTCAACTCTGAGGCATCCCACAACATCCCACACAGAGCATCCCACCTCTCAATGGGGCATCTCGAACTCTCGAGGCATCCCGAAACACTCCCCGAGGCATCCGATTCTCGGGCATCATCGCCACGATGGCGTAAGCGACGGAATTATTTCATAGTTCTTTTCATACATAATCACATAGTAACAACTTACATCGCGATCATACGTTTTGCAAGCAAATGATACATGCTCATGGGGCTATGTGAACATTGACAATTTAAATGGCTAATCCTCAACATTTAATAATAAATATCATGAAATTTATACATTACTCACATTTGCATTAAAATACTCTAATCATTTTCTTCTATTCTCATGTAAATATGAATATCATAAAAGCCATTTCAAACACATTAAGGTCCAGAGAATGAGATTCAGCAAAATGAAAATTTTCTCTCTTTTTTTTTTTTTTTTTTCCGAGTCGGTCAATTGCGTTGACTTCGGTCAACTGCGTTGACCGTTGGCACCAACCCTCTTTGGCAACTCAACTTCGATAACTATTGACAATAGGTAACTCTCATTCGGAAACTTTCATTCGGTAACCTCTCGTTCGGCAACTTTTATTCGGTAACTCAACTCTCATTCGATAACTTTTTTTTTAAAAAAAAGTCAACGTTGTTGACCGTTGACTTCAGTTGACTTTTGATCACCGAATGTTGGGTCAACCGAAGTCAACATTCGGTGAGACCACTTCGGCAACTCTTTTTTTTTTTTTTCCGGTAACTCTCAAATTCGGTCAAAACTCACCGAAATCAACTTTTTCGGTAAGATTGACTTCAGCAATACGCATTCAGCAACTTTCACTCAACAAACTCAATTTTCACAGAACTTATTTTATCCATTTTCAGTACTTTTCAGTAGACACTTCACTCATTTAACACTTCAAGGCATCATAAACACACAACAACTTCAAAACAAAGAACATAAGCACTCAACTTCAATGATAGCAAGTTTAACTACTTATAACAATAACTTCAAGTAAAAATCAATCATCAAAGTCAAGAGTACTAAATAGATTTTTATAACTTAGTACTTAGAGTTTCACTTACCTCAAAGATGTTTTGAGCAAAACAAAGCAAAGCAAAGCAAAATGGGTGTCTCTTCCTTTGAAGTACAAGAAAATGATAGTATTACTAACCCAAGGTTAAAATGGCTTGGTTAAAATACTTGGTAGTAAATTAAAGAGATGTGGGCTTATAACAAAGTGACATTTGTCTTAATAATATGGTCTCAAGTTGGATATTTTGTAAATCAGTCCGTAAATTGGGTAATCAGTGCGTAAATAAAGAAAATCAGTAGTCGTTCCAAACATTGGTAAATCCGAAAAATATTTTGAATACGTCAAAACGTTTGGCAAAGTATACCGAACGCAAGGAAGTATTTAACTTAGTAAATTTCAAACTTGACGCTTATTCAATATGAAAATTCAGAGCGTTTCAGCCTCCGAAAATGAATAACGCGTCGTCACGAACATCAACGCAATTCTAGAAAATCAATCCGAATGCATATATTCAAAATTTTAATCATAACGAAAATGTTTACGGAAAACTACGAACACGTAAAATACGATTCGGCCTCCACGATTTTTACGTAAAACACTCAACTAAAGTTTTCACGTGCGATATTTATCGTCTACGAACTCTTACGCATTATGGATGAAATGCGGAAATTTTCCGGATGTCACACTATATCCCCCTTATATTCTCCTTTATCCTGTCATTGACAATTACCAAATACAAGATAGGATAAAATATATCATATCCTGACTTTTATCCGGACGACCAAACACAGCTTAAGAGTATAGTGTGGGGATAGAACCCTGACCTCTTTCCACAAGACTATGTAATTTATATTAGTATTGATATGATATTGTGAAATGTTAATATAGATACTTTTACGAGCAAGATGCAAATGTATTTAATATAACTTGTGCGATTTTCTGGTACGGGGTTAGTGAAAGGTGAAATTTTTTATAACGCTTCCGCATGCCAATAATTATATATATTAATTATATAAGTTAAAGAAATGTGTAGGGCATGACGTTCTGGGGTGTCACAAGGTCACTGAAAATTTATTGTGATAATTCTGCCACATTTTTCTTATTCTAAGAGTGCTAAACACATGGGTTCTAAGGGTGCTAAACACATGGGGATTAAATAATTATTGTCAAAGAAGAAGTTAAGTTCAGAAAGAGAGAGTGTCAATTGAACACATTAGCACCTACTTTATGATTTCAGATCCTTTCACAAAAGGACTCCCACCCAAAACATTTTATGAACATGTTGAAAGGATGGACATTATTGGATGTCATTAATGTTATTGTATTATGTTTCCATTAATGTATTTGACACTTGGAGCTCATTTATATATTTCTGATATATCATGTTTTTTACTTAGTATACACGATCAAAATGTAATTGAAAGTTTGACAAGATAGTCTCTAACAAAAACATTATAGTTGGACTATTGCTGTACTTCTTATTTATGAATATATTAAGTAAAGAGCTATAGTTGTAGTACATAGAAGGGGCTATGTCCATTAATGACATACAACCGCTACAACTCACATTAGCTTTTCAATTGTGATATTAAGTAATAACCAATTTAAGAAAGGCTTTATCATAACCTTATTGTGCGCATTATTAAATTAATGGTTTAATTATTATTTAATGCTAAAACTTATTGGTTATTAAAAAGGTGCAACTATAAATGCTTAAAAAGAGGCGGGTCCTCTCTCCACCTCTTCCATTAAAAAGATACTTAAGGGAAAAATCCGTTAGGAGAGAGAAATCAACATTCTTCAACTTTCTCAAATTTCTCCAACAATCAATGCCAGAGTGTTTGGCTATGGATAAAGATTAGTCTTCATCCTCTCTTGTCGTGAGTCTTCATCCTCTCTTGTGATGAAAATTATGAAGATGGGCGACTCTCGCTGATGATGTTTTTCTGAATAAAGTTTTATGCTTACATTTTTTTGTGATGTGTTTGGTAATAATACAATAGATGAGGTGAATTTTCTGCTCAATTGCTAACTGAATCTCAGATGGAGGCACAGGAACTTAGAAATCAGCCACACAACAACAAAAATTTGTGGGGATAACAATCATCCTCAACCAAAAGTTGACTTTGGCTTGGTTGAAGTAGACTATCCTGATGGCATTTTCTTAAGTATGGATGGTGGATTTAGGTGGCACCACACATATATTTTACATACAAAATGCCTTATCCAAGTGGCAATCTTTCAATAGTAAAAAGATACGTGCCAACTGTGACATGAGGAGATAAAATAATCGCTTAAAGATGAGTTATGTCCATGGATTAAGTGATAAATGATTTTAGCCAATGCTTTCACTATTATGGAGGGGAATGAGACTTAAGCCAATTGAAAAAAATCAAGAAGGATTTGAACTGGTGGGTAATAACAAGTAAACTTTTGATCAAGTGAAGAGGCTCCGATAAGCTCTTAATGATTTCCATACCCATTATTGATAATATATTAAACTTCATAATCACCCATATAAGTGTGGAATTATTGGCAATAATCTCTAGAGTACTTATGAATTATGAATAAAATGGTGAGTTTTGTAACTTTTGATTTATTCATTTTGGTAAACCCCATTAAGGACTCTACAACAATCATCATTTTAATGGATTTTGTGTGCTGCCTTTTGGGTTGCATTGATTTGAAAATTTTATATAGGCTAAACTTGTTTTGCAATTTGGGGCCTTATCTTTTTCATAAAGTTAAAAAACAAATGTTGTGGGGAGGTGATGTTCAGATTTTTCGAATGAATAAAGTTTAGGGTTCCGTTTTGCATTAAATAATCTGTATTTTTTTTGTCTGTGAGATGGAGGGACCTTAATTTAACATGAAATATGCATTAATTTAACTGGCGGTGGGTTTTGCTATTTTTCCAATTTTTTTCCCGGTCAATTCTTGTGTGAATTAAGCCTTCAAGGGAATGAAAATATAGCCCTAAATTGAGCAGCTTCAGCTTGCACGCGGAATGCGGAGGAGGATGATGCAGATGTGTATGATTAGATGATTGTTAGGGGGATGTAGCGGGATGATTAGAATCTAATTAGAGATTAATGACATAAGCCTATTGTTGATTGATGAACTTTCTAATCTGGGGAATGAATTGAATGTTGAATGAAATCATTGATCTGGATGGCCAGGTGGTGAAGGACTAAGGAGCAACGGGATGGGGTGCTCGGGATTCTAGTATTAATTTAGTTTAAAATCCATGTATTTTAAAAGTAAATTTGGTTTTTTTTTTCTTCATTCCAACTTTTCAGTCACTTTTAATCTGTTTTAACCACTTAGTGAATTTTCTCTTTTCAACACTTTTTAGTAAATTTTGTTTGATGCATCTCAGGAGACTAGTGAACCGGGTGTTTTAAGGAGCACCGGGGATTCTATTTTCTCTTTGGAAGCAAATAAATTTAAATTTATCTTTTTATTTTTTGGTCAAAAACATACTAGTGGCATTCTCATTTAACCAGATCAGTTCGATCTGTCTCCATCTATTAAAATTCCTCTCCTGTCTCTACAAACGCAAGCCATGGCCCCATCCCCTGTTTCTTCAACATAAGACCCATCCACGAGGGAGGAGGTGTCCAGATCGGGCGAGTCTGTTTGGTTTTGCAATTTTCCTTCCATTCTTTCTAACTATCTGCTGAAATTTCTGTCTGAGGCCATTGCTGTGGTGATTACATGATGGGGATTCGGCTGCCGTGCTCTATACACCAAGTTGTTTCAAGTTTTCCTCAAAGCTCCAAGGAGATGGAGGTATGTTTAAATTTGGTCAGCCATTCCTCTATTGGAGCCACTGCATAGGCATCCCCTTTAATTTATATTTCTGGGTTGTTCCATATTTGCTGAGTCCACGGACACAAGAGAAAGAGGGGCCCCACGGACTCCTCCGGGTGCAAGTGGCTTCAGGTGTAATCCTTCTCCAAAATAGATTCTCTCTAGTTGCTAGTGCATTTTGGCATATTTGCCACAGAAAAAATCTGATTTTGGGCTGCAACTTTGCCTTTCATATTTTATTCCACGATTCTCTGGGTCTTTGCAATGCAATGCAAAGACGATGATGCTCTGTTCTGATTTGTGGTTCCTCCCTCTGCTCTAATTTTTATTATAAGCACTCTTTGCCACCCTCACCATGGTCGGGAGCCTTTTTCTCCTTGCAATATATCTGGATGAGGATAATACAGTCCTTTGAAAATCTGCAGTGACCTCCATGCTTGTCCACCCATCATCGCCTCAAGTCTCTAAAGCCAAGACCTCTCTCATCCTTTCTTCCTTTCTTTTCTTGCTTTCCATTACTTTTCCACCAGAATGCCCCAATTTTCCTTTCTATGGCTCGGCAAATGGATTGAGGAATTTTTAAAATGGACATTGCTGCGGTAGTTGTTGCACTGCTGTTTTAAGGAGAATCTCTTTCCCTGCCTTGGACAAAAAAATTTCTTTCATATTGACTCTGGCAACATTTGCTTTGCTTTTTAGAACAACCCCGACTGGGATGGTATTCCCAAATACTTCCCTCTCCTTTCTAATTCAGGAACTCGCATCTCCTATAACAAGTCAGGCATGTAACCTGACTTGTTCAGATTTATTTCTTGTCCAGATGCAATATTGGTTCAGGACCATTGCCACATTCTGACATTCTGTAATCTTTCCTTCAAGGAAAATTATTTAAAAAGTAGAGGTGAGATGAGGTTGGGCAGTTTTGATTCAATTTGATTCCTTTAATACTCCCATTCTCTACTTCCTTCTTCATCAAGGTAAAAATAGGTAGGGAGGTTCACCTTGTCTTATACCTATACGCATTAAGAGAGAATGAATGAGTTGGTGATTTGTATAATAGAAACTTCATACTACAAGTCTTGCAAATGTCTCATGCCTAGTTCCCCTTCCCTTGCTAATCCTCCTAAAAAGGGAAAAAAAATAATTTAATTGGAAAATTAATTGAAAACACAAAATTCCTATAGATTGAGATTGCGCCACCGCCTTCCAAGCAAATGCCTTCCAATTGTAGCTTGCTGGAAAATGAAAATTCAAGGGGTTAGAATTTGCTTTTTAGTGCCAAGTCCAAATGTAAGGGGTTAAATTCACGTGCTCATCCATTTCTTTCAAGTGGACTAAAGACCTGCTATGATATTGACTGAACCCTGTGTTGAATAATCTAGGAATTTTGCTGTTGAATAATCTAGGAGTTTGGTGGAGAAAATTTGGGAGCTAAAATTTCATTTGAAAAATTTGTATACTTGTTTTGCAATTTGGGGCCTTATCTTTTCAGAAAGTTAAAAAACATAATGTGTTGGGACGTGATGTTGCATGAATAAAGTTTAGGGTTCGGTTTTGCATTAAATAATCTGTATTTTTCTGTATTTTTTGTCTGTGAGATGGAGGGTCTCACCTTAATTTAACATAGACAATATGCAATATGCAATATGCATTAATTTAACTCGCAGTGGATTTTGCTATTTTTCCAAAAAAAATTTCCTGGTCTGAATTAAGCATGAAAACATAGCCCTAAATATGAGAACATTTTAGATGATTGTTAGGGGGACGATTAGAATCTAATTAGAGATTAATGACATAAGTTGATCGATGAACTTTCTAATCTGGGAATTAATTGAATGGTGAATGAAATCATTGATCTCGGATGGCCAGGCGGTGAAGGAGCAGTACCCCCAAGTTTTAATTTATGGCATTTAAACACAAATCTATTTGGTATTAATTTAGTTTAAAATCCATGTATTTTTAAAGTAATTTTGGTTTTTTTTTTCTTCATTCCAACTTTTCAGTCTTTTAAACACTTAGTATGAGCCGGGTGTTTTAAGGAGCACGGGGGATTCAAAATCAAATCATATCTTTATAAAAGTAAATTTAAATTTATCTTCTTTTTTTTGTCAAAAACATACTAGTGGCTTCTCATTTAAATGAAAGCCTAAGTAAAAGAAATGCAGAATAAAGCAATTCCAAAAGGCTAGCAGGGGGATAAGCGGTATTAATTTAGTTTAAAATCCATGTATTTTTAAAGTAAATTTGGTTTTTTTTTTCATCTCTTTGTTTGATGCGTCCTCGGGAGACTAGTGTGAGCCGGGTGTTTTAAGCAGCACCGGGGATTCTATTTTCTCTTTGGAAGCAAAACCATATCTTTTCTTTTTTTTAAATTTGTTTTTTTTTTCTTCATTCCAACTTTTCATTCTATTTTACTCTGTTTTAGACACTTATAGTGAATTTTCTAGTAAATTTTGTTTGATGCTTCCTCCAGAGACTAGTGTGAGCCGGGTGTTTTAAGGAGTACCCGGATTCTATTTTCTCTTTGGAAACAAAACCATATATTTTCTATTTTAAAGTAAATTAAATTTATCTTTTTTTTAGGTAAAAAACATAGGCTTCTCATTTAAATGAAAGTCTGAGTAAAAGAAATACTGAGAGGCTTGAGAATGAAGCAATTCCAAAAGGCTAGCAGGGGTATAAGCGGGATAAGCGGGGATTCTAGTATTAATTTACTTTAAATTCCATGTATTTTTAAAGTGAATTTGGCTTCTTCTTTTTTTCTTCATTCCAACTTTGCAGTCTCTTTTAATATGTTTTAAACACTTAAGTGAAATTTTGTTTGACGCATCCTGGGGAGACTAGTGTGAGCCGGGTGTTTTAAGGAGCACCGGGGATTCTATTTTCTCTTTGGAAGCAAAACCATATCTTTTAAATTTAAATTTTTCTCTTTGGAAGCAAAACCATATTTTTTTAAAGTAAATTAAAATTTATCTTTTCGAATGAATAGTACAAGTCTTGCAAATGTCAGTTCCCCTTCCTTTGCTCATCCTTCTAAAAAGGAAAAAAATAATTTAATTGGAAAGTTAATTGAAAACATTGACAAATTGATTGAGATTGGGCATGCCTAATGTAAGGGGTTTAAATTCATGTTCAAGTGGACGAAATGGACTAAAGGCCTGCTAGGAGTGAAAGTGTGTTGAATAATCTAGTGGAAAAAATTTGGTAGCTAAAATTTGATTTGAAAAATTTGTGTACTTGTTTTGCAATTTGGGGCCTTATGTTTTGAGAAAGTTAAAAACCAAATGTTGTCCGAGGTAATGTTGAAAAAATTTTAGGGCTCGGTTTTGCATTAAATAATCTGTATTTTTTGTCTGTGAGATGGAGGGTGAGGTGATGTTTAGGGTTCGGTTTTGCATTAAATAATGTATATTTTTTGTCTGTGAGATGGAGGGTTTATTTTTCCGGGTCAATTCTTGTGTGAATTAAGCCTTAACATAACCCTAAATTGAGCAGCTTATGATTAGATGATTGTTAGGCGGGATGTAGGGGGATGATTAGAATTTAATTAGAGATTAATGACAAAAGCCGCCTATTGTTGGTTAATGAATTGAATGGTGAATGAAATCATTGATCTGGATGGCCTACCCTTTGCTTACGACAAGGCCTCCAGTTTTAATTCATGGCATTTAAACACAAATCTATTTCCTCATAACTTCCATACATTTCTCTACATGTAAATGTCTTTTTAACTTGGATACATTTCTCCACTTTGGTGTCATCCCCCTTGGGGTACACGATAATTCTCCTGCTCAAAAAGGATGGGACGACGCAAGGATCCTTGGCAACACCCGCAAAAATAGAAAAACAAAGAAGTGGAAGCGCATCCTATCCTGCTCACTCAAGTAGCTGAATTACCCTCTTTCTTTTTTTTCTTGGCTGGAGGAGTGCTTGAGTCTAGCAGATTTGGCTCTTCCAATGGCATGTTGGAAGTCTGGGGCTTTTTTATAGATAGAAGGAGGAATGGGGGAATTGCAAAAGAGGAAAATAAAAAAGAAGAAAAGAGAAAATTTCCCATAATTCCTTTTAGTCCATGAACTTTTAATCTTCCCAATCTCAATTTGACACAATATTAGGGACTATTTGTGTCATTGAAAGTTATTGAACTAGGACCATTTGTCTCACTATATTGCAAAAAGTTCAGGACCATATCTGGGATCTGGGAAAGGGGCCTTTCTTCTTTTTTATTTTTTCCCCTTTTGCACTTGGCCCAGGAGAAAGTCGAAGAGCCAAAGGGACGTGCAGAAGCAGCCAAAAAATCTACGAAAATAAAAGGGGTTGTATTTTGAAAATTTTGAAATTAAAAAGTACTGGTGGATAAAATCTACGAAAATTGGATTAATAGCACGAAAAACTCCAAACTGGTACGCTTGTGACAAATTTACCCCAAACTGGTACACCTCTAACAAATTTACCCTCCGTCAGTTTCCGTCAAATTTTACTATCAAATTGCTAAGTTTGATGACACATAACAGTTGATAGGATGTACTAGTTTTGGGTTTTATCCTCCGTTTATCTCAGATTTGCCAGTTTGGGATTTTTCGTAGTATTAATACAATTTAACGGAAACTAATGAAAGGTAAATTTGTCACAGGTGTACCAGTTTGGGGTAAATTTGTCACAAATATACCAGTTTGAGGTTTTTCGTGGTCAAAAAATTAGTTTGGGGTAAATTTGTCACATGTGTACCAGTTTGGAGTTTTTCATGATCAAAAAAATAGTTTAGGGTAAATTTGTCACAGGCGTACCGATTTAGGATTTTTCATGGTATTAACCCAAGAAAAGAAGAAAAAGAAAACGAAGAAGGAAAGGTGGGAAGGTTGGTTTGGGGTGAAGTTTGTGTTGGGAAGAAAAGAGGAACTGAAAAAGAGCAAGCTCTTTCTACCAGTCTAGGGGTGTGCATGATCCGGGCCGGTCCAAGCCCCGTATGGAACTGAGATCGGACCGGTAGTCCCGGTCCCCAAATTTTCGGGACCGAGGACCAGCCGAACCAGGACCAATGGTCTTGGTCCGATCCGGTCCGGTTCCAATAGGACCGGAAAACAAATCGAAAAAGTCATTGTAGCTCGCGATTTCACTTGTCGCGGATCTTGAAGAGCTCAGCCTCAATCTTGCGAAGGTGCAGTGGGTTTCGACGACATTTTCGTAGGCGATGGAAAGGAGGTGCGGCAGGTGTCGACGACATTATAAATAAGTGTTTGCTAAAAGAAAAGTCATTGTATTTTTGTAGAAAGTTTCAACACTAAATACACAATGTTGTTTAATCATAGTTTTTGTTCTCTCAATTTGACTATCTCGAACGAGAAGAGTAAGGCTCATTAAAAGATGAATTCATCTGCTGCTTTTTGAATTTCAATACTAGTTGATTTCCTTTGGTTGTAAACTAAAAAAAACTTTTACAAATTGTATCCACCATATAACTTGTATGTTTTTACCTCAACAATAATATCGATCATTACTAATGTGAGAGTCTCTTTCAATTTAAATGAGTTCAAGGCAGAACATTATCGGACTATCAAAGAGAGAGAAAAAGGCCATGGATGTAGTTTTATATAATCCGACTCATTAATTGTTTCAAATGAGTTCATGAATTTTGACAAATAGCTTACATAATTAAATTAACATATTCATTTTCAAGAAATGTTTGTATTAACACATAAATTTTGGTTCTAAATTAATCATTCATCTTCTAAGAGAGTTTGAGGAGAATGTGCATATATATATATTTTTTTTTTTTTTTTGGATCGGTCTGGTTCAGGCGGTCCGGTCCGGTCCTGTGCCCCCTAGAATCGAGGACCGAACCGGACTAGCACCCTCAAGGACCGGACCAACCCGGCCGGTCCGGTCCGGTCTTGGTCCGGTCCGGGCGGTCCTGATCTAGTTTGCTCACCCCTATGCCAGTCTATGCCACCACAAAATGTAAAACACTAGGTCACACACAAATTGTACTCCGCGAGAAAATGCATGTCTAAAAAGGAAATTTGTTGGCCGTAAAAATCAGAAGTATTAATAGTGCGGATTTTTCTCCTTGGAACTCTATTGCAGGAGAAACAGAGAAAATCTCTATTGCAGGGTCCAGAGAAGGTTAATTTTATAAGAAAGAAAGTATTGGGAGTAATTGTAAAATGGTCCTTGGACCATATTGTCACTATTTGATTTTAGTCCTTGTACTTTATCATCTTGTGAGAGATTTGGTCCCTAAAATAATCTCACATCACAATTTCAGCACACATTTCATATTTTTCTGTCCAAATGTTGATAGAAAGTGCTAACATAACACCTCAGACGAACAAGTGGGGCATAAATCACAAAAATCATCCCTAAGTTCTCCTTTTCACTTTTGGTCTTCATACTTTATTTTTGTCACGTGGGCTAATCTTAAATCTTGATTTTGGAATAAATTCGACTTCTTCCTGCAAAAAAGAAAAAGAAAAAAAAAGAGAGACCATTTTGGGCTAAAGATTATTATCTTGAATCAACATGCCAGAACAGTGCAAAACTAGTAAGCACTCCATGTTATTGTTGAAAAATAACTTGTAATATATTTGACACGTCGAAAAATAGCAAGGCATAGGTAGTTTTAAGCAACTAGGTTGATTCTCATTAAGTACATTTACGAAAATCATCTACAATTGATTATGAAAATGCATTATATACCACTTAATTTGATATCGGTTTGTCCGAGATGAAAGAAAATTGTTCGTGTTGTATATACCTTCCTCTATGATATAATAGGTCCATGCAAATAATTAAATAACCAATTGTTTAGGTCAATTTTGCTTAAAATTCTATTATTTGGAGTAACTTCAACTTTCCTTCAGAGTGTTGCAAAACTCCACTCCACACCATCAAATACATGCGAATGACTCGTCATGTCATAGTGCATACATATCACCTCTTATTCATCATTAAACATGCACCATAGTCATGCATCAAATATAAATTATTCATCTTATTCATCATAGGCATGCGTCATAAACGTATATCATGTGCTCAATTATCATATTCAATTCTTCTTTACTTTTCGATTCGCGGAACTTCCCGATGCGCGAGACATGTCAACTTCGAGGCATCCTGCAACATCCAACCACGGGGCATCTCACCTCTCAATTGGGCATCTCGAAACTCCCGAGGCATCCCGAAACACTCCCCTAGGCATCCGATTAGTGGGCATCCTGATTCGCAGGGCATCGTCGCCACGATCGCGTGGACGACGGAACATAACTTTTCATATTTCATTTCATAATTTATCTCATATTAATCATGTGACGCCCCAGAACGTCAAGCGCTACACATGTCTTTTTCTCATATAATTAATACTATAAAATTCTTGGCATGCGGAAACATTAAAATTCTTTTACCTTTCACAATCACCCTGTATAAAAAAAAACGCACGAGCTCAAAAACATACATGTGCATCTTTCTCATAAAAGTATCTGTATTACCATTTCACAACATCATATCAAGACTAATATAATTTACATAGTCCTGGGAAAAGGTTAGGGTCCTATCCCACATTATACTCTTACGTCATCAAAAGTCTGCCTATACAAATCATCATTTGACTCACGGGTCGATGGTTCCCTTCATCACCTTGTCCCCATTCAACTCAAAATTCAGAGAACCATCCTACACATCTGAAAATTAAGGAATGAGCCGAGACCCAGTAAATGAAATCTCTAATTCTAAGGTAGGAAATCCATCCACCACTCAACCTGGAACAATCAATATGCAATCAAACATTTCTAACTCATTTGCCTGACAAGCACATGAAAATCTTACCTTTTTATGTCGATGGCAGATCAATAGCAACCTTATTTGAGATTGCCTACTAAGTACATGCGAATGACTCACCACGTCATAGCAACCTTATTTGAGATTGCCTACTAAGTACATGCGAATGACTCACCACGTCATAATATATACATACCTTCTCTTATTCATCAGTGGATATGCACCATGGTCATGCATCAAATATAAAGTATTCATTTTTTTATCATGGGCATGCGTCATAAATGTACATCATGTACTCAATTATCATATTCAATTCTTCTTTACTTTTTGATTCATGGGACTTCCCGATTCGCGGGACATTACTTTCCGATTCACGGAACTTCCCGATTCGCGGGGCATCTCAACTCCGAGGCATCCCGCAATATCCGACCACGGGGCATCCCACCTCTCAATGGGGCATCTCGAAACTTCCGAGGCATCCCGAAACACTCCTCGAGGCATCCGATTCGCGGGCATCCCGATTCGCGGGGCATCGTCGTCACGATCGCGTGGACGACGGAACATAACTTTTCATATTTCATTTCATAATTTATTTCATATCAATCATGCACTTGATATCGATAATATCCCATAATCATTCTCATTTCCACTACGAAATCAACAATCACTTTAAATTTCAACATACGGTGCATAACATTTATCACATAAATTTCTTTCAAAACATATCACCTTGCACCTTTCGTTAATTTCACATACTCGAGTAATGATATTGGTATTCTTAACATCTTTTGCAAGCAAATGATGCATTCTTATATGTGGCTACATGAACGTTAACAAGTCGAGTAACGTTGTATCAATTCCTACACAATTCGCCTCATTCTTTGATCCAATCATCACTTGTATAATTAATACTAAGTTACTTCTCTTTTGCCAACTCTCAAATGATTAATACAACTAAATAATCCTTTAAAAACATGTATATATATATATATTTTTAAAGAAAATCGGCAACAATGTTAAATTCGGTAAAAATGTTGACTTCGGTAAGAATGTTGACTTCAGTAAAAAAATGTTGACTTCGGTGAGAAATGTTGACTTCGGTAAAAAATGTTGACTTTGGTGAGAAATGTTGACTTCGGTGAGAATGTTGACTTTGGTAAAAAATGTTGACTTCAATGAGAAATGTTGACTTCGGTCAAAAATGTTAACTTCGGTCAAAAATGTTGACTTCGGTGAGAATGTTGACTTCGGTCAAAAATGTTGACTTCGGTTGACTTTGGTCAAAATATTGACTTTCGGTGAAAAATGCTAATTTTCACCTAGAATACATTCGGTAAGAACACATTCGGTCATATTGGCTTCGGTAACTTCATTTTAGCAACTTTTCTTCGACAACTTCACCTTAGACAAGCCGATGTCCCCAGAAAAGTTTCTTTGGTTAGATTTTAACATTTTCAAATCAACTTCTTCATTCCTTTCACCCTCTTCCATATTTTCCTTTCCAAATCTCATGGACTACGTTTACACATCTTAGGAACAAGTAAGAACTCATCAATCCAAGTCAAGGAAACATGGTTGAAAACTAAACATGCATACATCAAACTTCAACCGAAACTAACAATCATCTATAAACCAAGTCAAAAGCACTAAATAGATTATCCTAGCTTAGTACGTAGAGTTTTCACTTACCTCAAAGATGTTTTGAGCAAATAACCAAAACTTGATTACCTTGTAAGCAAAATATTCAAGAACAAAGATAAATGACTTTCATCCTTTTTCGAGAGATAACACTAGTTGAGAAAAAGAATACAAGCTCACAATACTACCTTGTGCACTCTTGAAAGATTAGACTTAAGGCTTCACACCTCCCGTGGGTCTTTTCTTCTCTTTGTTGAAAGAGATTTAAGAAGAGGAAATGAAAGAAAGGTGAAAGTGAGAATATGGAGAGTTCTGGGAATACATTCACGATAAAAAAGGGAATGTTTCTTGAAGTACACAAACGCAAAGCACTAACCCAAGGTTATTGGCAATGATTACATTGGGTTAAAAATACTTGGTGGTAAAAATAGGAGAGGTGTACAAATAAAATGGTGACATTTGTCTAAACCTTATGGTCCCAATTTGGATATTTTGAAAATTAGTACGTAAATTAGGTAATCCGTGCATAAACAAGGAAAACCAGTGTCCGCTCTAAACATTGGTAAATCCGAATAATATTTTGAATACGTCAAAACGTTTGGCAAAGTATACCGAACGCAAGGAAGTATTTAACTCAGTAAATTTCAAACTCGACGCTCATTCGATACAAAAATTCGAAACATTTCGGCCTCCGAAATCAAACAATGCGACATCGCGCGTTTCGTCGTTACTTTATAAAATCAATCCGAAAACACATTCGTCAATTTGATCCTGACGAAAATATTTACGGAAAAGTTACGGATACGTAAAAACACGTTTCGGCTTCCACGATCGTTATGTAATTTCTCCAGCCAAACTTTCCGATCGCGACGTTCATCATCTACGAATTTCTGCGCATTATAAATAAATGCATAAATTTTCCGGATGTCACACAAGCACTCCCGTGAGGAAGAAGAGAAGAGTGATTAGATGCGTGTCGAGGTTGATTACTCTGCAGATGAAAAACGTAGTGAAAGTGAAGATTCAGTGGACGATCCTGAAAGCTGTTGTGCAAGCGATTCTGATAATGCACTCCACTCCTTCCAGTATAAGGACATAAGGATGTCCTGATCTTGTTTAGGTTTAATGATCATGACCTTCCCCTCAAATTGAGGGACATAATAATGGCAAATGCGAGGTTACTTACACTGTTGGAGTCAGGACTTCCATCATCTTGGGTCATATTGTCCCTTAGAACTTTCTATGTGATTATATCAGGGGTAACGATCTGTACAAAAGTGTCCCGGTCCTCAAGGCAACTGCAGCACATTTGTGTGGCCCTCTTTTCGATTGGATATAAACCCCTTGCAGAACCTCTTCTAGAGCTTTTTGAGTGCCTTCCTCCTTTGTGGAATGTGTGCTCGGGAGTGGTTGGGAGCTTTTGCTTGGTTTGCTGTTGGATCTTCTTGCAGTCTAGTGGAAAACTGTGGTTTTATACTCTCAGCAGTATGGACAATTGGTACGGAACAATGAGCATGTGACCACTATTTGCCTTTCAGTGTCTGAACATTTCCACTTTCATTTGAGCTCTCTGCACAGATTCTATTTAGCGAGATTACATAAATAGCGCGTCCATTTGGTCTTTTGGTGTGGTATTGTTGTAAGTATCTTGATACATAGGCCTTGAGAACTTCCGTCTTGTATCCCATATTTTGGGTCCTCTGGGAGACGTTCTACTTGCCCATCCGCATGGTCACTTTACTGTGGACTTCCATATGTGGCTCTATAATTGAAGTTTGGCAGACCGTTAGGACCATATTCCAGAGAGCCCCCGCTGCCAGTACTGCAGTGAACACTCATATGAAGTTTCCATGTGGCGTATGCTTCGGAATGATCTTTTTTTTCTCATGTGTGTCACATATCCAGTGGCTTTGGTTAATCGACGATGCAAGATGGGTTCAACAAGTGTTGATGTCAATTTTTTGTCTGGTCTCCCGTGCTGTAAAGGAGCATATTAAATGGGTTCGTTGCCTTTTTCTCAGCCTGCAACAGGCATCGACTCAGGTGTGGATACATTTTTAAGATTTGTTTTTGGCATGGTACCATTGCACTTTACTTGCACCCTCCTCCATAAATTCTGATGCCCGAGGTATGTTACTAGAGATCAAACTGAAGCTTATCAGCTGAATGTGATTCGCGTGGGATGTATCACTGGCACTTATTTAACATGTATAATTTTGGGGCCCATGGATATGCTTCGACCATAGACCACAAGGAAGGGATTTTGATGATGTCGTAGGGTGGAAAACCTCCCTCCACCAAAATCTTCTTCCATTAGAGTTCGTCCCTCTGCTTGCTTGCCCGAGGTATGCCTGATCACAACCAAATCGAACACTAGTCCGATTTCATGGAACATGCCATCGCGCTGTGGTCGCATTGCCATTCTTTTCAAAGATTGCTTTTCTGCAATTTCTTGAAATCTTGACGCAATGTCAATGGCTCGTGTTAGAATATCTAAATAAAAAAATGAGCCTTTCATCGTGCCTGATATACACTGCAAAATAAAATAAAAATAGAACCTTTTTCTCTCTCCTGGCGAGCTGCGGCAAAGGCTAGTACAAATTAAATGACAGTTGTTGCCGGCTCCTTCTCTCTCTCTCCTCTTTCAAATGAGCTGCTCTCCACCTCTCTTTTTCAATACATCTTCGTCCTCGTCGACGTCGGGGACGGCTCCAGAAACCGCCCACTCGCCTCTCGAACGTTTCTTCCTTTCTACTCCTGATTCGGTTTCGACTACGTCCCAAACGATTTTCTGGACGACTAGCACTAGCCCTCCCTAGCACGGAAAGCACGAAGACCTTTCTCACCTTTTTCTCATAAAAGAGATGATAGGCCTTTAGTTGCTAGGCCGCCCCCGGCGTCGAGGAAGTATGACGTGAGGCTGGTGGTGAGGAGGTTAGAGGGGTGCGATCCTCTGGCGGCGGCGGCGGAGGGGGCGAGGCTGGCGGTGGAGATCCGGTGGAAGGGGCCGAGGGCGGCGGCGCTGATGAGGCGCGTGGCCGTGAGGAAGAACTTCACGAGGGAGGAGGGCGTGGGGGAGGAGTTCGCGGCGCTGTGCAGCCTCTCGGCGCACAAGGACCACGCGTTTCATCCCTGGGAAGTCGGTTTCACCTTCTTCAATGGGAGTCGCCTTCTTTTTCATTCACTTTTCGCTGATCTTTCTACTTCCTTTTCCCCTTCCTGCTTCGATTTTAGTTTTTTCTGGGGGAGGTATTCTCGCAAGTGTTGGTGTTTTTCCTTTGATCGAGTCTTTGATGCTTTCGGGGATGGCATGTCTTTGCAACTCTTGACAGGATTCGAAGTCGATTGTCCGACGATTCTGGTGTTCAAATCGAAGCGATTTCGTAGTTACTGAAGTTGCCGGAAAGTCAAAAGATCTCTCTCTTTCTCTTGATAGTCAAAGATGTTCCGACAGCCGGAAAGTCGAGGTCGAGAGTGGTCGCTATTAAGAGGAGGAGGGGGGCAGAAATGCAATCGAATTGATTTTGTCTGATGATCGATCTTGTTTGAGATTTGAATGAAAGTGAAGTGAAGGTCGTCAAGATGATGGATCATGACTTTGGCGATTTTTTTTTTTAAAAATAAAAATAAATTACAGCTTAAATTTGCACTAGAGAAGAGAATTTGTTAGGTGATATGGTCATTTTCCCTGGAAATGGCAGTTTTTCCATTCAATTGTTTTGTTATCGCGTGGCGTTATTCAGTGTGTTTCGCTGCACTTTATGTGAGTTTCTTGACGGGGCAAGCCCTTCCGTTCATTTCAGCCTGCGACATCTCCACCCTTCATTCCCCCCACGCTCGTGCAGATGGTGGATCTGGACGGGGCAGGGGCGCGATCCCACGGAAAGCACAAGGAGGAACGCCACAGGGGATCAAGGGGAGATCGGAGAGAGTTTCCGCTCGACGGGGTGGCAGAAATAGAAAAAACAGAAAGGGGAATTGGGAAAAAAGGAAGAAGGGGCGTCGTCCAGAAAGGAGAACGGGGGAGCCTATAACTACCTCTACATATCACCCGTCCTATAAATATGATCAAGTCAAATTTTCTAATGTAATTTCTCCATTTGAAAGTCTTCTGAATATTGGAGGCAATATTGCTCACATTTGAAACAAGCGCAATTGCATTTTCCAAAGACAATAATTGTTTAACCAAATCATCATAAAATGTGTTCTTTCCCTAAGGGCATCATCGCGAAATCCGATTTTTGATAAACACTGCATGGTTCCGTCTATCTTTCAAATTCAAAATTTGAGAAACACCATCGGCACCCCCTATAGCAATGTTTGCTATGATTGTCTGTTCTTATTTAGGATTGTACATGCTCTATGTCCATCAGATCAAAACTACTAGATATGCCACAGAAACCTACTGTTGCACCTAGAGTTCTCATTTATATGCGGCTAAAATGTCCAAAGATCACAGCTTCCACAGTCCTCTAGACACAACTGCACATGAAACCTCCTCACGGTAGTTCTGCATACACTGGCCATTCTTTTTCTGTTTTTGAAGCTTATGACCTTGATGGGGATAATTGAATCCTCTCTCTCTCTCTCTCTCTCTCTCTCTCTCTCTCTCTCTCTCTCTCTCTCTCTCTCTCATGTTTCTGGGTAATATGGTAATTGAATACACGAGGCGTTTCCAGGATCAATTGGCACTGAAAACAAGAACCTGAAAATTTTCATTGTTGCATCTCAATCCCACCTAAAAGAATCGATTTTGTTTTCGAAACAAAAGACTGAGGAAATGGCTGTTGAACAATCCACAATTTAAGAATACAAGGGCATCAATGTGTGTAACAATTAGATCATTTTACAATGAATCTCGCTGAGATCCACTAAGATAATCTCCATCTATCATCACAAGTCCATCTCAAGAAACCCGATTTACGGCAAAACACACGATAATGAAGGAAGCGATTTGAAAAACTAGATCATGGAGATTGAAGAAGAATGAAGAAGATTGAGAGGCGAAACACCAGAATGAAGACACCGAAAGAAGCGAGGCCAGATGGGGGCGAGAAACTAAGAACAAGGCCCGCTCTAATGACAGGATTTGCCCATGGCCGAAGATTAGAGCGACCATTTAGGTATAGCTACTTTGGCAAATACCATTCACATATATGTAAACAAAACGTGTAAGCTCCTTTTAGGATCTTGCTTGGGGTTCCAGTGGTGATTAATGTTGGTTTTGAGTGTTTTGAATGAGCGCGAGAATTTAGAATTCAGGGATGGGTATTTTCGCAAAGAAAATGGCATAAACAGGAACGCGAGGATAATAGATGCGAAGGTACAAAGTAGTCTCCAAAGGTGGAATTGAGGTATGGAAGTTGCCATTGGATAAAATGTAAGATATGTTGTTGGTATATTTGCTATTTGTAAGCGCCGAGGCATGCTTCCTTTTGGCAAGCTTGATATCACCATAGTAGAAGTGCCCTTGCTGGGAATTTTTCTATTTGTTATTGCTACCCAACCACTATCGGTTCAACANAAAAAAAAAAAAAAAATGGATGACATTTCGCCAAAAACATGCAGTATATTGAAGAAAATAAGAGACACAGGTTATTCCCTTTTGTTTTAGCTATTCACCAGCGCACAATGCTTCCTTATCTCGCCCGCCAACCCTGTCTAGATGTCATCCGGCCCATCTTCTCCATTGCCAAGGTAAATTGAGCGTAGAAGTTGTCAAGTGACCCTTGAAGGACGTGGGCGATGAAGAGCGTGGTAGCAGTCTTCTTGAGTTGAGTTAAAGAAGATAAGAACAAAATGATCATGGGGTTAAAAGTAATGATAGCATGGATTAGAAATACTTGGTGGAAATTACATGAAATGTGGGCAAATGAAAAAGTAACATTTGGCCAAACTCTGTGGTCTAAAATGAGATATTTTGATAATTTGCTAAAATATTTTGCAAATAAGTACGCTTACGAGGTAATCAGTGTTCGTTCTCAACATTAATAAACCCGAAAAATATTTCGAACACATCAAAAGGTTACGCAAAGTTTACCGAACGCATGAAAATGTTTAAATCAGTAAATTTCAAATTTGACACTTATTCAACACGAAAATTCAGAGTGTATCGGCCTTTGAAATCAAACAACGCGGCATCACGCACTTCACCGCCACTCTAGAAAAATCAATCTGAAAGCATATATACGACAATTCGACTGTAAGGAAATCATTTACGGAAAAACTACAGAAATGTAAAATACGATTCGGCCTCCGCGATTTCCACGTAAATCATCCGACTAAAATTTTCACGTGCAACATTAATCATTTACGAATTCCTACTCATTATAAGTAAATGTTGAAATTTTCCGGATGTCACATTAGTAATGGTCGTGTACTTCATTCTCCAAATGCTTCATGATACCCTTCACTTCTTCACTCCCTTCTCTCTAACCGAACTCTCCAAGCGAAAGAAGAAGTCCTATTTTGTGTTATTGAAGCTTTTAACTCCAATTTTTAAGAAGATTCAAGGTGATTTTGTGAGCTTATTCCCTCTTTCTAAACTAGTTTTGGTCCTTAAAAAGATTAAAAGTTGTTAATCTTTGTTTTTTGATTATTTTACTTTGAAGTTAATCAAGTTTTGGCTTCTTTGTTTAAATCATCTTGAGGTAAGTGAAAACCCTAAGTACTGAATTAGGATAATCTACTTAATACTCTTAACTTGGTTGGTTGTTGTCCTTGATTTTACTTGGATATGATGTTATGTATTGTCATCCATCGGCGTGTGGGATTGTCTCAAATTCTTGACTTTTTCTTGATGGGTTTTACATGTCTTTGATGCGTGTGTATAAGTGAATTCCATGAGATTTGACCGGAAAGTATTAAAGGATGTGGAATTGGTGAAGTTGTGGACGTGATGGGGATGGGGATGGTGCTGAATTGGGTTAAAGAAACATTTTTGAAGGCTTGGGTTCTGTGAGAAGGGAGTTACCGATTTTATCTCATCAATTGTTTTTTAAGAATTGCAGATGGTAACATGTTGTTGCCGAACATTAAGTTATCCATTTGATTTGATTTGATTTGATTTATTATTAAATATATATATTAAAGTTGCTGAATAATGACTGCTGCTTGTTGATGCCGAAGTTGATGGAGTTACCTTCGATAAATTTACCGAAGATTAAAAAAAAAGGTTGCCGAAGGTCAACCATGTTGACCGAAAAAAAGAGAGAGATTTCGCAAGTGAAGTTGCCAATGATAATCTCACGAAAGTCAACAGTTGACTTCGGTGAGATATCAAAGGTTCTTATCGACCCGAAAAAAAACAGAGAGAAAATTTCTTTTATTATTCTGATAAATCCTAGACCTTGAAACTTGTCGATTTCCAGGGGTTTAACTTTTCAAGGTGGCAAGTGGCTTAGTATTATTTATCTAAGTGATAAAAAGGTAACGGTGATTTCATTCCAGTAATGAATTGTGTAGAAGGATGTTGTGTTAATAATTATTTGGAGTGATTGACGTCCTTTGAGAATGCATCATTTGCTTGTAAAAGATGATGAGTATGTTATGTTATGTTATTACTGGAGCAGGTGAAATGATTGTAAGGTAAATATGTTTCCAAAGTGATTTATGTGAAAAATAATGTGCACGGAATGTTGAAGTTTGAAATAAATGTGAATTTGTTAGTTGATGTGAAGAAGATTATGTGAATTATCATCATCATGTGCACGGTTGCTATGAGATAAGAAATGAAATGAATTATGAAAAGTTATGTTTCGTCGTCCACGTGATCGTAGCGACGATGCCCCATGAATTGGGATGCCCGTGAATCGAATGCCTTGGGGAGTGGTTCAAGATGCCTCGAGAGTTTTGAGATGCCCCATTGAAAGGTGTGATGCCCTGTGATTGGATGTTGCGAGATGCCTCGGAGTTGAGATGCCCCACAAATCGAGAAGCTCTGCGAAACGGAAAGTAAAGAAAAATTGAATATAATAATTGAGCACATGAGGCATGTCCATGATGAATAAGTGATGATGTGTGTGCATCATAACATGGTATGGATGACCATATGTCAGATGCCCCATAAATCGAGATGTGAAGATGAAAAATCTCTAATTTCAAATCCAATTGCCGATTTGGTTTCCAACTTTTTTTTGTATCAAAATAAAAAATCTCAACTTTAGGCTCAGTGTTAATTTTGACCATAACTTTTTTTGTCAAAAAAAATCCAAAACTTTTGGTCCAATCTCAAGTTTGCCCCAAGCTTTTTTTTTTTGTCTAAAAAAATCAACAAATTTAACTATAGTCCCAAATCTGTCCCATCAGCTCCCATCCAAAATCGTTGTTGGTTGTTTATAATTTCCCTTATTTTCATATTAAAGAACGGATTCGTTTGGAGGTAACTTTTAACGCCACCTTACTAACTAATGTGGATTAGTTACCATCAAATAACTAATGATGATATTCGGGGAGAGAGTTAGGAGGCCGAGTTAAGTCTAGATTTTAAAGTTGGTAATGTTTTTAGATAAAAAAAAGTTTGGGCAGATTTGAAATCGGAGTTCAAATTGTTTTTTTTTTTTTTTGATAGAAAGAAGTTTAGCCACAGAAGATCAAGGAAAAAATGTGGAGTGAATCCCACGTGAAGAGTGGGGAGAGAGGAAATGGAGAAAATCAGAAAATCAGAAAGACAAAAACTTTTGTTAAAAGAAAAGGACCAAAGAAAAGAATATAATATTGGCTATGGGAAAGAAACAAATGAAGAATGTTTTAGGAGGGATGGGTGGTATGAGTTGGGCTTGGCCAAGCGGCACCTCCAATTGGGTTTTGTCGTGAAAGTCAAATCCGGTCGTCGGCGTTGACCGGATTTTAGGCTTCCATCAATCAAATTTTTGGTTGTCTGAGCCAAAGTCTCTAATCTACAATGTCCTAATAGTTACCCCGAATTGATTTTTTTACCACCAAAAACCTCAAAACTGGCACAACTTTGATAAATTTTACCCCAAATTTAGTTTTTTTAAAGTAAAAATAACTTAGTTAACGTTTTTTTAATTAACTCATTTTTTGACACGTGTACCAGTTTGAGGTTTTTTATGGTCAAAAAATTCGTTTTTGGTAAATTTATCACGGGCATACAGGGTTTTTTATGGTTAAAAAATTAGTTTTGAGTTTTTCATGGTAATAACCCTAATATAAAAGTGGACAAGAAACTTGATGGAAATAATGAAGGCATGATGATAAATTGACGATGTCTTAGATTGCAGCTCGTATTCTATGTATTATTATTGACGAATTCAATTCCTGAGATGGCTTTTTGCAAAGAAGATGCAGTTCTTATTTGATAAAAAGTCATTTTGCAAGCTCATGAGCAACAACATTGCCAGTTCTACAAGTTCACTTCAAACTCCATCCTGAGTTGCTGCTTAGTAGGAAATAAGAGTCCAAGACGAAAGGATGATACACCAAGGGCAAAGGCCCTTTTGTCGAATAGGATCAATCAACACCTTACAACACCTTTAAAATTGCTTTGTGGATGCCCAGGGAGGGACTCAATAGAGAAAATGGCCGAATGGACTCAATTGACAAAAAACAAAAAGGCTAAGGACTTAGTTGGCAAAATTTTGATCCTCCATCCATGGGAGGATTTTCACAACATTACGGACATTGATGACTCAGGATGAAGAAGAACAAGATAAGCGCAGATTCTATTTGTTCTCTATATTATCTCGAGTGAATGAGGAAGATGCGAGAAGAGCTCCATAGGTCAGCAGAGGGAGAGAGGAACAGAGAGAATGCGTTTATTACAGAGAGAGGGTCCGTTGCTGAGAATTATCTTTGTGCATGTATAGCATGGTAAAAAATTGCAACAAAAGTTATATATTTATGAAGTTTAACAAAGTTTTTAAGAGATGACTTTATATCTTTTGAGTTATATTAATTATATATCTAATATAATTCAAATATTTACGATTCTTTTGCATGGTGTTATAGGGAAAGGTTGTAACATGTTAAAAATTGCATTATCAAAATATTTACCACGTTTTGCATAGGATTACGACGAACCTTTGTAAATGTCTTAATGACAAGATATCGTTAGCCTTTGTAAAATGTAGCAAAATATTGAAAATTAAATTATTAAAAATATTTATGACATTTTTAACTGTAATATGAAATCACCGTAAATCTTTATTAAACGTCCTAAATTATCGAAGTTTAGGATATTGAAATATTCATGACAGTTTGCAGTGGGTTTGTTGACAATCCCTGCCGTTCATTTCCGCCGGAGACCTCTCCACTGTCAATTTTTCCTCTGCCCGTGCAGATGCTGGATCTGGACGGTGAGGGAACGCGATCCCATGGGAAGAAGCAAATCAGCAACGCACTGATCAGGGGAGATCGGAGAGAGTTAGTCTCTCCAATACAGAGTTGGCGATGGAGCGAGCAAAAAGGACAGAAAACGCAGGGGGGGAAGGAAGAGCAGTACAGTACAGAAAACGAAGGTAGGTGAGCAAGAGCGTAGGGGGGGTGTCGTTCTAAAGAAGGCGTCGTCCAGAAGGGGGGTCGAGGGGCCACAGAGAGAAAAAGAGGGAGAAAAGGGGCGTAATCCGCCGTCAATTTTACTTCCTTCCTTCCGTCTACTACCTATCCAATTCGATTGTCCCATATTTTCGCAGTATATGCAGTAATGCAAGAGCTGATGGGTTAAACCTGAGCTTTACTAGAACCGAAAAACTCAACAAAGAGAACGCAAAGAGCACGTGCCGCACTTTTCTCCATTAGAAGACTAGAAGGGGGGTTATCAACTTGTTTTAAGGTTTCGACAAAAAAAAAAAAACTTGTTTTAAGGGGCTAAAGCAGCCAAACGACCATAACAGACTGTTATTAACAGTAGAAGTAGAATCCTCATCTTCACCGTATCCAGACAGAAGCTCGTGATAGCATTCCTTGGTCGTCTTGGGTAAGGATTTTTATTGAGAGAATTTTTGTTCTCATCAGACAATTTTGAACAAGCTGAGCTGTTCAACAATACTTCATCTACTAGAAATACATTACAGTTACCTACCAATCCCCTACGTGATCTATCTTCATTATGCCTACCTTGCCCTTCCCCAAAGGTTATCCAACAGAATTGTTTCACATTTTATTTCTTCCGTCCAAAGTAGATACCACATAGGATGGCCACCCCAGCAACCGAGACACCCAAAGAGGAGAGCATTTTGACAGTAGAAACTGCCAGTTTTTTCAAAGGACCTTCCAGAAGATTCTCATGCTGACAAAAGCAACAAAACAAGTTAACATAAACATCCCATCATCCAAAAAGAGAATAGTCATGACACGATTTTAGCATGTATAAACCATCAATTATTATCTCTGATGGTCCACTATACCACATGCAAGAAGCACTCGCAATATTTTCAATGAGACCTAACACCATAAATCTTACCTTTTTACTCGAAAGTGATGAATGAACCAACTCTTATCTTTTCCCAGAGTGGCATTTTTCCACAACCTTAGGACGGTAACCTGTGGCAGTCATAGAGCAAAGTCATGCTAGAGAAGAGTGAAGCAATGGAATTTAAAGAGCATTAACTGAAGTAAACCGATAAATAATGCTTTGTATATCTGGAGCATCTAAAACTGCAATTCAAGATCGTGACTAAGGGTTAACCAGATAGAAGTCAGATGTGGATATCATCTATGAAGATTCACAATGTCCATAAAAGTCAATCAACTACTAAAAATGCAACCACGTAAGTGAGTTGAATTGACTTTTGGATTCTTAGCCATCCTCTGGCTTAGGGAATGGACATGGTTGGCCTTCAGAATCGAAGTAGTCTCTACTGCTCAAAAGGCTATTGTGCTGCATTTTCTTGGAAATAAATGCATGAAGAATGAATTACAGCCCTAACTATTAGCAAAGACAAGAGCATTGTGACGATAGAAGAGGTCAGTTTTTCCGAAGGACCATCCAGATGACACTGACAAAAGCAACAAAACAAGTCAACATAAACATCAGATGCAAAAAAGGAACAGTCATGACAAGATTTAGCATGTATAACCATCAATTATTAAAACTAAGCGACACGTGCTTCTCTCTGATGGTCCACTATACCACATTCAAGAAGCACTTGCAATATTTTCAAAGAGATCTAACGCAATAAATCTTACCTGTGCAATCAAAAGTGATAAATGAATGGACTTTATCTTTTCCCAGAATGGCTTTTCTCTAAACCGCCTTAGGCTGATAACCTGTGGCAGTCATAGAGCAAACTCAGGCTAGAGAAGAGTGAAGCAATAGAATTTAAAGAGCATGAACTGAAGTAAACCGATAAATAATGCTTTGTATATCTGGAGCATCTAAAAACTGCAATTCAAGATCGTGACTAAGGGTAATCCAGATAGAAGTCAAATATGGTAATCGTCTATGAAGATTCACAATGTCCATAAAAGTCTATCAACTACTAAAAATGCAACAACTTAAGTGAGTTGAATTGACTTTTGGATTCTTAGCCATCCTCCTGCATAGGATATCGACATGGTTGGCCTTCAGAATGAAGTGGTCTCCACTGCACATAAAGATATTGTGCTGCATTTCCTTGGAAATAAATGTATGGAGAATGAATTACACCCCTAACTATTACCAAATACAAGAGCTTTCTGACGGTAGAAACGGCCGGTTTTTCCGAACGACCTTTCCAACAATTCTCATACTGACAAAAGCAACAAAACAAGTTAACATAAACATCAGATGCAAAAGAAGAACAGTCATGACACGGTTTAGCATGTATAACCATCAATTATTAAAACTAACCATCAATTATTAAAACATAAAACTAACAGACACATACAGCATGGAATGACTTCTCTCTGATGGTCCACTATACCACATGCAACAAGCACTTGCAATATCTCAATGAGATCTAACGAAACAAATCTTACCATTTCAAGCGAAAGTGCTGAATGAATTAAATCTATCCTTTCCCAGAGTGACCATTTTCGACACTGGCTTAGTAATACAGCCTGTGGCAGTCATGGAGCAAAGTCATGTCAGAGAAGAGTGAAGCAATGGAATTTAAAGAGCACAAACTAAAGTAAATCCATAAACAATGTTTTGTATATCTGGAGTATCTAAAAACTGCAATTCAAGATCGCCACTAAGGGTAATCCAGATAGAAGTCAAATATGGTAATCATCTATGAAGATTCACAATGTCCATAAAAGTCGATCAACTACTAAAACTGCAACAACGTAAGTGAGTTGAATTGACTTTTGGATTCTTAGCCATCCTCTAGCGTAGGAAATCAACATGCTTGGCCTTCAGAATGAAATGGTCTCTGCTGCTCAAAAAGATGTTGTGCTGCATTTCCTTGGAAATAAATGCATGGAGAATGAATTACACCCGTTAACTATTACATAATAAGCGCCTCTCACATTGATTTATGAGTATCAATCGTTGAAGCCGATAAACTAGAAAGAATCATAGACACTCCCTACAGTCATCACTTAGAACAACAATAGAACACCTTAGAGAAGGAACCGAAAAGATCCCGCATAACGTTGACGCCATACTTCATTGCTTCTTCATATGCTACACGAAACCCACGACCGAGATAGGCCTCAATCTTATCAGCAACCTAATAAATAAAAGAAGTGAGATCCAGAACGATATAAGTGAGTTAAATTGACTTTTGGACTCTTAGCCCTCCTCTAGTGTAGGAAATCGACATGATTGGCCTTCAGAATGAAGTGTTTATGCTCTGCTGCTCAAAAGGATATAGTGCTGCATTTCCTTGGAAACAAATGCATGGAGAATGAATTACACCCTAACTATTACATAATAAGCATCTCTCACGTTGATTTCTGAGTATCAATGGTTGAAGCCCATAAACTAGAAAGTATACAGCCATCATTTTGAACAGCAACAGAACACATTAGAGAAGGAATGGAAAAGAAGGCAATACTTTATCTGGGCGATCACCCGGTATAAACTTGCCACCATACTTCATTGCTTCATCAAATGGTACAAAATTCTCTTGTCCGGGATAGACGTCAAGCTTATTAACAACCTAATAAATAACACAAGTGAGATCCAGAAGGATATATGTTGAGTCCAGTTAAAAGAGATGCAAAAGGATATAGCAAACAGACTAACGCTGACATAAAAGTTGGTCTAAACCAGACACCTCATAAGTTATAGCGATCAAAACTGGAAACAGATTGCAGAAAAACATGCCTTGGCACATCACCGGTCGTAAAGGATACCGGTTGGATCGACCATTAGAAGCCACCCACAGATAGAGATGAAATCAATTGATCCTTTAGATTTGTTGATAATGATACGGATCAAAAAGAGCATTTAACGTACACTGAAGACATTCACTTCCATGACAAAAATTTGCCACAAAATATGTCAAAATACTCTTCTCCTCAAGTATAATACATGATATTCTGGTGCTTCTTCAAAAACAAAACCGACAAGATGTGAATTAGAATTCCAGCATCCAGCTAGAAAATCTGTGGGATAAAAAGGTAAGACATTGTGATGGCAGTTCTAGAGTCCAAACAAAACAAGCATCACAAAACCTATTAAAAACTATCATCATCCACTAATTCGTCAATGCTTGTGAGTGTCACCAAACTTTTTGCTTGGGGGAGGAACACTGAGCCAATGAAATGGTGCAGGTTTGTGAGAATAAATTTGTAAAGAAACAAGCCCAAGACTTGGATAAACATTCATACAAGACACACCTTCGGATTCCGCTTCAGCCATTCAAGGGTAATGGCACCCGCATCACCCTGACATGACTGCAAAGCTACCACCTGCACTCAAACGGGAACCCCAAAGTTTCTTCAACTTCCTCAAGGAACTGAAGCATAAAGCAATGCACAGGCAAACCCTTACAAAGCATAGAACAATGCACAATGCAAGCAAAATCCCACAACATGATCTATACTCAATTAGCATGAATAGAAAAACACCTGTGGCATACAGTAAGTGATCCAGACTGATACTTCTTCACATAATTCCTGCAACCAAAGCCAAATCATATCATTACACGAACTTGACTTGACACAACAACATCAAACGGATACTGCACAGGCAGATTATACCAGTTGCTAATCTTTATACTCTACAAGTTTTATGAAATATCGAGTGACCTGCTAATTCATCTGCACAGTGCTTATTCACCGTCAGGAAAGACCGGAAATCCAGTAAAAGGCTGCTGTTAGCATGTCAGGTAAAAGGCAACTAACATGCTAACAGCAGCCTATTATGATTCACGTGGCAAGTGGCAAAGGGCGCGGGTTCTATTAGTCCCACAGCTCCTTGCAGAACACTTGCTACCGTGGCCTAAACGCTACGCACCTTCTACGAGGATATCCGGGAACGTGTTACTTTTTAAGAGGGCAAAGGATACCCCCTTACAAGCTTCTCCTTCTTTATGTGTAAATGTGTAATTGGCTTCCCTTCGTCGCAGCCTATTCTATGATGGAGAGATCGGAATCCGATTCTCTTTCACTGTGGGCAACCAAACAGATCATAAAGCGCAAATGCAAGAAGTCAATTTTCCAAGACTAATTTCAATTTCCCTTCATTTTCCTCTCCCAAATAATCGTCAGAATTCATTCCAAATCCAAAATGCAGAGCTCGAACCTTCGCAACACTCACCTGAGACCCAGGTTTCGTCGGGACCAGGTACACGTCGCACTCGCCGTCCTCGGACACGCACGTGAAGACCGTCCCGCTCCTCCTGCGACCGGATCCCTCGCCGTCGCCGTCGTGCTCCCTCCCGTCATCGACTCCAACGGAGCTGGTTGAGAGAGAATATTTGGAGGTTTGGACGGTAAAAGGAAAGTGAGACGCGGGTCGGAGGTCCTGCTGGCGGAAGAAGAGACGGGGGCGAGGAGAGAGCGAGCTGAGTGGAGTGAAGCGAGCGGGCGATCCGGGCGATTCACGAACCGGGTTAAGGCGAGGTGAAGGCGTGCGAATGGCCGTCAATTTCTGGATTTCTGGCTGGATACTCCATCCATGGAAAGATTTTTGCAACATTGCGTGTGGGAATGATAGAGTTGATGATGAACTAGCAAAATAGAAGAAGAAGATGAGAGCAGATTCTTATAGAGAGAGAGAGAGGAAGAAACAAATGTTAGAGAGGGGGGAGGCGGGAAGAGAGGACTGATCGCGTGATTAAATTGTGATTACGTCACCGAATCTTCCAAAGATACTCGTGTGTGAAAGATGGGATTGTTTTTGTGCGTTGGCGTATCTACAAGAGGACAGAAAAAAGAAAGTGGGATTGGTCAAGCAAAAGGAAATTAATATTTTGGTTGAAAAAAAGAAAAGGAAAGGAGATATATATATTTTCCTTCAAAGGAAGACGTGGGCGAGGGGCCAATAGAAAAGTAAGAAAGATTTGCATTAAGGAAGAGGGGGGCTCACTCTAGCTCCGATTCTATCTATTATCCATGAATTCGATTTTTCTCAAAAGATAGGATCGTCTAAGACCAAAAGAAAGAAAGGATTCTCAAAGAGGCAATTTTCTCTAGCCCAATTCCCTAAAATCTCTAATTTTAAATCCAAGTGCCCATATTCTTTCCAACTTCTTTTTATGAAAATAAAAAAAGAGGGGGAAAAGCCACAAAAAATTTTAAATTATGCCATGTCACACATTTAACTCACACTTTTTTGTGACACAAAAAATCCAAACTTGTATCAATGTGACCAATTTACCCCAAACCTATATGGGCATGACATATTTACCTTAATTTTTTTTTAAACCAAAAATCCTAAATTTATACGCTTATGACACATTTACCTCAAATTTTAACTTAAATGTGCCACATGCCTAAAAGTTTGGGATTTATGGTATCACAAAAGAATAATTTCCGGGTAAATGTGTCCCACGAGTATAAGTTTGTGTCACAAAAAAAGTTTGAGTTAAATATGTTTTGTAAAAAAAATCTCAACTTTATGTTGAGCATTAATTTTGTCCATAACTCTTTTTGCCTAAAAAAATCCCAAAAACTTTAGGTCCAATCTCAAGTTTGACCCAATTTTTTTTTTGTCTAAAAAAAATCACCAAATTTAACTATAGTGTCAAATGCGTCCCTTAGCTCCCGTCCAAAAATTGTTGTTGGTGGTTTCTACTTTTCCTTATTTTCATATCAAACAACATACTCCTTTGGAGGTAACTTTTAAAGACACCCGACTAATGTGGATTATTTACCAATGTTATATACCACGTCAAATAACTAGTGGCAATATTTGGGCCTAAGGTTAAGGGGATAGAGTTAAGTCTAGATTGTAAAGTTGGCAATTTTTTTAGACAAAAATAAGTTCCGAGGGGATTTGAGACTCTAGTTAAAATTGGTGATTTCTTTTTTGACAAAAAAAAGTTCGATTTAAACCGGATTTAAAGTTGAAAGTTTTTTTTAGGGAATTAGGTCAATTTTGTGGCCATTCTCTATTGAATCAAGGAAAAAATTTGGAGAGAATCCCACGTGAAGAGTGGGGAGAGAGGAAATGGAGAAAATAAGAATAGACAAAAACTTTTAGTAAAAGAAAAAGACCAAAGAAAGAAGATAATATCGGACATGGGTAAGAAACAAAAGAAGAATGTTATAGAAGGAGGGATAGGTGGCTTGAGTTGGGCTTTTGGCCAAGTGGCACTGGTTGCTTCGCGTCCAATTGGGTTTCCACGGGAAAGTTAATATGGTTGTTGGCGTTGACCGGAGTTTAGGCTTCCGTCAATCGAAATATTTGTTGTGGGGCTTGAGGTCTCTAAACCAAGATGTTCCAGTAGAAAATTGGATAAGAAACTTGCTTGGAAATAATGAATGCATGATGATAAATTGACGATTAGAGCTCAGATTCTATCTATTATTATCAACGAATTCCATTCCTAAGACAAAAAAAAATATATACGTTTGGACTCGCAAGCATAATTGAAGTTTCAGAAAGTAGTTATATAATAAATTTAGTGCATATTCCAAACTAATACTTTTAGCTAAGAATCCCAATGAAGTTCGTACATGCAATGGGCCATGAACAATAAATATGCAATATTCACGAATGGATAAAAAACAAAACAATTTTAGGGGTTGCCCCACTTTAATCTTGCTGAAATCTATGCCAATTTTTCTTTATTAATTAATTTTCTATTTTCTCCCACCCACGCACAAGGTGTGCTTTGCTTTTCTTTAATACGCTAGAATTCATCCACACACGGGTCTAAGGAAAATGAAACTATAGGAAACTATAAGAAAATTTCTCATATAACAGGTTTATTTTTATGGAATAAGATGTGGAATAGTGGGTATCAAATATCTCTAAATCAAAGGCGCACTTTTGCGCTCAGCGGACCTACAAACTACATATTATGGCTCCTATTTCTCAGTAAATAGAAGCTTTCCAGAAATAGAAGCTTCTGCTAGGCTGTTTGATTCTCCGGGTGCTTGCACGACAGTGGCAATGCAGCTATGTTTTTTCTGCAAGTTGCTTTCTATGGATAACATGTCTTCCACTTCGCCTGATAGCATGAATTACTCACCATCTCTGCAGCCTTTCGTTATTTCGATCCAGGGTAGGTCAAGGATGAGTAGATTTTCAGGTAAAAAGTTGGTTGCTTGCAATCCTAAAGGACAATTCGTCCAAGATAGCCATCTTACTTACTTATGTGAAGAGATCCCCAAACTTAAAACTGCTTGATCTCTGTCGAATTACTTGAATAAAGCTACAATTTTCAAAAGCTGACAGTTCGTGGTAAAGGACCTCGGCAAGACTCGTCTTGCCTACACCTCCTATTCCACCAGTTCCAACAAGCCTTATTTCTGAAGATTCAACACTCAACAAAGTGGGGCGGTTTGTTCTCGGATTTTGTAGAGACCTGTTACCAACCTAACTAAGAAAAAAAAGAAGTTGATTCTTTGTTCCACAAAAATATTAAGGATAGTACAAGGTTGACATAATCTCATGACTTAGTTGTGTTAAGTAGAAAATTTTCATGAGTTGGTATCAAGAATACCAACGTACCGTATGAAATAACAAACTACTTTAACAAGTGCACATGATTAATACACGGAAAAAAAAAAAAGAGAGAGGGCATCCTATCAAATGTAAAAGATAAGATATTAGTCCGCCCAATCAACAATCACAAATGAGAATTTCTTAAATCGAACAAAGATAACTACCATTGCTCACTAGACTTTATGAATACTCGAGCATTGATTATCATGTTCACTTATGCTCACACATGAATGGAAAGTACCTTAAGTTCGGTAATCATGGATTCAAGTTGAGAGTTCATTCATAATTCATACGTAAACCATCTTTAGTGTAAAAACATGTTTAGAATAAAAAGCCAAAACTGCGATAAGAGTGGAGCAGGATACATACTGCACTTGGTTTGCATCTAAACATGAATCATTCCTATCATTAATTTAACTAGAGAAGTTCTTTGGTGGCAATATAAGAGTCCCACGGAAAAGATGCCAATGAAATATAGTAAGTCAGGTAAATAAAAAAAAACGTTGCAAGGGGTTGTATTTTGAAAATTTTGAAATTAAAAAGTACTCGTGGATAAAATCTACGAAAATAAAAAGTAAAAGAAGAAAAAGAAAACGAAGAAGGAAAGGTGGGAAGGTTGGGTTGGGGTGAAGTTTGTGTTGGGCAGAAAAGAGGAACTGGAAAAGAGCAAGTTCTTTCTGCCAGTCTATGCCACCACAAAATGTAAAACACTATGTCACACACAAATTGTACTCCGCGAGAAAATGCATGTCTAAAAAGCAAATTTGGTGGCTGTAAAAATCAGAAGTATTAATAGTGCGGATTTTTCTCCTTGGAACTCTATTGAAGGAGAAACAGAGAAAATCTGTGACATCTAGAAAATTTCCGCATTTCATCCATAAAGCGTAAGAGTTCGTAGACGATAAATATCGCACGTGAAAACTTTAGTTGAGTGTTTTACGTAAAAATCGCGGACGCCGAATCGTATTTTACGTATTCGTAGTTTTCCGTAAACATTTTCATTATGATTAAATTTTTGAATATATAGATTCGGATTGATTTTCTAGAATTGTGTTGATATTCGTAACGATGCGTTATTCAATTTCGGAGGCTGAAACGCTTCGAATTTTCATATCGAATGAGCGTTAAGTTTGAAATTTACTAAGTTAAGTACTTCCTTGCGTTCGGTATACTTTGCCAAACATTTTGACGTATTCAAAATATTTTTCGGATTTACCAATGTTTGAAACGACTACTGATTTTCCTTATTTACGCACTGATTACCCAATTTACGTACCGATTTACAAAATATCTATGATTGAACCGTATGATTTAGCCAAATGTCACTATTACATGTGCCCACGTTTCATTAAATGTCCACCAAGTATTTTTTACCCATAGTAATCATTGCTTTTAACTTTGGGTTAGTTACTCTCATTCCTTGGTATTTCAAGAAAGCTTCAAGAATAACACCCCACTTTTTGCTCGTAAACTTCCACCCACAGAATACTTCAAGTTTCCATTTCCACTTTCACTCTTCTTTTCATCTCTACTTTTCAAGAAGACACAAGGTGATTGAGGTAGATCTTGATTCCTTTCATCAAACAAGTTTTATTATTTGAAAGATTTTAGTGTTAACCCAAGTTCCTTTTTATGATTCTGCTTGAAGGAAAATTTAAAGCTTTGCTTTGTTTTGCTCAAAACATCTTTGAGGTAAGTGAAACTCTAAGTATTAAGTTAGAAGAATCTATTTAGTACTCTTGACTTGAATGATTGATTTTTACGTGAAATTATTGTTATGAGTAGCTAAACTTGCTATTATCGAAGTTGAGTGGTTATGTTCTTTGTTTTAAAGTTGCTGTGTGTTTATGATACCTTGAAGTGTGTTAAATGAGTGAAGTGTCTACTGAAAATGGGTAAAAGAAGTTCTGTGAAAATTTGAGTTTGTCGAGTGAAAGTTGCTGAATGCGTATTACTGAAGTCAATTTTACTGAAAAAGTTGATTTTGGTAAGTTTTGACCGAAATTGAGAGTTGCCGAAAAAAAAAAAAAAAGGTTGCCAAAGTGGTCTCACCGAATGTTGACTTCGGTTGACCAAAAGTCAACCGAAAGTCAACGGTCAACAACGTTGACTTTAAAAAAAAAAAGTTACCGAATGAGAGTTGAGTTACCGAATAAAGTTGCCGAACGAGAGGTTGCCAAATGAGAGTTACCGAGTGAAAGTTGCCGAATATTAATAGTTACCGAAATTGAGTTGCCGAAGGGGGTTGGTGCCGACGGTCAACGCGATTGACCGACTCGAAAAAAATAAAAAATTTTCATTTTGCTGAATCTCATTCTCTTGACCTTAATGTGTTTGAAATGGCTTTTATGATGTCCATATTTACATGAAAATAGAAGAAAATGATTAGAGTATTTTGATGCAAATGTGAGTAATGTATAAATTTCATTATATATATTATTGAATGTTGAGGATTAGCCATTTGAATTGTCAATATTCACATAGCCTCATGAGCATGTATCATTTGCTTGCAAAACGTTTGACCGCAATGTAAGTCGTTACTATGTGATTATGTATGAAAAGAACTATGAGATAATTCTGTCGCTTATGCGATCGTGGCAACGATGCCCGCGAATCGGATGCCTCGGGGAGTGTTTCGAGATGCCTCGGGAGTTCGAGATGCCCCATTGAGAGGTGAGATGCTCCGTGTGGGATGTTGCGGGATGCCTCAGAGTTAAGATGCCCCGCGAATTAGGAAGTGAAGAAGAACTTAATAACAATTGAATACGATATGTATGATTATGACGCATGTCTAAGGATAAGTAAGCAATGTTATGTGTACATTATAAGATGGATTATCATCCGCATGTAATAGTAAACAATAGTATGATTTATTGCTATTGATTTGCTATCGTCATAAAAGGTAAAGTTTTGCGTGTGCTTGTCATGCATTGAGTTTAAAAATAACTATGTGTATGTCATTATTGCACCAGGTTGAGTGGTGGGTGGATTTTCCTTTATTAGAATTAGAGATTTTATTTACTGGGTCTCGGCTCATTCCTTTATTTTTCAGACCTGTAGGATGGATCATGTACCACCACTTGCACTACCTATGTTCGGAGCTCCTGTTCAGTTCAACGCTGTTATAGAAGATATAATTGTACCTGGTTCGGACACAGTTTACGTTAGATGCAAATCTATTATATGGGTTGACGTAGGTCTTCCAAAGTGAATCGCTCTTAGGTACATTGCCTAATATGTACGTACTAATGATGGGGAGACAGTGGGACCTCTGAGAGGTTTTGATGGTCATCCAGGCATGTACGACGACGACGAGACTTCACTAGGCGAGGTGATCGACCCGTAGTTTAGTGAGTGAGCATGTGCAGGTCTTGTCTTTTTGGGTAGACATGTGAAGTAGAAGCCTTGGAGCTGAACCTTCTTCTCAGAGTTAATGCGATGTAATCTTTTGGTCTTTTGAGGGTTGTATTAAAACTTGAAAGATGGTCGAAATGGCTAAGGAAGCATATGTTAATTATGTAAATTGACTTCTTGTGATTACTCGTGCTATGAGGTGTTGATGTGATGTGCTTTCGCATGCAGAAATTTTTATAGTCTAAACATAAAAAGGTAAGAACACGTGTAGCGCGTGACATTCTGGGGCGTCACAAAATCTCTATTGCAGGGGCCAGAGAAGGGTAATTTTATAAGAAAGAAAGTATTAGGAATAATTGTAAAATGGTCCTTGGACCATATTGTCACTATTTGATTTTAGTCCTTGTACTTTATCATCTTGTGAGAGATTTGGTCCCTAAAATAATCTCACATCACAATTTCAGCACACATTTCATATTTTTCTGTCCAAATGTTGATAGAAAGTGCTAACATAACACCTCAGACGAACAAGTGAGGCGTAAATCACAAAAATCATCCCTAAGTTCTCCTTTTCACTTTTGGTCTTCATACTTTATTTTTGTCACGTGGGCTAATCTTAAATCTTGATTTTGGAATAAATTCGATTTCTTCCTGCAAATGCAAAAAAAAAAAAAAAAAGACCATTTAGGGCTAAAGATTATTATCTGGAATCAACATGCCAGAACAGTGCAAAACTAGTAAGCACTCCATGTTATTATTGAAAAATAACTTGTAATATATTTGACACGTCGAAAAATAGCAAGGAATAGGTAGTTTTAAGCAACAAGGTTGATTCTCATTAAGTACATTTACGAAAATCATCTACAATTGATTATGAAAATGCATTATATGCCACTTAATTTGATATCGGTTTGTCCGAGATGATAGAAAATTGTTCGTGTTGTATATACCTTCCTCTATGATATAATAGGTCCATGCAAATAATTAAATAACCAATTGTTTAGGTCAATTTTGCTTAAAATTCTATCATTTGGAGTAACTTCAACTTTCCTTCAGAGTGTTGCAAAACTCCACTCCACACCATCAAAGTAACTAGACAAATCAGGAAAGCCTTATCAAGACTGAATAGCAAGCGGAGAAGAGGTTTTTTTCCCTATAGTCTAATCATTAGGCAATCTCGGTGAATGGCTTTGAATTTCCTTAGTGTTAGGATGTAACCCCATCATTAACAAATTTCTGCCTCAAATCCACCACCAGAATCAACCCCTTTTGTTCTCCCTCTCTATCCCTTTCTCCATAGCATGTTCGGAAAAATGACGATGGATTGAAATTCGGTTTTTCACTGATTGAGAATATAAATGCCGTTCAATGAAAAGGTTCCAAAGCAGATAGCCAACCAGATAGCCAATATCTAGAAAATAGGGGAAAAAGAAATGATCTCTTTCAAGTACGTGGTCTAAAAGCTTAATGAAGGCCTGCTACAATATATTTAATGCCAAGAGTTCCATTATTTACTATTGAACCCCTCTCCTTATACATAATTACTTCATAAAGTAAAATATTGGTCTTATACTTAGACTTAGGTGCACCTAAATACCAATTTGATTCACCAATAATTTGCTAGGTCTATATCACCACTTCAATCTTGAAGAATGGTCAAGTTGATTGAACTCTCAAAAGAAAAGCATGATGATGAGAGATCAATCGTTACGTATTTAAACCTTTTGAAAAAACCACATGACCGAATGTTAAAATGAAAGGAGATAAAAAAGAGCCAAACACCACTTCAAAGCTCAGGCTCTAGCGTAGCATTGGACTGCAAGTGCAAGCTGCATGATCCTTTGTCTATCAATTTTTGTGACTTCCATTTTCACCTTTTGGAGCCAAAAACAAAGAAAAAACGTTAAAATGACCAACGGCTATCCATCCAGAGACATAACCCCATAAACCCCCCATTCCAAAAACCTACAGACAGATTTAAGTAGTCCTAAGTGTTCTTATCCTCCAAAGTCAAGCGAAAGACATTTTGACCAACACCCAAAAAAAAAAAAAACATTTTAGCAAAAGCCAAATTAAAATCCTTTTTTTATATGCGTTTTGTTTAATTCTGAAGTTCGTGGAAAAGAAAGGTCAAGCTTGTAGTAGGGATTCACCAAAATGGGTAATGTACTAGTCTCAAGCAGATAGATAGCACCCTTTTCCGAACAAACAAAGAACCAACAAAAAGTTTATTATTACACACCAAAACTTGAGGAGGGAGTGTTGTAGTCTGAATCTGCATAGGGGCTACATACGCACAAGCACACATTGTTGCTAGCTTTTCGAGAGGGTGGACCACTTCAACCTCCCAAATGAGAGCTGCTCCGGATTTGCCTTTAAAGTCATGCAATCCATATATTATTTTTATTATTTTGTTTGCCCACTATATAAATATATATCAAACCGAGTCTGAATTAGTTGGACAGGGTAATTGAGTAGAGTTTTCATGTCGAGATTTACCAATCAAATCGAGCTTCTCTCTCTCTCTCGGTTTTAGTTCACACAGAAAAATCCTCACTCTCTTGTTTTGGTGCATAATACCATGGCACACTAAATGAAGCGAAACTATAAATAAGGTAATTCTCTTTTAATATATATATTTTATGAACTTGATAAGTCGTGTATTTTTCATATGGCTCTTCCAAGGTAATTCATTTTAATATATATAATTTATGAATTTGATATATATGAACGGGCGAAGAATCAATGTGAGCGAGATAAAATAGTGAAAATCGAAAAGGTCAGGTGGAAAGGTTAAAAAAAAAAACCCAAACCAGATCAGACAGGAGGCGAGGCGCAAGTTCTGAGCTCGCCCCCGCTGAGGTCTGAATGATAATATCTCTCTCTCCCTCTCTCCACCAATTAATGCTCTTCCAGCTTTATTCACATGTACGTTCCCCAGACCCAGTTGCAAAAAGTCCTTGTAAAAACGAAATGTTTATTTGAAATGTGAAAAGGAAATGGAGAAAGAAAATCTGGCCTGTGCTCTCTGCTAATCAATGCTAAAAAAAGAAAAAGAAGAACGGGTACGGAGGAACAACTCTGGAGCTCAAATATTCTGAATGAAGATGCGGTTGCAGAGTTGCAGGAAATCCTTTTCACCTATTCATCATTACACCTGCGGTTGTAGACCCAGTTGCCCCCAAACCCGAAACGTGAAAGAAGAAACTGCTCTTCATTGGTCAAAATATTGACTTTAAGCGAAAAATGCTAACTTTCGCCCGAAACACGTTCGGTGAGAACACATTCGGGGAGAACTTACCGAAATCAATTTTTTCGGTAATATTGACTTTGGCAACACACATTCGGCAACTTTTACTTCATAAACCCGATTTTCAAAGCACTTAAGTTTTTGGAAAGGGACTTAGTTTTATCCATTTTTAGTACTTTTCTTTTGGTAACTTCATCCATTTCTCATCATTTCATAAATCTCTATTGAACCTTATGGGATTTACTTGCACATACACTTTAAAGACTCATAGAATTCATCAAGGAACATGTCTTTTATACCATTTCATCATCCATGACATCAAGAACTAAATCAAAATTAAGAACATCAATCAAATAACCAAGTCAAGAGTACTAAGTAGATTGTCCTAACTTAGTACTTAGAGTTTTCACTTTCCTCAAAGATGTTTTGAGCAAAGAACCAAAACTTGATTACCTTCAACGTAGAATAAAAATCAAAAGCAAGATCAAAAACTCTAAATCTTTTTGAAAAAAAAGTAATTAATTTTACAAGATGAAAAGAGAGTCCGATGATTCACTTTGCAAACTCTTGAAAACTTGAAGTTAAAACTTCGTTAGCACAAGGTGGGGTCTTCTTCTTTTATTTGAAAGATTCGGTTAGAGAGAGGGAGTGAAGAAGTGAAGGGTAACTTGAAGCATTTTTTGAGAATGAAATACACGACCAAGGGTAGAAGTCTTATTAAGTCAAGAAGATAAGAACAAAATGACCATGGTTTAAAAGTAATGATAGCTTGAGTGAGAAATACTTGGTGGAAATCACATAAATCGTGGGCAATTGAAAATGTGACATTTGGCTTAATTTTATAGTCTCAAATGAGATATTTTGTAAATCAGCACGTAAACTAAGTAATCAGTGCATAATTGAGAAAAACCAGTGTCCGTTTTCAACCTTGGTAAATCCAAAAAATATTTTAAATACGTCAAAACGTTTAGCAAGGTATACCGAATGCAAGAAAGTATTTAACTCAGTAAATTTCAAACTTGACGCTCATTCGATACAAAAATTCGGAACGTTTCGATTTCCGAAATCAAACAACGCGACGTCGCGCGTTTCGTCGTTACTTTATAAAATCAATCCGAAAACATATATTCGTCAATTTGATCATGACAAAAATATTTACGGAAAAGTTACGGATACGTAAAAATACGTTTTGGCTTCCACGATCGTTACGTAATTTGCCCAATCAAACTTTCCAATCGCAACGTTCATCGTCTACGAATTCCTACGCATTATAAATAAATGCAGGAATTTTTCGGATGTCACAAGAGATGCCGGTACACTAGAAAATCATTTTGAATAGCCTAAATGATCCATTCCAATAACCTAATATCTCCATTTTTCTTTTCAATCAAATCATGCCATTTGTGGACAATTTAGCCCGAACAAATGGCTTAATTCTCACCTTGTTATTGCCCACCGCATGCCCTTAGAACCTAGTTCTTATGACCTCACATATTATATTTTTATGGCTACTAACTTTATATCTACCTTTAACCCTAATTTATTTACATTATTACTTTTAACCCAAGCTAATAAATGTGACTTCAAACTACTCTCTTTAATGTTAGAATAAATGCGGAAGACAATACATTATATCCCTTTTCCTTTCCTGTTCATAAACGTGGAAGACAATACATCATATGCCATTTCCTTTCCTGTTCTGGAGCCTCTTCACCCCTTGAAGTTCAATTTTATTTTTTTTCTTTTCCATTCCACTCTCTTTCAACACAATCAAAGTCCAAACTCTCACTTTCAATCTAGTGTCTCGCAAGGTATATTCATTGATTTACTCTCTCTCTCTCTTTCCAAGTTTTGTTGATTTTACTAATTATTTTTATTTCAATGTGAAAAGACCAGCCTTTTTTTTGTTGTTGAAGATTTCACTCTAGGTAAGTGAAGTGAAAAATTCTAAGGACTAATCTAGAATGATCTGGTTAGTACTCTTGAACTTAATCAAGGGTGGTTTAAAAATATAATGAAGATTGTATGGAGGAGTATGCATATCAAGAATTAAAGAGCCTGTAAAAGTCCTCTATCAAATGATGTTGGCTTTGCCAAAAAAGAAAAACAAGGCTTATAAGTTGAAATGTACGTGATTAATGTCTTGTAGATATTGAAATGTACGTGGCATTTATGGTGCTGTAATTAATTAATGGTGTGTGAATGATGGCATCTAATAAAGACCTTTTGTCACCCAACCCAACGAATGGAAACTTTAGTGTTAAAATATCATTTTTTGTGTTCGCATGGCTAGGAAAGATGCCGACTTGCATCCCGGAATTTCAGATTTTTGCTGGGAAGATTTTAAGTGCAGCTTTGCAGCGATGACTTGGTATAACTTGCACACCTTCATAGCAAATAAGATTGCCAATGTTCAAAATTTGTTTTATTACAGTAAATTAAACCTTCC
>BCNH02000011.1:3923578-4007851 GCA_001662345.2 Metrosideros polymorpha var. glaberrima
CTTTTTTCTCGTCTCAATGAAATGCTTTTGCAGATGAGATGAAATTTGATAACTATAGTATAGGAAAATAAAGAAGACCATACTGATATTTTCTTGATGATAAGTGATAACAATTAGTTTGAGATAAATTACCCAAAAAATCTATGAGCAAAAAAGAGAGAGGAGAAGCACTTGAACCATCAAGGGGTGGCGATGTTCTCAAATAAAAGGTAGATGGATACCCTTGGGGCTAGTTCGTCACTATCCAAAAATTCAATTTTTTTCTAATTCTTGTTCCCTTTTTAGAGAATTAGAAGGCAGTGCACAAAATTTCCTAATAGAAATGCTTTTGGTAAAAGGGAAATAGTAAATTTATGTACGGTTAACTTTAAAAGATTCCTTCTCCTGTCTCAGGCCACCAAGGGCACACAAACTTCCGACCAAAAAAAAATCAGAAACTAAAAACCTAGAGCTGCAATGGGCGAGTGCTACTTGGAAAGATATATTTGTCCCCAATCTCATCATCTTTAAGGTTTCTTGGTATGCAGAGATTTATCATCACTTAGGCCAGGCTAGAAACAAGAAGTTTCAAGAGGATAAAATTATTTATTTTTAGTAATGCCATATTCTCTAAGATTTATTTAGGCATTTTGTCCACTCCCACCGTATTGATTGTTCACTAAACAAAATTTTCTAAATATATATTATCATTTATGATTTTTCTTAATGACGCCTAGCAAGCAACCAAATGCTGGAGCTTGTGTGAAAAACCTTAAATGTTCAGATTTCCAAAGCATCATGACGTTGACGTGTGAAAGAGATAATTAGTTAAGGTGCCAACATCAATGGAGTCCTACTAATAATAATATTGATCGCTTCTCTATCAAATTAAATGAGTATCTAACCAGATATCTATCTATTGTCTCGAGCCCATTGATTTGCTTATCAACAAAATATAATATAGGTTCGAGTGTGAGAGCCAACACGACAATCTCAAGATAACCTCTAGACGACGTAGAGACATTATATTCAAGAATTGGTGGAATTGGGAAGAAACATCATCCAAGCAGCCGAAAACATCCTCCGTGTAAATAATTAATTTGAATGCATAAATATAATATAACATAATTTACTCACTAGCAAATATCACCGAACCACCCACATCCGCCGGGGGCTAGCAATTCCCAATTGTACCGATTCGCACAGTCCACTTTTTTTATTCTTTTTTCTGGTGGACGATGTACTTCTCTACTGGTGCACAGTCGCACCCCAAAACTGCAAAAGCTCTCGGTGGCCTCAGAGACTGCCCGAGCGGCACCAACTCATCTGTGCCGAAAGCCAATCAAGGCTCGACACGTGGCAATCCGGGCCCCACTCACTGTCAGACCAATTTTCAAATTCACGCCAGCCTCTCTCTCTCTCCTCATTCCTCCCCTGCCCTCTCAAGACTCCATCCTCACTTTTCTTCGCTCTTCCTGCTCACACCGCTCGCTCTCTCTCTTTCTCCCTCCGCGACTGAGCTCTGCCGTACGACGAAACCGCCGCCTTCGCCTTGTCCGTCGCCTCGGCCGTCACCAAATCGGCGCCCAAGCTCTGCCATCCGACGAAACCTCCGCCTCCGCCTCCGCGACCGAGCTCTCTCTCGTCCGACGAAACTGCCGTCTCCACCTCGTCTGTTGCCTCGGCCATTGCCTCCTCCGCCGACGGGCACCTAATATTTTCTCATAAATACGTCGCTGCCGAGGTCTCTCTGCATCTGCCATAGCTGTCAGCTTCTCTCTCGCATACTCTCTCTCACTCTCTCTGCAAGAAGAAGAAGAAGAAGAAGAGCGACACGTTTTTGGGCTTTCTTCCGAAAATAAAACCCCACGACCCTCTTCCTCTTCTTCTTCTCTCTCGTGCGATACAGACATGGGACTCGTCACCGACCATGCGCCGTCGTTCATGCTGGACTTCCTCAAGCGGTGCGGCGGCCACGCCATCATCGACGGCGGCTTCGGGACGGAGCTCGAGCGCGACGGCGCCAATCTCAACGACCCCCTCTGGAGCGCCAAGTGCCTCATCACTTCACCTCAGCTCGTCAGAAGAGTGAGGAAAAAAAAAATCCTTCCTTTTCATCGTGGGGCCCAGCTTGCCACGTGTCGAGTCTTGATTGACTTTCGGCACAGCTGAGTTGGTGCTGCTCGGGCGCTCAATATTTTCTCGCAGGAGGGTGCGCCATGGTGTAGAAAATATTAGGTGCCCGTCAGGGATTTGTCGGCTCTGCGATCTCTCTCTCTTCTCTCCTGACGTTTTCTCTTCCTCTATTTCCTTTCTCTTCATCGCCAAGCAGATCTCTCTGCTATCCCTAACATTTTCTCGGCCACCTGCATGGGGGTTCGGCTCAAAGAAAAGAGGGAGTTCGGGCATAGCAGCAGGAGGAAGAGAGAAAATAAAAAAAGAGAAAAAAAAAACCAAAAAAGAAAGGGGGAGAACGGAGAACAGAGAAGAGTGGGGGGGCTTCGGCTCCCCACTGGAACTCACGCACTCCAGCGACCTCGGCGACGGTGCCGTCCGATCTACCGCTGCCAAGTCCCGACGAACCCGACGACGACGAAGAAACAACGGGTTCTAGTCGCCGAGCTTTAAGTGGCCTTGAAGCAACGCTCGTGGTTTGCCACTGCGAGCGAGTCCATCCGAGACGATCTGAGGAGCAGTCAGTCAATGAGCCTTGCCGTATCCAATCAGCTTGGGGAGCCGCCTCGTGAGCAGAGCAAGCATCCTGGGCAGTCCATCGGTGGTCGAGCTTGTGTCCTCCGAGCATTCTGCCGCCTTGCCCTGTTAGGAGCGAGTCACGGACAGAGACAGAGAGAAGAGAAAGAAGATAGCAAGAAGCTAAGTGGTTCATTCCCCTTTTCTGTTTTTGACTATATAAATCGCCACAGATTCTGATTCTTCACTAACTTAGTGTGTTTGTTAAATAACAGCTTCATCATCAATGGATGTTGGACAGATCTGAAGGTAAGTAACACCTAAACCATGTTTAGGAGCCAATAGATGAGAAATCATTGCATGTTTGTGTTTCTGCATTTTTCGTAGTCCAGTGAACCTGTCTCGGTTTCTGCCCTTTTTGAGCCAAATAAGGTTAGAATCTGGAAAAATGCTCAACTAGACGATTGAAGAGGACTTTCTAAGCTTCGATTTGAGTGGTTGTACGTCAAAAATGAACATCGTTTGCTTGGTGATATCGACTTTCCCGTGAATTCACAGAACCGATCCGCATTCTGTTTGTTCTGTTCTTGCCGTTTTCCGAACTGACCTCTGGCAGAGTCACGATTTTTACTGAATTCTGTGTGCATTTTCTGTGAAAAATTCCTTCATGAAAGTTTCTCCTAACATCTAGATCTATGACATATGAAATTTTCAAATTAAAATTTGTAGATTTTCCTGGTCTAAAGTGCAACGTCATTTTACTGTTCACTGAGTTAGTGTTGGGTCCAGAAAATGCTATGGATTGAAATGTAAAAATCACATATTAGATGGCCTTTTTTGCAAAATCTCAAAACTACAAAGTTGTTCGTGAGGGTCTTAAATGGTATACTGCAAAGTTTCTGAGCCAAAATGTGAGATCTGATATTTTTGTAAAAATCAAACAGAGAATAAGGTCGGTGTAGGCCTAAAAAATGTTATCAGAAAAGTCCCGAGGAAAAACCTGCAATTTTGACATACTTAAAGGACCTCTTTGCTAAAACTAAAAAAAAATTAAGTTTGTTGAGAGAACTGTCATATAGATTTACACAAAATGTGACGTGTTGTTGACTTGTTTCCTTTTTTATTTTATTTTATGAATTATGTTCCAAAATGTGTCAAAACTGAAACGGAATCTGTCCACATTTTCTAAATCAACCAAACCAGGTTCTTATAGTCCAAATTGTGAAAAGTTGTCTTCTTCAATGTTGAAGAACACATCTCGGGCGTTTCATAGACGCCAGAATCATTAAAATTGAAGGTCGTTTGCTATGATTTTCAAATTAATTTCCCTGATCATAATCTGTGGCAGAAAAGTCCGAAAATTGATTTGGTTATTCTCTGATTGAATTGCATTCATTTGTGTGATTGATTGTTAATCATGATTTCAATTGGTTTAGTTGCATGACTTAGCTCAACATTTGTGCATGTCTTTGCTAGATGAATGTTGTAAATTGAAAATTAGTATCTCAAATGAGGTGATCCATTGCGAGCCGTCCTTTTTCTTAACAAAGGCGGTCCATTGCAAGGCGGTCTTTCATTTTGAATGCCGATGTCCATTCTGGCTTTATAATTGTAATAATACCCAACGAGTGCTGAACAAAGACCATTTGATCATTATTAGGACTTAAACAACCAACTAGTCAGGTATCAAAAGGCGCGCTAATTATATGATTAGCGTAAGCAAGTCCTTGAATCTAGAATCCTTGATTTCGCAGGAATGGAGACTACACTCTCGAGTCTCGATTGGTTTCTAGTCGACTTCAAATGATTAGTGGCGACTTCTAGAAATGCTTAGGATGTTAAGAACTCTAAAATGAACATAACGTCACGCGAGGTGTTGGCTTGGGAGAGTCCATGCTTGAATCGATGGACCATAAACTCGTCCTTTGGGGCAATACCCCTTAATCTATCCCTTTCTTGACACGGGTCGGGAAAAAAAGGTCTTGACAACATAAAGATAGGCCTGGCTTGTGCCACGTGACACGGGATGAGTGGATGTGGGATGGTCGATGTGGCACAGGCTTGGCTCGGAACCTAATAGACTTAATCGGATTGTGCAGGATTTATATATATATATAATTTTAAAAAGGAAACAAAAAAGAAAAGGGAAAAAAAGGGAAAAATTTAGACAATTTAAATAAAATGTTATTGGTCTGTCCATATCTTTTGAAATTTGATTTGAAACAATGTTGGAATTTTTTCAAATCCCACTTATTTTTACAGCTTTTTTATATGTGTTAGTCTTTTCTTAAGGGGAGAAGGAGATAGCTAGTGATCTTTGTCGTCGTATTTTCAAAAATTTTTGAAGATAGCCTGCTTCATTTTGTCTTGAGCAAAAGAGTCATTTGTCTACAAACACTTTGGGCGTGCGCTAGAAGAAAAAAAAGGGAGTTGTTCTTAGGTTTTGTTTGTGAGAAGAGTTAGCATGGTGGCCCGGAGGATCTTGAGAGCCATTTGCATGGTTCGTGAATCGCACGCCTCGCTCACTTGCCTCACTCCACTCAAACTATTTCTCTACCACCGTCCCTGATATCACCAACCAAGACCTTTTCCTTGTTGGAGTTGACTACCGACAGCAAGGGAAGGGAGGGTGCATCTCATAGGTTTTTCTATTCATGTTAAGTACATGTGTTAGTACATAAGTTTTCTTTTCTGTATCATTTAAACAATCAAGACATTACTCAAAACATCTTCGGGAATTTATGCTGGAAGGCGGAAATTAGAATGGAAATCATTTTTCAATGATGTTTCTATCTTTTACTCAAGCTCTACCTTCTTTGGAGGACATCATCCCTCATCTCATTGTCCGCCCATCCGAGCTCCTCGCTTCTTCTACTAGGTCCCTCCACATTCGCCCAACTCATTCGAGGAGGAAGGCCTTGGTGCGGTGTGAGGGGGCGAGGAAGCAGCCGACGGGGACGCGCTCCACCAAGGGGCGATGTCGACGTGGGAGGAGTGCTCTCCTCAAGGGAGAGGGTAACGTTTAGGTTAATCTCTATTAATGTTGATGATGACCACTGAGTTTTCATGAAATTAATATGTGGCTTCAAGTTGCAATTTTAGAAAATATTAGTTCAATTATTTTCCTTTTCCAAAAAATATTTTGGAGTTTTGGCTTAACTCCTATTTTGTTTTAATTTGCCAATTTTTAAATATATATTTTATATTATTGTTTGATGTATTTGGTATTCAGATTTGTTAAATGCTTAACACAGCACAAATTTATATTCAATTTATGGGTTTTTTTACATTTATTTATTTTATTTACTAATTTTTATTATTATTTAGTTTTGTGAAGTTTTTATCTGTGTTTTGCTGCAAGTTACGGAACAAGGAATGTTAGATATAGTGCCGCGATGCCAATGTAACATGTTTTATAGTTTCCATTGCCATTGGCCTTTTGCAACAATGCTCGGCTCACTCTCTCTTACTCACCCTACCAGGCTAGTAGGCTTGTTCTATCATCTCTCTTGTCTCGTCTTTCCCTTGTACCCTCACCGTCTTCATCGAGCCTGACCTCTCACCTCTTCGTTGGAGTGGATCCTAAGAGGGTGGTGGCGCTCGACCTCAATAATGTAATATTTTTTACTTATGAGTTGTCAGTGAAGGGGGGCTAGTGCCACGTGTACCTTGTTGGCGTAACGCATGATGATGAGGTTAATGTCTTGATTTGTTTTTTTCATTTCATTGTGCATGTTTTTTTTTTTTTTTGTGGAACGTTGTCGTCGTGCACGTTTAACATTCCTGCTTTGGTTACAGAATTCTCTAGTATTAGTTGAGGTGGTAATCACTGAAGTGAAACTAGAGACGGCTTTTCTAGAGTTTTGTGAGTTGTGCCAAGAGTGAGTTTAAGCTGGCAAATAAGTTATGTTTGGATTAAGAGATCAAGATTATATGGGGAGATGACCTAAATAGTTTATTGATTTTTTTTTCTTTTTTGTTGCTGTTTTATTTATTTGTCTTGATATTGATGCGTTGTGCTCTACCAATACTAAGTTACCAAAAATAAATTGGACGAAATGGAACTCTGGAAAAATGCAAGGGGTCGACTTACTCAAAAATTGAATAGAAAATCAATTAAGGATGGAAATTTAAAAAAATTTTCTATTACGTCTCATTTCAATATTTTTTTGCAATTACTTTTTACATATTGAATATTCTAATTTCATTCATTGATTGAAGACTTTGAAGGGTGATGAATTGAAACCTATGGAGTATTATTGAAATGCACTTAAGAAAAAAAAGGAGGAAGGGGAGTGAGAGATAGTCGTCGACCAAAGAAATGAGTTGAGTATATTATAATATATGGTTGTTAATTTCTATTCTCTTCGTCTCTTCTTTGCTCTCTATTTATATACATGACTTACAATTTACTGTACAATTTGAGGAGTCGTGCTTTAATAATTGCCATTAGAGGGGGTGACTATCTGAATAGAAAGAAATTGTTGTGGATAAGATGAAAGTAATTACATTTTCCTAAATCGATTGGAATGAGGGACCATTTATAAGGAGTTCAATGTATTTTCAAATCCATCTCTCTCGGCAATTCTTTGAAAAATGTAGTTACTTCCATCTCTTCCATAACGATATTATTTCGTTCAGATGGTCACCTCCTACAATGGCAACTATTGAAGCACGATTCCTTGTATTGTACAGCAAATTGTGAGTTATGTACACAAATGGAGGGCAAAGAGGAGGCAAAGAAAATAGAAACTAGAAACCATATATTATAATACTCACTCATTTATTGGGTCAACGACTATTTGCCACTTCTCTTCGTCTTTTCTTTTTTCAAGTGATGATACTCCATAGACTTCAACCCCTCCCCCTCTAAAGCTTTCAATCAATGAATAAAATAATAATATTTAATATGTAATAAGTAATTGTAAAAAAAAATTGAAATGAGATGTAAGGTAAGAAGATCTTACCTTTCCATCCTTAATTAGCTTTCTACTCGATTTTTTAATGAGTCGACCCCTTGCGTCTTTCCAGAGTTCTATTTCGTCCAATTTGTTTTGGGTAACTTAGCATTGGTAGAATAAAACACATAAAAGACAAGATAAATAAATAGAACAACAGCAAAAAAGGGAAAAGAAGCTAGTAGGCTATATAGTTCATTTCCTAATATAACCTCGATTTCTTGATCCAGACATAACTTATTTGCCAGCCTAAATTCGCTCTTGGCACAATTAAGAATTTCCCTACACTCCTTACACAACTCTAGACTTTTGGTTTCACTTCAGTGATTACCGCCTCAACTAATGCTAGAGAATCCTACAACCAAAGCAGGAATGTTAAACGTGTACAACGGCGATGTTCCATCCAAAAGAAAAAACATGCACAACGAAACAAAAGAAATAAATCGAGATACTCACCTCATCGTCATGCGTTATGCCAACAAGGTACACGTGGCACTAGCCCCCTTCGCCAATGACTCAGGTCAAAAATATTATATTATTGAGGTCGAGCGCCCCCATCCTCTTGGGATCCACACCAACGGAGAGGTCGAGCTTAGTGGAGACGGTGAAGGTACAAGAGAAGAGACAGGGGAGATGAGAGAGTGAACCCACTAGCCTAGTGGGGTGAGTGAAAGAGAGTGAGCCGAGTATTGTTGCAGAAGGCTAATGGCAAGATGAATTATAAAACCTGTTATATTGGCATCGCGGCACTACATCTAACGTCCCTTGTTCGGTAATCTGCAGCAGAACATAGACAACTTCACAAAACTAAATAATAAAAAAATTAGTAAATAAAATAAACAATTGTAAAACCCATAATTTGAAAATAATTGGGCCAATATTTTTCAAAATTGCAAACCGAAGCCACATATTAGCTTCGTGAAACTCAACGGTCGTCATCAATATTAATGGGGATTAACCTAAACGTCGCTCCTCTGTGGAGCGCGTCCCGTCGGCCCCCTCAGACTGCACCAAGGCCTTCTTCCAGAGGAGCGAGTGTAGAGGGATCTAGTAGGATGGGCAAACAATGAGGTGAAGGATGACGTGCTCCAAAGGTGGAGCTTAAATGAGAAATAGAGACAACATTGAAAAATGTTTTTCATTTCTAGTTTTCTCCAGTATATTTCTTGAAGATGTTTCGAGTAATGTCTTGGTTGTTTAAATAATGCAGAAAAGAAAACTCATGTACTAATACATGCATTTGGCATGAATAGAAAAATCTATGGGGTGCACCCTCCCTCCCTTTGGTGTTGGTAGTCAACTCCAAAGATCCTGGTGGGTGATATAAGGGACGGTGGTAGAGAGAAATAGTTTGAGTGGAGTGAGGCAAGTAGGCTAATATGCTAGCTCTTTTCACAAACAAAATCTAAGAACAACTCCCGTTTTTTAGCGCACGCCCAAAGTGTTCGGGGACAAAGGACTCTCTTTTGCTCAAAGGCAAAATGGAATAGGCTCTCTTCAAAAAGTTTTGGAAACACGGCAGCAAGGGCGCTAACTATCTCCTTTTCCTCTTAAGAGAAGACTAAAACATATAAAAGAGTTGTAAGAATAAGTAGAATTTGAGAAAATTCCAAAATTATTTCAAATCAAATTTCAAAAGATTTTATTTATAATGTTCGAATTTTGAAAAAGTTTCAGGCAATCTTGAAACTAGATATGAAAAAAGCCTAGGATCGGGTGGAATGGAATTTCTTAGAGGCATACCTAATCAAAATTGGCTTCGATGAGAGATGGGTTGGCCGGATGTGTCACCAACCATCGCCTCTTCAATTTTTCAAGCCTTCCTAAGGAATGAGACAAGGCCCCCTTGCTTAGTGCCCCTTGTATTATCATCGCTCATGAGGGAGGTTGTGGATGACGGCAGCATTACAAGAATTAAAATATGGATGATGCCCTACTATCCCCTTACTTTTTCTGGATGGAAAACTCTAGAATGTCAAAACTCAGCATCAATTGTACACCAATACTATATGGCTTCTGGACAAGCGATCAATTTGAACAAATCTAGGAATTGAGAGTGCCTATTATAGAGAAAAGACAGGGAAATATCTTGAATCCCTTCGGATTGCCTAGATTGTTGGTCGAGTAAGCACTGAGCGGGGAAAGAAATCTTGATCAAAATGGTGGTGCAAGCGATTCCACAATATGTCATGTCTGTTTTTCTGATTCCGGTTCAGTATGCAAGGCGATTGAATAGAAAATAGCACAACTATGGTGGAAAACTAATGAGAGAAAAGCTGGAATTCACTGAAAAAGGTGGGAGCTGTTGAAGATGAGTAAAGACAGAGGGGGTTTGGGCTTTGGAGATTTGCTAGACTTCAACAAAGCATGTTGGCTAAACAAGTTTGGCAGTGAAGCCACAACTCAAACTCCCCCCTGAGGTCATTTTTTCAAAAGTTTCTACTTTCCACATTGAGACTTTTGGCACGCAGAAAAGGGATAACACCCATTACGGGGTTGGCAAAGTCTGATGTTGGGTAGGGATACTATTTCACCCTCAATTATGTGGGCCATAGGGAATGGGACAAGAATAAGAACTAGGGAAGACAAGTGGTTAAAGAAAGGAGTACTAATTGGTCCTGATAAATGAAACGAACCTCAGTTTGTATCAGGTTTCATAGCAAAGGAGGAGGGATGCTGGAAAGAACCTGCACCGCGGGAACATTTTGATGAGCACGACAATTCCAATCAAACCCCAAACAGAAAGTGACCAGATTGTGTGGACATGCACACAAGCTGCAGTACACAGTAAAGAGCGGATATCGCTTCATCCAATTCATCTGAGATTCAACAGGAAAAAAGAAAGAAGACCACGCCTCAGCTTCTTACACTCCCCCTCGCACCCTATGGACAGACATTTGGAAACTACAGGTCCCTCCTAAAATTAAATTGTTTATGTGGAACCTTTATCAGAATGCTTTCCAAAGCAACAAAGGAAAATCTACATCGGAGAAAGATCGCACCTGATCCTTTATGCCCCATGTGTCATCAGAGCTGCGAATCGGTAGAACAACTCTGCCCACTGTCCATGGACCAGAGCGAATTGGGCAAATCCAGTGCTGAACCAACAGATTTCGAGCCAAGGATTATTTCGAATTGAGGAGTGGCTTAGTAATCTACCGTCTAAAAGTAGGAGAATCAGCTCTTGTCGCGTTGTTATCTTGTTAGCAAAAGATTTATGCTTTATGGTATATCTATAGATTTATGGACATCTAAAATACGGTCAGGGTCAGCTATGAGTTTATTAGCATTTCTTCATTGTTTTTTCTTATTTCTCATTTTTTAATATCTAAATGAGCTTTTGCCCTTCACACTCAATGCTTTTTCTTAGCCTTTCTTTGTTCTTGGTTTTTGGTTTTTGATTCTATTGTCATTCTCTTGTTTGGAGTGATAAGATTTTGCTAGGCATGCCTTTCCCATAATCTGAATCAAATTAGGGAATATTTGCATACTTGCTTTTGAGTTTTTGAAGTCGATGCGTTTTCGTGCAGCACTTGAGGGCCTGTATGTTTTCCTTGGTCATTTTGAAGTAATTGAAAAGCATAGAAAATGCTGATGTGTATTGTAAGTGATTTGAGAAGCATCTGATGGAATACAGGAAGCTGTCAAAATGCATGCGCCGCCACTCCAGGAGAACTGTCTTAACAGTTGACGACGTGGATGGTGCTTTGAACTTGAAAAATGTTGAGGTACTTTTCGTCGTCATCCTTGCATAAAGAGTCATTATAATCAGTTTTGAATCGATGGAACAGAAATCGAGTAGTTTCTAGGGCATAAACCAGATTAATAAAGAGTGCTATCGGCTAGATTAGAACACGAACAATAATCGAAGCACTCGTGCGCAGCCCCTGGGTATAGCTTTCGGTGAGCCCATTGAATGTGTTTTCGTTCTGGTGTTCTTGTTTCTTTCTTTCTCGTTTACATCAACCGAGGTGCTTTAGTTTATTTTTGGTCTTTCAATTTGCAAAGAAGGACAAGGTGAATCCTTTTCTCATCTGCACCTTATGTACTGGCGACAACCCCATGGTTTTAACGAGTCTATGGAAATGGTGGTGCATCAGATTTGATTATTGAAATTACGTTTGTGGCGACTTTCTTACATATGCATAATCTTTTCTGAAGCTTGCAACTTTCTGCCTTTACGCGCACCAGCCAGTCCAGTGGAGCTTTGCAGTTCAAAAGAGCTATCGGACATAAAGATTTCTTTTACCTTGATGAGAAAGATGTAGACATTAAAGATGTAAGGACTAAGGAGCAGCTGTCATTTTGAATTGTCCTGGTTAGGTTGCGTATTGGAGTTTTTGACTGATATCACCATCGGCGCTGCAGGTTTATTGAAGCTCCTTTACCCAAAGCTCCTCTTGTCCAATGTCACTGGCTGGCAATTGAAGGTGTACACAGCCTGCTATTCCTGAAAATGCTCCTGTAGAAGGTCTGTCTTAACTTGGACTCTAATCACATGTGTATCAGGTTGAATGTTCACTCAAGAAAAATCTTGGTACGAAGTGAGAGGACAAATTCATGGAATTAACGCTAATACCGTGCTACCTTTAGTAGAATGTCATGTAGTTAGATGAGGGTAGCATGAGCTGCCTTTCTTTCCTTTCTTTCTTTTTTTGGTTAGAATACAATGGTCGAGAATGTTATGTAAGGAACTCTAAATGCTAACCACCATTCATCCTTTCTTTTAGTAATTACAGCTCCTCCTCCTCGTGTCAAAAGTCAAGAACAAAAAGATGACGGACTTCATGTCGAAATTAGACTTGCTATCGGGCATGTGCTGTCAAGGGTGCTTCAGGTGGTATGACAGAGCAGTTTGACGATAATATAAAGTTTGCTTGAGCCAAAGAAAAAGGAATTTATATATGTTTGAGCATTTTCTTGGAGTATGTACAGAAAGTTTTGTGTGCAAGAGATGTAAGTTATGGTGGAATCTCATCTTCTGGCGACAATTTTCTAGTTTCGGACTTCATGAAAATAGGGTTGGTTCATGTGTTTCTTGGCCTCACCATGTTTTCTGCGCATCAGTTATTCTGCCTTGCTCTTGCTTTTTAAATCCTTGTATCTTTGCAGCCATATTTTGAGAAGATTACCGAGCTAACTATGAGAAGCCCTGATTCAGTCCTTTTCAAAGAAGCGTTAGTGAGTTTGGCTACGGACTCAGGACTGTGGAGGGTGTGATTGGAGGAAAACCAGAGAGCTCGCACACCTCTCTCCAAATCGTCCTTTTGATTAGGTTACTTCATAAAGCAGCGAGAGCAATGGAGGGTTGAGGAAGATGAACAGGACAAGCTCCTCTCTCTCTCCCTCCCTCTCTCTCTGCATGTCAGGCTTGGCGTGCCTCGCTGAGCAATATCCTTGAAATCTCTACACACTGTGCTTCCGTGAAAGCCTTTTTGGGTTCTTCTCTCTTCTCTCCCAGTTCGTGTCGAGAAATTTTCTTGAAATCCGAACCGTGAGAGTGATTAATCCGGAGTGTGGAGCTAGAATGGGATGTGAGCTGGAAACTAAGCTAGAAAATGAAACAATTTTGGGCTGATCAAAATGGAGGCTGCAGGCGCCCGAACAAGAGAGGAAAAAAGGACAGCTTGCAGCATGTCTTGAAGGGAGGGGAGAGTTACCTTGAAATGTGAAAGAAGAGAAGAAGAGATGCTGCTCACGTGTGTTCGGTGAGTTTGACCGAACCAGAGCCTTCTTGAGACGCAGAAAAATAAAATGAAGAGGCATTAAGCTTGCTTGGCGTGTCTATGGAGCCTTGCTTGTGAGTCTATTGTGTTCAACGTTTGTATTTATTGTGAACCTGGACACTTTGCGCACTTAATGGAAAACGTTGTCGCTTCTCCATCGAACAGCCCATGAACACATAGGCACGATTCGATTCTGTTCGAGAGGCCGATACGTATCCGAGAGACTTCAAGATTACTCCATTGAATCATTGAAGGACTCGTATCTTAGTGCGTACAAACAATAATGACCCGCAATGGCTCATTTCCATCAATTCACAAGCTCCGTTACTCTGAACTCTACATTGTTGAATTAATCACGTACAGGCGACAGCAAACACTCTCTGGAGTCTTTAAACACAAGAACTTCAGTGCATTTTTACAGGTTTCCAATGGTTTGATCAAAGAACTTATAAGTCCCTGCACACGATACAATGTCATTCTGACCACCGAACAAAAGAGAAAAAGAAACATTGTCATTATCCTTTACAAACAAATGGAGATTTCGCCCTTAGAACTAGGTGCTGCCTTTCTTTATCGGCGGCCAGGACAATCTCCGGTTACCCGTGCCATCAGCAGGATGGTGCTCCCCGACCTCGCTGTTGTCATCTTCAAGATGCTCGATTCCTTGCCCTCTCCTGCTTCTGATGGCTAAGTCGTCGATACTCGACTCGTTTCTCCAGGAAGGCGGAGTAACACAGTTGGACACCCCTAGGATTTTCTGCGAAGGATCTCCACTCGGTGTCGCGGGCAATGAGGGGAAAGATTGACCCACTCTCAGATTTTGAAGGGTGGTAAACGACTCTCTCGTGGCAGACATAGCCTCAAAAAATCTGGTGCATGATGCTAAGGCCACAGGAATAGGGCGAAGCATTTCCTGCATCATTGAGAAAAGAATGATCTATGGGTTCCAAAATTTCATCACACAAATGCTGAATATTTTATTCAGGACAGATTCAACATTAAATCTCCATTAAAATGGGGCACATAATTGTGATGGAGAGACGAAATACTCCACTTACCCCCCAAACTGAAGGAGGTTCCTTGAAGTTCTGGCTCCATTGAAAATCCGCAACAGATGATGTCAAGGCACCATAGTCGCTGGCAGCCTTCATCAGCAATTCTGAAAATTGTTTCTGACATTTAAACAAGATATGCCATCAGTATCGAACTAAAGCTTTTCTAGCCCCAACTGATAGCAATCCACAAACAACTGCAAAGATGCCATTCGACAGAAGGAAGTCGCTTTCCTAATTGAAATGTCGAACAGATTAGCAGGTCAGCTGCATAACAGATTGCAATTTTGTCATGATCTAAGTTTGGATATCTCCACAAGCAGGATTATGTGTAATCATATTCTGTTTTCCAAAGGGATTTTTCCTGTCTTTCTTCTAGCTTTCATAGAATAACACACGCACTAAGCGATCCTCCACAGAGAAGTCCCATTTCTAACGTACAAGCCGTTGGCACTCTAGTAATTTTTATTAGCTATTAGTGTAAGTACAACTCAAAGCAGCCTGTCTATTTGGCCAAAAAATCCACGTTAGATCACTCTGTGGTATCCCCTCCGTTAGGATTGTAGCAATAAGTCCTCCAGCAGGAACTTGGGATTGATCTTTATTATCATTGCTTTTGAGACTTTCAGAGTCATGCAGTTCATGCATCTCATTTTCTTAAAATCAATTCACATTGTTCCTTCATCTGTTTTCTGTTGAGATATTATAACATCCACCTCTTCACCTTTGTACGTTCTTTATTCCATTCTAACTTGTTTTTCTAGATTTTGGGTAATGAATCCTTGTTAATGATGTGTGAGAGAGAAAGTGATACAGAATATATCATGCCTGCCTTAATTAACTGTCTAACAACAGTCTGGAAAATACACTAACTAGAATTTCTCTCAGAATTGTTGTGTATGAATGCCACTTCAAAACTGGAAAATGTGATGCCATTTAGCACTATAACGTTGAGTCCTCCTTTCGAGGTTGATTATTAGACTCTCTAATAGTGGCATTTATCAACACTTAGGTATAACATTTGGAAGGATGGCATAAATTGAATACTCTCTGACATACAAGTCAGCTAGCAACTGATAACATTTCAATAAGATGTTCTTTACTGAAATCCAATTCAATCAGAAGGGTAATTACAAAACTGAGTTTCTGAAGAATTTTTTTCCCTTTCTGTGTACTTCAAAGCCAATTAGAAGCAGCTTTTGGAGAGTCCAATGCACTATTAGGTAGTTGCATAAGTTTCGTTAATTTTTGCACTCCAGGCTATCATTTATCAACTAATCAGGTAAAAAAAATGAGATAAAAAATATCGAACTGTTTCTTTAAGAGAGACGTATTAGAATCCCTATCAATTGAGATCAGTGGCCTAAATTACAGACCAACTTATCCATTTAGCCACAAGAAAGGTTTTCATCTTGAGAAAACATTCCATCCATGTAAACTTCCTTCTTTGCACACAGGCAATTATTTTATGGGTAGCAAGACTGCCAAAGCAACAAGCATAGACGATTTGACTTGACACATATAGGGGAAAGATGTAGCAACTAACCTGGTATTCTGCTTCCACTGGAATACAATCAAGGGAATATGGCTGTTGAAGCCGAGCTATGATGCGATCCTAAGAGAAGAACGACAGATTTTTAGCTATAGATTAACTTTAAAATGATGTCATTAAAGAATTACAAGAGCAAGGAAAGACCTAACAAAATGATAGATCTTCCAAGAGATATACTACCTTCAATTCTTAATTTGTAATAGTCTAACCCTGCACTGCAATTTTATATCGACAAAACTTAAATTTCCATAAACCAGGTAATAAGTCACAAGAGTCGGCGTTTCGTTACACTTTGACATCAGACTACATTTAGTTCTACAGGATTCGATCACAATACTCCCTGCAAAGCCCCTACAGTATAAAGAGGTTGGCATAAGACGCAGCAATTTTGGGGATTTGGAATCGTGTTGAGATTGAAAAGCCCTCAATACATGTCAAAAAGATCTCCTTTGACTTACTGACAATTTGAATGTAAATACACATTGACCTCCTTTTCTCAAGAATGAAACACATACTCCCCAGAAACATCCCATTCACGCTGATGCAATTATTTCTATGTCAGAAGAGAAGTTAAACACACTCATTTATTAATCTCATGGTACTCAGAAATATATGACGACATTAAATAAATAACCAAGTTGTGACTTATACAGTACGTGACGGTTAAATTCAATCATTAGGTAATATTCATGAGGTTCATGCAGGAAGAAGGAGAAGGAGAAAGAATTACCTTATTTTGAATAACATCTTTCAATATTGTTGTGATCCTTGCCAAAGTCTCAATCTTCTTCTCCATCTCGCTCGCATGTGTCAAGTGTGCCACGTTTTTATCGTCCTACGCATTTCAAAGTACTGTGTGTCAAATGATAATTGAGTAGAGAAGGGACTTCGAGACTAAAGAATACAAAGATTGCAATAACACCAGAATTATTCAATTTTTACCACACATTCAACTTAAATTCTCCTAATGGATAAACAGTCATGATACACCCAGTAATTACTATACATGACTCTATCAAGAGGAAGCATTCAACAAACGCACTGCCATAATGTGTTATATCATTAAGCAACAGACAGCAAAGTATTTTCACCATAATGGCGTTTAAAAATCAATAACTACACAGCCCCTCACTGCAAAATGATAATTTCCAGAGAAGCATCTTTTTGGCAATCACGACACACCCCTTTAAAAGCTTGCGGTGAGTTTACTCTAATCCACCGTTGTTCAACATACAAAACTGGTGATGCACTTTTGTACACGGTAAAAGAAACCCAGTAAACTGAAGCAGAAGAATTCACCTTTCTACCCTGAAGTTCCACCTGCAGATCTGCAATTTTTCTTTGCACTGCAGTGAGCTCTCTTAGAACCCTTATCAAGTCATCACCCTTTTCACCATTACTCAAGGTCAAGTTTTGGACTTCTTCCTAAAAAAATCACACATTGATCAAGTTACAGGGCATGATGATCAAAGACAACTTTATTTGCGGAAAAATTAATACATTTGCATGATGATAAACAAGTCAACAGTTTCCCCAGTATACAGGACACATCCAATTTCGCAATTAAACAAGGTCAACCGATAAGACAAGAAATTCACTTGCCGCAAGCCGAGAATGTTGGAAATGCTTGCATGAAGATATAATGACCAAATCTTAAACTGTGTTGGAGCTGAACCATCAGAAGCAACTTTCAATATAATACAACGAGTAAAGAATAGCTGAACAAGACCCAGTTACAACCAATGAACAAAGTAACTAGCACCAGAGGAAGAACCGCGACCCGAGAGTCCCCACAAACAGAGGCTGTTGCTCCTGAATGAGGAACTAGAATTCAGATCAATTAATAAGAAGCAATTCACCTTAAAAAATTTCTCAAATGTCATTCGCATTACAAATGTAAATCACAAGTCCAGCTTGTTGGTAAGATCAGCTGATTATTTAGTAAAGGCAAGCGTCCCATTGCTCTCTAAGAAGGGAGCGGATTTTACACTCACGCGCCAGGAAAAGTAACACCAACACCAACACCAATTTGAACAGAAAAAGAAAAGCACTAATCGAACACAACACATCGAAGAATAAGCATGGCGAAGTCGATCCGATTCGAAAGTGAAGAAAGCGAGAGAGAGACAGAGAGAGAGAGAGAGAGAGAGAGAGAAATGACCTGAGAACGAGGAGCTGACAGTGAGAAGCCGAGATCGGAGGCGATGGAGAGAGCATCGGACATGCCTCCGATCCGCCTCAGCGGCTTCTTCCCCACCCACGTCGTCGCCTCGCTCCCCATCGCCATTGCCACTCCACCAAACTCTCTCTCTCTCCCTCTCCCCTCGGACGGCAATTTGAATTGAAATCAGAGAGTGGTTTTTGGTGGGCCCATCGAAACCGAAATAGCCCAGTCCGTATTTGGGCCCATTGACATCAAATTAGATCCCAGTCTACATTTAATGGGCCTACAGCGCTTGGAACCGCTTCAGAGTCCAACTTCAAACCCGCGTGTTGGGGCTGCACTTCGGAATTTGCAACTGCCGAAGTTAGCGTTAGGGTTTTCGCTCTGTTCCTATAAAAATCGCTTCGCGTTCACTCGTTCTCCATTCAGTTTCATTCTGATCTGGCGACGGCCACGGCCACAGCGACGGCAGATTGGGAAGAAGGGTAAGTTTGGGAGCTCTTAGGGTTCCTTCTGCGAGGCCGAATCAAGATCCCAATGAGGAAGAATGCCCTAATAGATAGGAAGTGCCGTATGACACTCCAAAACGGCGAGCGGGGCTCACTCGCCGTCGATCACCCCATCCACCGATCTCGTCAGTCGGGATCGGTCGGGACCGTGGTGGTCGACGGCGGACCGGTGGTCCCCCTGGCCGTGGGTGATTTGAAACGGGTCTCTGAGGGTATTTGCTTCTTTCTTTCTTCGTTTATTGAAATACTCCAGCTTTTGAAGGTCTGAGCCACGTCGCCGGTAGCCGGAAAGGGCAATGACCGGCGATGCTATGATCGGACCGAGAGAGATTTGATTCGCTCTTTGATAGGAACCTGTGGACCTTAGTATCTGTGGTCTACGGAGCCGTTTTTGGCGATCACATTCTAGCAAAAACTTTTTCCTTTTTCCTCTTTTTTTTTTTGCTTATATAGTTTTGATAAATTTCTTTTAAAATTAAATTTATTTATCTAATTATTATTTATTAGCCCAAGTATCTTTTTTATGTGAAAAAATTATTTTTCGTCTATGCAAATAGGAAAATTAGAGCGATAAGACGAGAAGCCAATGAGGATTTCTGTTTCTGTTGGAATTACCGGCTGAGTACTTGCATTGATGTCAACAAACTGGCTGTATCTGAGGCTTCCTTACAATGATTTTCATTCTTTCTTACTTATGTTTAAGTTGCTTGTGCTTACAATTCTTTTTGTTTAGGACACAATAATCAGATGGGTAGTTTTCATATTTTAATGGAAAGGAAGTCCTAAAAACTTGATATGGAAAATCTTAAAATTTTTAAAAAGTGCAATCAAGTCATATTTATTCAATTCACAATTTTTGAAAATTTTAGGACTTGATTACTTTTTGATGACAAGTTTTAGAATTCAAATGCTCATTTGTGACAAATTTTTATAATAAATTGTAGGAGTCATTTGTACTCTGGGGAGTACTTATTCCTAATGAAAAAGATGTCCATCGAACCTGGTACTTGCCCAATTTCAGAGTGATCAGACCCTTTACTCACCACAATTGACACGAATGCAGTGGTTGGGCAGCTCTCCCAATGGTCTTAGAAAAATGTCATAAAGTCGGGCATTGGGAAATAAGAAACTAAAATTCAAAGTCCTATTCTATAGCACTTAAGAAGTCTCTCATACTTTGAATGAACACAACATGTTCAAAACCAGAGGGAGAGCCAGCCTTTTTATTACTTCTGGAAAGTTGATGACAAATATATGACAATTTCAGACCATTCTATAAAATGGGCTGCAAATAAAAAATAAAAAAAATTGGGAACTGATCCTCTTGAGAAAAATTAGCGTTTGCTAATGTTGATCTCGTTAGTGGCCCTACAAAAAGTCCTAAATAGAGCATGTATCCACAAATTAGATTGGGATTGAATGCATTTATGAGAAAGAATAGCTTTGATCCTGCACCTACAATGACACGGACAATATTCTAAGTGGGAGGGAAAAATCTGTTCAGATTGAATGGCAACGTGTAGAACTCTTCGTTCCTGTTGTCTCCTCTAAACGTCCTGAACTTCACCCACCAGGGCATCCCGCGGTCTTTCTTCGACTTCTCGACTTCCAGGGTGTTGTCGAGGAAGACGGCGACGATCAAGCCCACTGTTGCCGGGGACGAGAATATGGTATTCAAAAATGCATTAAACTGCAGAAAGAACCAGTACATGTAAATTTCTGCAATGTGAAGGGAATGGCAATGGCAGGCCATACTCATAAACTATGTTTAGCTAGTTTCCATAAGCCTTTGGAAAAACCCAGTCAAGTATGAGCTTCCTAGCATGACCAGTCATTAGGAAGCTACTCACCCATCCAGCATTAGTGTGAACAAGGCCCTCGCGGGTGGGAGTCCAGTATTCATAGAAGAATTGGGGAACTGATATCCCAAGAAAGAGTGAGAGTCCAGTAATGATGAGGTTCCTCATAGAATTCATGTTTGTGAACTGAAGGAATGACAATCCCACAGAAGCTGCAAGGAATATGGAGAAAAGTGAAACATCAGTAATCGTGGTGGCTGAAATGACAAACAAGTAGGCAAAACACAAGTTAGCTGCATACCTACAAGGCCGAAGAGAACACAGTACAACGCAGCAAATATTGGGAAGGGTATGGATGCAAATACAGCTCCGAATTTTCCTGAGAACATTTTACCAAAATAAACAGATTCGAAATATTACATCAAATACTGAATCAGCAACAATCCGATATGAGAAAATCTTGCTCATGGTAGACCAATTTAGCTCTTGCAGGCTCAAATCTCTCTTATTATGAGAGTTTGCCGGGTCAAGCAGCAAACAGTGGCACCATATATGCAATTCTTCTCTCAAGTCCTAAGTAAGTTATACCAACCTAAGATGGAAAAGAATATCATGAAGGCAGCAGATAATTGCACAACTCTCCGACTTCCAACCCGTGTTAGTCCAAGGAGTCCCACATTCTCGCTGAAATAGATGACATAAGATCCCTGTCAAGCATATGCTGATCCCCGTACAGATACAAATAAAAGTAGTCACCATACATAGCTCGGTGGAGCTTGCGTTCTTACACAGAAACTGTAGAGCCAGTGCCAGTTCCAAAAAGACCATCTAGTAAGATTCCAATCCCCTGCCAAATGAAAACATCTCAGCGGGACATTAATAATCTAAGCATTCAAATATCACTCTGCACCTACAAACACGTTTTACATCTTTGTAAATTTAAACATGTCATGCAGGAAGGTGATAGCAAAACTCTGGCCTTCTCTCTGTAATTATACCTCTCTATTATTTCTTTAATTTCATCATCCCATCTTTCCAATGATTGATTGATCATACTCGATTTTGCTACATAACAGGGAAAGTGCTCGGACTGATTTCCAGTTTACCACCAGCTACCATCCATATTATCCTTTACATAATTTAACACCGCCACAGGGACCATCTCTCAATTTCTTCCAAGCAATTTGCTCTTGATAGTCTGACTAATCAGGAATTCAGGATTATAATATTATCAGTACTGTTTGAGTTTCTTGAATTCCTATAAGCATTCTATCAGCATTGCCATCATTAAACCTGTGAAAACAAGACATCATGTATGGAACCGCATAGAAACGATACTGATAAGGCTAAAGTGTCACTGGTTACTGTGGCTGACAATCCAACAAAAAGATTGTGGCTGACAAATGTGTATGTAATTGCACGAGGTAACTAAGAGTACATACTTCATTGAAATTTCTTAACAGTAGGTCTTTTAACACCCTAGAAACAGCTTCCATAGATTCTACAATAAATTCATTAAGCGCATAAACTATGTTGTATTGAGCCTCATCTTTTTTCAAATCGTATTTCACTTGTTTGCACCAAAAAGCTAGCAAAGCAGGAGGCAAGAGAGAACTGTTTTACTGTTGCTGTGTCAAACCAACTTACCTGCCAGCCAATGCCACGACTCAATACATAAGCCGGAGGTGGAGTAGCAATTGCCAACCGAGAAGCTGCCTTGTATGCACCAGTGGACTGGACAGCGTCCATAATATTAATAAGCCATTCCAGAAGGACAGAAAAATCATTCGACTAACAAACCTCATGGCAAGTATTTTAACGTGTTTCAATCCTTGAGGCATCATTCAAAATTTATTAACCGTGATTAATGTAACTGGATCCAACTTTCATAACAAGAGTGGGACATCCTAAATCATTTTAGAGTTGTCTCATGGTTCCTTTCCAAAACAATGGTCGCACACAGAAATCACTTACATACCTCAACCATTGACACAAGAACTGAAGACATCATTGCAAAAGAATGGCCTGCTGAGAAAGTTGGCGGCCCCCATTGTAGAGGGTAAGGGAACTTAAACCTGTAAGAGATCAAACATAGAGTTATTGAATCCAGCAAAAATCAGAAAATGAGGTGAAGTCATTGAAATACCATGGGGCAGTAGATATAAGGTTCGCCCTATCTGTACAGCAACTTCGTTGAGTAATGGTGGGCTTATCTCGATAAGCCCCACTGGCGGTCAAGATAAGCGCATAGAGCCAGACGAATGCGATGCAGATCAGTACAGGGAATCGTTCGAAGATAGGGACATCTCTCATTACTCTTACGTGCTTTAGATACTGCAATATACAGGCAACTATACTTAACAAAAGATAGAATTGACTGACATGGATAAGCTTTAGACCAAAGGAATGTTTGAAACAACATACTTGTGACACTCCAATGACCATCAGCAGCATGGGTATCCCAATTTCCACACACTGGCCCAACTGAAAATAAGATCCTCAAGGATTAATCACCATAATATTTCAGGAGAATCACTTATATGATAACAAAACAAGAATCTCCCCCAGAGTTATAGGAACATATTGATCTTGTTAGTCCTAAAGCTCAAATTTTGTACTATGTATATGAAAAAGTCAAGTAGAAAAGAAAATGAAAGATCATTAAATGGTACCAATGCCATGCATTTCGTAGTATTGCATTATCACGTACCGAGGGAAATCCCCTTTGGAACAACCCTAGTCCAACCAATCCCACAACGGGTGCCATACCAAGAGGACTGAAAAAGCTGAAAAGAATAGCACGTTATTTAGAATACAAGTACAAGGAAGTTGAATTCTCTTTTAGCTTTGTGGTAGCAGCCCATTACCGTGAGAAGAGACCCCAAACTTGGCTGTAACCCAAGATAATTTGTATGCTTGAAGCCACAATGAGAGCTCCTTGGATTGCACGCATTGTTTGCAGAAATCTCTGGAAACCAGAAAGAGGAGGATCTTTGTTAAACCGGGGTGAAAAAAAGACCAACCAAAACCTTTGCCAAAGGAGCAAACCATGAAGATGGGAAACACACAGCACAGTCTAATTTAACATCAAGAATTGATATGGCATCCAGAAGCCAGACAAATATCAACTATTTTCATTAGTTGATGCACCAGTACGAATCTCTTTATCCTTTCTTCTGGCATTCGATTTTACCCAAGAAATCTAGACAGAGGGTTACAACTATGTATTTGTACAACCATCAGTACCAACACCCATGCCCAAAGAATTGTATGCATTGCTTTTTGAATCAAGAAAGGTAGGAGAGAAGCGACTCAAAAAGAAGATAGCAATGTTAAAATGTCCAACCCAAAAACTAGCTGATAGGTGGAGGGAGACTACATGAATATAATTCCCATTGATGCTTCATAAACAAGCCATTGGAAATATACTTTTCAACATCGCTGTCACGTGGAAACAGAGCTGAGAACGGCTCGTGGAACGCGAAACCTCACTCGCGAAATAAATCTGAGTATAGCTTGGCTGTGATCCCATGTTAGAATGTCCAACCGAAAAGCTTAAGCTAACATTTAAAGGGAAAATACATACATATAGGGCCCATTGATACCCCTGAGACAAGGGGACATACTTTTAACACGCTGGAATGGGTAGTTTAATAGCGGATGTAAATATTAAGCAAGAGTTCTTCTATGTCCAGAAAACAAGTTTAAACTTCATACATTTACTCCCATTGGTTTCCAATATACTAATGGCAAACTTACTTCGTGAGAATCATCGATCTTCTGAAGTCTTGAGTCGCCTATGATGTAAACAATAGGAACAACATACGCAAAGGATCCTCCAACTACTGCTGGCAACCTTGTTCCAAAAAGTGCCTGGAGAAGTGTATTGATGCCAGCAACAAAGAGCAAAGTTTGTATCACTCGTGCCTTGTCACCCTGGTTGAGATGGCCAGAATATTAGTGGTAATGCAAACCAGCCACAAGAGTAGAAAATCATTATTACAGCAAGTGATTTTACTAAAGGGGGAAATTGAATCTACTCATGAGTCCTCCTAGAAGACATCGTGCGTCCAATGGGACCAGAGAAAATGAACAAAGGAACTGCAGACTAGAGCAAATTTAGGACAAACAAAGGAAGACAAAGATAATATCTGCAGACAGGAAATTCCAAACTAGAGTGTCACATATGGATCCGTGAATAGTAAATCAACTTGCTGGTGTATGCTGAGAAGGCATTATCAGGAGGAAAAAGAAATCCATAAAGGGCCGGCAGAAGCTAACAAGGAAACAGAGGTCATTCTGCGGAAATTAGCTTACATCACTCCCTCCCATCATTGGCACAAGCATTGAAGGGATCATTACACTGGTTCCCAGCATCAGAATGTAATTCTGAAATGCCAATACGATAGTTTCAGCTGCAAGACAAACTTTGAAAATTAAAAAAAGCAAAATATTTAGACAAATCAAAGGGAAAACTACAAAACAGAGGAGCCCTTGTTCGAAGGAGGTTAATTTGCCAAGACAAATCAAAGGGAAAACTATAAAAGATGATAGGAAGTACAAGGTACATACTAGGCATCGACTTTAAATTGCCAAGGCAAACTATGAATTGGATGTTCTTCCATGCTCCATGCGAAGGAGGTTAAAATTGCCATACGCTCACTCAACATCAGCATGTCCTCATGTGAGCATGTGTCTTTAATGGAAAAAGCCACCAAGGCACAAATGTGCTTATTGTGAAGGACGCGTTAAAACGACAAAGATTATAGATTCCGATGTTACCGAAAAGAGAACACAGCCATTCATAATTATAGTTCAGGTGAGTAATTCTAATTCCCTCATTCATCACAAGCAGGTTCCACCATCTCCACGCAAGCCGCAAAGAGCACGGGAATGAGGTTACAAAAATCTACTCTCTATTCAACCTGCCACCTTTTATTGCGCATTCAATGCAGAGAAATACTCTGGATAACTTAAGCCACAAAGACGCGATCTTTTCGCCAGAAGGAATCACAAGAAATGTCGTCAAAATCTCTTTCTTGATTATCCATAACTCTAATTCATTGCATTTTTCTTAAAGCATTCCCCTGTAGCATGGCCTCTCTGCTCATAGAGATGCAACTGCCAACTCTAGAAATGGCACTTCCATCCAAGCGAAGGGATTGCATCAGCTGAAAAGTGGGACATACATACTAAAGGTAATCAAGAAACAAAATCACTTCTTAAGCAAGTAACCGCGACTCCAGTCCCGGCTCCTTTCTCCTTGCGTAAAATGTTTTTAAACTAGCAACGTCAGAAGGCAGAAGCAGAGAAGTGGAAGCTAGCTCCCGAAAGTCAGGTTTGGCAATATCAAGCTTTTAACCAAATGATTTTCTTGTAAACTAGGAATTTGGAGAAGAAGAGTCAAATGCCGATTCCAAAGTAAGTCCACTCCTCGAGTTCAACTCACTGTCACCGATTCCGTTCGCTCACGTAATCAAAGCCACACACCGCACTCATTCAAACAATCACATAACACGGCACGAACGAGCTCATCCTAGCATACACAAGAATGCCGCGCCTCTCCCAGCACAGCATCGCCACGAGGAGGACCTCAACACACGAACGAGCCGCGCTCGCTCGAGACACCAGCAATCGACAGCGTCGCCGTGTCCGGTTGGGGACCATCGTTCCTCACGACGAGACGGCGGCCAGGAGTAACGCAACGCGCCAGCGCGCGCGGGCGGCAGGGTGATCGGAGGAAGGACAAGATATGGAAGAGAGATTGGAGCGCAGGGCGTACCCCATGGAGGGTTGGAGTCTATGCAGTACTCCAGGTCTTGCAGTTGGTCCATCGGAGGATGCGCTATGTCCGCCATTTTTTCTTCCCAGAGCTTCACACGTCGCTTGTGCTTCCCCACGCACACACTCCCTCGCTCACTCGCCCGGACGGAAAAGCAGAGAGAGAGAGAGAGAGTTGGAGAAGAAGATGAAGAAGGAAGGAAGAAGAAAAAGCAACAACAGATATAAAGTGTAGAAAAAAAGGAGAGGAGAGAGATAGAACGGAAAAATATGCAAAGCAAAGCAAGCAAGCTTCTCTCTCTCTATATCGTTTTCGAAAATCTGCAGTTAAGCCTGGGGAACGATTTACCCCTACCGCGCTTTGGTAATTACGAAATAGCCATCCGGGGGCCCCACCACGCCGCAGCAAAAGTAAGAGAAATAAATAAATTAAATTCTGATGTTCATTTTAGTTTGGGTACTGGCACGTTAATTGATGGGACGATTATTCCTTTCTTGGTCCTGGAGGGATGACATGTGGAATTAATTATTAAATCAATCTCAATGTCCCATCTGGGAGTTTGCAGACTGAGTTGTTTTTATTTTGTTTTATTTTATTTATTATTTCGGGTCTAACTTGGGATGACGGTAGCGGTGTCTTCGACAGGCGTTGAAGGTATAACTGAGAAGGGTGGGTCCATAGAGCATTTGACTAGTGTAAGGACAAAAGAAAGAATTCGGAAATAGATAAACAATTAAGAAAATGCGTGCAATAGAGGAAAAGTGAAGCTCCACCACCTTGTGACTTTACATTTTCGAACGGTCCATGGACCGTTGAGTTTTGTGCACATTACTATAATTAGCCCATAATATTTATTCTTGTGCGCGTCCTCGAAAATCGGAACACCAAGTCAAATCACACGCCACTTGTCGAAATGAGGATCACGACGAGTCTTAGGAGGGTTATTTAGATGGTAAGGCGATTTCGTTCAACGCAGCGTTACGCGATTGGAATACCATAAAATCTATCTAGATCTATCAAAAGGTGGGTCGGATTGAAAATGGTCCGATTCAAATCGACCCATTTAACCTACTTTGACAAAAAAAAAAACTGTTTTGATCCATTTTCATGCTATATAAATTTAGTAATTTATATTCGACCCAAACTCATAACCGTATTCAACTTAACTTATATTGCTAAAACATTTATATATATAATCCAATCTTGAAAAACTCATACCCTAATTAATTGCTCAAGTAAGGACGAGAGAGAGAGAGAGTTATGGATATGGGTTGAATTTTAAGTAAGTTATGAACACATTTAACATCACGTATTGTTTTGGATCTTGTCGTTCTAAATTTATTTACGATTTATTTACCGAGTAAAATTAATCCACACAACAATACAATTTATTAAATATGAATTAAGAAATAAATTTACGACTCATTTTGACCGGTCCAGTTCTGTCCAATCCGTATGGACGAAAAGAGGTCAGGTGGGCCATGCCTTAACAGGGGTATTCCAGGTAGGAAAATCCTCCGTGCCGTGTTGCAGTAAATCATGGGAGGGATTCCTTGTCGAAGGAGGGGAAAAAGAGAAAAGCAGGAAGAAAGAAGGGCAGCAGAGAGAAAAAAAAAAAAACTTTTTCGAGAATAACAATCGTCACCTTAGTCCTATCACGTAATTTTCCAAATCTTAAAATCTCAGAGCCTCTGGTATGATAAGACGACCGCCCGTACGACTTTCGGGCTGGCCCACCAATGGCAACTTTGCCCACCACTTTTAAAGAATCGATGAATCAGCATGTGGAGAATCGGAGTGGGCCCCATTTGTTCGGGCGACCTATCCGACCACCTTTTTATCTCAGGAAATGATAAAAAAAAATTAATAAAAAATAGAAGGAGAGGGAGAGGGAGTGGGAGTGTAATGAACAACACTGCAGAGATTGTGCCCTGCAAATTCAATTGCACAGTTCACGGGAGTGGGCGAGATTGGTAAAGAGGGGGAGAGAGGGGTGCCCCTGGGTTGGTGCTCCAAAGTAATTGCACCATTTGATCTAGAGCAATGCTTAACGTGCTCAAAATTTATTTACAAAATGGACGCATCGAAATATTGTGATGCTCGATAATCAAGCCTTTGAATTAGCGGATCGTATTCAACATCTAGTATCAGTCTGTCACTTCGTTTGATGTGCCAACTTTATAGACTATTTAGGTGTGGCCGGTATCAAATGCGATTACCGACTTTCATCGTTTTCGCAAAATGAGATGAGTTTGGCGATTATAAGATAGAATAGCAAATCCTTTACCTGTTGTTGATTGTATGTCGCATGGAAGCCAATTGAATATTACACAAGACAAATTAATTTGCTAGTGTATTCAAGAGGTATGAGGTAAGATATAATTTGAAGTGCACAATTTTTGGGACAATGATATGAGATATCTCTAAAAAATAAACACCAAGCTACAAAATGACAACAGTAGTGATTGTCATTGCTCGAGGAACGACAACCACCCCCATCTTCATCCTCAAGGCAATAGCTAGGTCATGGTCTCGAGCATCGAGGTCAAGGGCGGGAGGGAGTGCCGGTGTCGGGCAAATAGGACATGTACCTTGCTTTTTATTCAAATTACCAAACATAAGCCTATGTGCTACGTGATTAACGCGAAATGAATTGTAGCATCCAATTTATGAGTAATACCACTAGGTCTAAACGATACACATCATAAATTTCTCCTCTAGAGTTTGTTGAGAATTAAATGAGACGAAAAGGGCTTGTGCAGCCAACAATTACTACTGCTGCACCTGAGTTTTGTTCCAATTTACTTTTTTTTCTTTTCTTTTCTCTAAATTCTGTTTTCTTTCTTTCTTCTTAAAGGGAGCGGCAGTGCAATTGGGGGAGAATATATGCCGGCAAGGTGTAGAGTGTGAGGCCGCTTTCGAAGCACGTGAAAAGGAGTGGCAGTGTCGTAAATCAATGCGTCGAGAGAGGATAGTTCCGACTTTGGTCCTAGCTAAAGTCAAAAGGGCAAGGGGAGGTTGCACGTGCGGCCGCTAAAATCTTGCTTCATGAGCTCTCAACCTATCCGAAAGTCGCTACTCCAAAATGGCTTCCCGCTAATAAAACGACTCCCCCAATTTCAAACGTCGCTGCGTTTTGCTCTCCTTTTCCTAACGAGAGAATCCCCTGTTTTTTGCAGGGTTTTCTTGTTTCATTTCCTCGGGCTGATTTGTGATGGAAAAGAAAAGGGTTTGGACATATCTTTTCTCAATGGAAATGATAGAAGACCTTACGCGCATGCAAGATCATAATAAAACATAGAAAATGGATTGGTTAAATGATTAAATACTTTGTTGGAAGCGACGGATACCATGCTCAAATCACATATCTCATTCAAATTAGACTCGGGGGCGACGCTCGCTGCATTATAAGCGGAACCTTAACACTTGTTCGCTTCCCATACGAGATTCATACCTACATCCGAAGAGAACTAGTTGAGATTCATACCCTCGTCATATATATAGGAAGCTAACCCCATCTAATTTCTTGTTTAATTCTTGCACGTATTGCCAAGCAACACCACATGCTAAGCGAAGACAAAACACAGCTCTGCATATATAGAGCTCGGATAAAGCATTGTGTCCTAACCTTTCGCAACTTATATAACCTTGACTCGACTTTGATTGCAACCCGTCAAATTTAAGAAATCTTTTAGACCCAAAACATTGATAATGTGAGCTCTCCCTACTTACCCCTTTGGTGTAACTTTTGATTCTATCGGCTATTAAAAAAAACCCAAGAATAGATAAATGTCGGGGTATAAGGGGAAACAAATGCACCGTTATCTAGACAACGTAGTCATTGACCCAAGATTCCTAGCAATATAATCTGCCCTTTAATGCTATACTCACGTCATTGTAAGTATAGCAAATGGCAATATTCATCATCTACTGAAAAGGGAAGCTTCCATGGTTCCAGATTCCATAAAGTGCCAAAGTTTCATTCCAGAAAAAAAAAATCGATCTCAACTCAAGCAAGTGGGGAATAAACATGTCGGTAGAGAAAGTGAAGCCACTGTCCACTTTGTAAATGACCTGGAATTTGGAATGACTTGGGATGGCTTCCAAAGCCCACCGTCCAAAGGACTGATTTTCAGAGTCAGTGGCTTTACCGGGGGTTTTAGTCACGACATCAATGTCCTGTTTACAGAACATCATTGCTCCAAAGATTTTGTCAAGGCAGAATCTTTCCATGAAGATGATGGTGAACACACCAGTTTCTGTAGACGAACGTCATATGTTATGAACGAAAAAGGCATTGTTTGGTCCACGGACCATGCAAATCAAGCCATCTGCATCGATGATCATGTGAGTGTACAGTGACACCCACATAATCAATGCAATAGATGGCATTGGCTCACATATCTATAAACTATTCGATAACTACTAATTATAAACAGTAGGTCCTCACAATCTTCCCGCATTTGAAAGGTGGTCCGCCTTACAAGGATTGGAGCTATAACGGCGGTTGTGCAAAATGGAAACTAAAAATCTATTTAGTCGCTAAACTATAGCTGGAAAATTCTTGGGCCAAAAAAATAAAAAATACAAAACGTACTGGAAGATTCTCCTTGAACATTGCCCATGCAATCTCGTCATCTCATCTGTTGACATAGTACCGACTGTGTACACCTTTTTATTTTGTGGTGAATATCTCTAAAGAGCGTAAATTCAAGATCATCCAGGCAATTCGTCAACTTCTTCGACTTTTAAATCCAAAGTCATTGTTGGAACAGCATTCACTCAACACATCCAATAGAAACTGAGTATCCCCTACCTCCACCTTGATGAGTAATTGGTTAGCTCGTACCTTGGAGGTGAAGCCTTGGCTGCAAGATTAACCATGAAAACATGAACTCTTGTCCATCTAGCATCAGAATTTAACTTAGGTTGAGCTCCCCGCCTCATCAGCGAACCTCGAGTTCAAGATATGATTATTTGTCCCTTTCTCTACCTCGCAAGTTGGGATTTAGAGACATCTCTATTTCTTCGAGTGACCTTCCTTTTGTTTCTACTATGAAATAATAAGCAAATATCGCAGATAACAAGGAAACGCCACCGAAGCCACCATAAATGGAATTAACCCCATAAATCTCAGTAAGTTCAAGGAAGAAGAGACCAACCAAGAAGTTGCAGACCTATCGGAAACCAAAGTTATGCCGTCAGATAAAACAGGAGAATGAAGAATCAGAGCTCTAACTATTCCCTTTTCATTGGAAATCTCGAGATACATACCCAATGAACAGAAAAGCTGAACCCCATGATCTTCCCACGCATTCTCGTGCTGCTTAGTTCTGGTATGATGATACCGGTTACAGGCCCAGCACCAATGGCGAAAGTGAATATGTACCTGAGTCAAAGTGGAAACCACTAGCTGCACACGTGAATTGCATACAAGACAGTGCCCAACAGGATTTTGACATAGAGGCATTAATATTTCAGTTGTGTTGGAGGAGAACCATATACTTACATTAAGGTTCCTAGAATTGATAGAGAGTGGCTGAGATCTTCATCTAGAGGAAAACTGACAGCATAGACCACCAGAAACATCGCTGCTGCCTGTTTAATGATTTACAAGCCAATGTTAGTATTCCAATGTCAGTACACCTGATGCATCCTGAACTCATTTACATAAATCAGGAGAGTTAAGATGCAAGTGTTAGAACAAGTGAAGCTTATGTGTTCCTGTATGACAAAAAAATAGATTCCTATTACACTCCTTTCTCACCATTCCTATGTAGCTTCCAACTAAAAGTCTTTTTCTTCCCTGCTTGTCCATCAAGCACAGTGCACAGAGAGCACCTGTAATATTGATTAAGCATTTGACCACATTAAGGGTTGCATTAACAAGCCCATCAAATGTAAAAGCAGATATCAGGTTCAAAACCTGCAAAGTTCGTCAATCCAATTAACAAACTTGCTAAAGCGCCACTTGTGATACCAACATCTTGGAAAGTCAAGGATGAGAAGTAAAGAACTCCATTTATGCCAGCAAATTGTTGTAGTACAAAAAGGGCACCTCCAATACATGCAACTGCAACCAAAAGATGAGCAGTTACAATGACATAATTATCTGGAATTTCTGCTGCCAACCTTACTTCCCACCAAATCATATATCAACATCTACTTTTGTACCCTAGACAGATTGAAAAACTGAAAATTCTCCATATGATCTGGCATGTTTATGCTCTTAACAACCATAAATCAATAAAGGAGAAAAAAAAACTTTCACATAAGAGACAAGAATATTGGAAAAGCTCATTAAATATAATGAAAATCACGTCTAGTTAGTTTGAAAAATTCCTTAAGATCAATTTGAACGCAGACAAACACAAAATTCCTACTTAATAACAATCCCATCAGTTCCAGGATGAGTAACCAATAACGGCTCTGGATTCTCATAATCCTCAAGCCACCTTCTAAAATATGCCAATAATCTGATATTAGGTGTTTTAAATAGGCCTCATGTGCCAAAACAAAGAACTGGAAGTTTCACATCACTTTCAGGGTGCTACTGATAACGCTTCCAATAAAGCTATCCAGAATAGTTTAAATCCAAAAAGCACGTTGATACAACCTCTTAAATGTGGCTCCTCAAGGAGTTCCAACCATTTGCTGTCTACTTCACTCCCATCACTCTTAATAACAGACTGAAATTCTTCAATTGCTTTATCAACCTCAGATGCACCCCATAGATTAGAAATAATTTCTCTAGCATCGCCCACTTTCCCCACCTATGCACATATTTGAATACCAATGTTGTGAGAAAAAAATCAAACAAACAAACGGATCAGAATAGTGTTTGAAATCAGATTATAAAACCGGCATCTTACTTTGCAGAGCCAACGGGGGCTATCAACAGCAAACTGCATACCAAGTGTAATTATTAAACCAGGGACACTGGCGATATACAGCATTGTCCTCCACCTGTGCATATGAATTTCAAAAGAGTGACATAATTTAGTAACTATCCGCTGAGATCAAATTTTACTGTATTCTCATTAAAGATGGATGACAGTAATACGACAGAAGAGGACAAGATGGGTATCTGTTGAATTCACCATTTACCATTTTCAAAAATCATTAACGTTTCCAAGTACAACTTTTTCCCTCGTTCACTGTGCCAAGCCCCTCCTCCCATTTCATGATGCATCAAATGTAACAGAGAGAAATGTGAAAACAAGTAAAAAGCTGTGGAGTCTATTATGGGTTGGAGATCCAAAAAATCACAATTGTCAATCCCAGACTCGCCCCCACCCCCACCCCAAAAAAAAATTGAAAAATGAAGAAGAAGAACACATACCAATGTGGATCATCTTCCGATGGAATTCCCAGACACAATGAAGCAATGATTCCAAGGCAGGTACCTATTTGACACATTGTTCCAAGGGAACCCCTATATTTCGTAGGAGCAACCTACAAAATGAGCATTTATTTTCAGGAAAAGAATGATGCTACAACACAACAATGCACAGATATGATAATATATGGATTGGGAGACTGTTCTTCATGTGTGGATCAGAATGCACGAGAAAAGGAAATTAGCATTCCCCTAGAAGCTTGAAACCTGAAAGGCAGCATCAACTCCAGTTAACTAACTCTTTAACACAGTTTTCTCACTGAGATGAAGAAATTCATCATCCAGGTAAACCAAAGTCCAGTCCTCATAGAACAAACCAAATTGCAAGAACACCTATATGGTGAAACCAGTGGAAACTCTAAGCACACTATGTGCCCTAAAACTCACTGAAAAATTCTTATTATCTGCACTCTGCTACAACTCTGACCAATCATTTTACCAGTCAGAACTTCTGAGAATTAACACTGCAAATTTAAGATAGTTTCTAAGCTCAAAATTATACTTCGGCCACACCTCCTATAAAAAACAAACAAGCAAATTATGTATTCTGTTCAATACGAAAGACAAAAAGGTACCTCTGAAATATAAATTGGAACAAGAACAGTATTCACGCCAATGCCGAGGCCCACCAGAAATCTCCCCAAAAGTATTTCATCCAAAGAGTTGGCTTGTGCACTGCAACAAAAGCAGCAGACTCAGATCCTAACAAATGAATGAAACCCCTTGGTCAGGTTTCCTCTTCCTCCTACTTTTCTTTGCATGTGTGCATTACTTGCAAGAGAGAGGCATTTCAGCCAAGTATGATGAGTAATATCATAAGGTGTCCAACAACACTTCTACTTAAGTTGAGAAGCATCTTGGGCTTCTATGAGTGAAGTGGGTCAGAAAACTGGAGGAAGCTTCATCTATAGTTTGCCCAAATAGATAAATTAATCATTTGCGTCTACCATGACTGCTAACCAGTGGTTATTACATTAAAGACATGAAGATACGATGCATCACAGTACAGTGGAATGTACCAAATCAGTAGCTTGTGGTCAGCGTATTTTGGAACAGTCCATGATGAGTAAACATTAGCTTGATGCAAGCATGAGAAACAATGAAAGGTTTTAAGCAGCTGTTTATAAAGATATTATTCCTCAACCTCTACCTCCAACTAGAGTACTTTTACGATAAAAACAGGCAAAAGTATTAACAACGGGATCCAGTAGCTGTATCACGAAGCGACAATATCAAAGTTCATCCTTAAGAATGAGTAGATTGAGAAAGCCAGACTGAGCCTCTCTAAACATTTTCCGTACAATAATAACTGCTGAACCAACTAGATAACTGAATTTGTCATTGCTGAAACCAATTCTTATGATATTTTACCTGGTTAACAAAAATACAATACTGTTGATTTTTGAAAAGTTGTTCAACACTGCATAATTTTTTTTTCTAAAAGTGAGAGCTAAAGCCTGCCTAACAACATAAGGCCAGATTAGAAGACAGATATGTAACTATTATCTGGTTGAAGGAGTATGCTAAAATTTCTCAGCAAATCATTTCAGCTGATGGAGCACTCATTTATTGTCATAGCTAATGGAGTACAATAAAGGATTACCTCACGATTGCACCAAGAATGAGTGGCACCGTATCTATTTGGAATGTGCGCCGACAACCGAGCCTATCTACCAGTGAACCACAGCTTATACTTCCGATAAAAGCACCGGCTATAAATATGCTTACTACAAGTCCCTCGAGGATTGAGTTGCCTTCAAAACCAAGCTCCCTTGCAATGGAGACTATGGGTCCATTCATTACGCTGCAGAGAAGACACTGAAACTTTGTGAAGATGGAACACCAAATAGATGATCATAACGGTATTGACCATTAAGAAGAATTCAGCGCACAGATGCTATAATTGCTCAATGAAGGATTCTCTCTAGACAGCACTTATAACCATTCTCAACATCAAAACTACAAAAAATGTATGCGTCTCAAATAGTCATTTCATTATTGCTTGTGCCGAAAGACATCGTGCGTTCTCACTAACTCTATTCTCAAAACATCAGCATGATTAGACAACTGGAGTTTATATGAACAAACCCACCTAGCATCCCTCATAGACTGACTAAACAGCAGAATAAATCGTCAACATACTGACAAAGAAATAGCCACGGGGGATTCAGTCCTCAAAGATTAAAGTGACCCCTTCCCCTGCACTTATATATAAGGTCGCTCGACTTCAAGTTTCAGCTTTCACGGCTGAATCTCCAAATGAATATAGTTCATTCTCCTCACTTCCTAAACTCCAATTTTAATAGCAAACTGGCTCTCTAATGCCTGATCTTAAGCTGGGGATAAGGTTTCTATTGAGTAACTGAATTTCAGAGCTAATGATGTCGACAATTTATATCCCTTGCTTCAGCGTTCGATTGCAGTGGAACCATAAATTAGCCTCGGGTGCATACCTGCTCATGTTCCACAAATGCAGTTTGCATTTCGGCAACAATTTGCATCCATTGTCACAGTAAAGCCAAAGCTAGCTAAATGATGAACCAAAAAATAAACATATAACATCAAGATGAAAATTAAATGTTAACACTACCAAGCTTGTCACTAGTAGAACCAGAATAGGCAGGTCTGAGAAAAGTTCTTTTTAAGCCTTTGTTCTCTGTGATGACACTCAAAATCAAATGAGTATAATATATTATCAACCCCGTGGAATATGGATTTAAACAGAAAGCAACAACACAACAGACTTTCCAAATAAACCTTTTCCTGCGAATCTTCCAATAATTAAGAGATCTTCACAGAACGTTGTCATCTCCATTGTCGATAAGATATATAACATTACAACACTGTTTTCTAAAGCAGTAAGACTTCTGAAGTAATCAACTATGTCCTGCATATAACGTGATTTTAGGATCACGTTCCTAAATTCCTTTTGCTCATTGCCCAGACAGAGATGTGTTTAACCACTCCTTTACCCACGCTCATTAGATAGTTGGCACATAACATGCACTTGGTAAAAGCATTGAACCGCACACGCAAACGCACGTACAAAGACAGATCCTCAGACAAATAACAGGAAGACAGACTGACAGAGACTTACCCAATGTGATAACCAAAAAGGAAATTGGACATGGAAGCAATCAGCACGTGAGGAAAAGCGGGAAGCCATCCCAAATCCAGGCCTCCGCCGCTCGAAGACGGCGAATCCTGACTCTCTGCGTCAGCGAAGCATCGGAACTTTTAGATGACAACTCCCCAACTTAGCAAAGAGGGAGAAACAGGCAAACAGCAGCACGTTCAGTAAAAGAGTAGATTGAACACAGGGACCTGGTCTGTTCGTTTTCAACTCCGGAAGTCGCTTATTCGCCGCCGGGGGCACCTTGAACTTCCTCCGGCGAAGCCGAAGGTCGAGACTGGAGAAACGATCGTTGCGGAGACAAGAGGAGCAGATTCTCCGGCAAGGAAGAGACGGGAGCGGAAGCGGAAGCGGAACCGCACCGCACGGTTGGTTCAGAAGAGTCGTAGCTGCAGCTGCCGCCATCGGAGGGGAGAGAGAGAGAGCTGGAGATTGCTGGAGACGAAGCTGCGAGAGCGAACGAGCTAGAGGGGTACGGAATCTCGCGATGAGAAATGATCATTTGCGGCTAGCGAGCTGTAGTCTGTAGAAACGCGGGGGCACTTGCCACGTCGGGTCGTGGGACCCATTTCCCGGACCGGTTCAGTTGGCGAATCCGCTCCGGATAGGAACCTTTTCGGATTTATGTTCCATCTATTTCACGAAAAATAATTAATTTGCGAAATATATTTGCTTAAAAATAGTCGTTTGTGCAAAAAAAAGAAAAGAGAATAAACGAGCGAAAAGTATTTTCATTATACACGAAAAAATTAGACAAATTGTAGTCACTAATGAAAATACTTTTAATCGATTAATTATTTCAAACAACATAAATAATTATTTTTTACAAAATATTTTTCAAATAATTTATTTTCTGTGAAACACACGCACCGTAATAAATATCACATGATGCAGCAACTACCGCAATTCCCTTGTTTACCAACGAATCACTCTAAATTAACATCATTATCCTATATTTTTAATATGTATGTGTTATCGTTATGTCAAAATATTTCGATAGATACCCAGATGAACAAAGCAAATATGATGACAAGATGTGAATTATAATCTCTTTTAAATGAAACAAAAGATTTGTATTTTAACTGAATAAAGAAGCAAGCTCTCATTCAACTTATATTCCAATACCTTAAAATCAATTTATATAATTGATATAATGTTCACTAAAGCATTAGACTCGTGAAGACATTTTAACAAATGACTCACACTTACTTTTCGATATCAATTCGTCAATTATTAATCTAACAAAAAATTGGCATCATTCAATCACTTTAGTTAGTGCTCTCTACGTGGATATCCGTATTATCAAAGAAGTTTTGTGATCAAGATGACTTCTGGGTCGAGCTGAAAATTTTTCTATCAATCGAGTGGCAATTACTTCAATGCAAGGAAAAATTGAAAATGTGAATTCATTGGTGAAATCCATAATATATTTCACGCAATCGATAGAGTTAATGGATATAAGATTACAATAAGTTGTTTCTTCACTAACCAAAGAGTGCAATATGTCGCCAATCAATTAAAACAAAACAAAAACAACAACAAAAAAAGTCCAATCTGTCGAGTGATTCTAGAGAGAATGTATCGACATCCTCGAAGAACTTCATATAAGTGTGGGGCCTGCCTACTTCCCGAATCATTGACAGCTGTCACTTTGACTCTAGAATGGATGGGCCCATGTTAACAGTCCATTGCACTTCATGGCCCAATACCAAGTCGGCCCAAAATCGTTGCCACTTTCCTTTCAACTGTGCAGAGAAAAATAGAGCAATGCCCAAAATGTTAATAAAGAAGAAGAAGAAAGAAAAAATGTATTCTGAAGAGAACGAGAGTCAAGAGCTACTAGAAAAATTGTTGGAGGCACTGAGTGCAGCGCAGGGTCTGTTTGGTAACACTCCGAATTTTAATTCTTTTGTTTTAGGAAACAGATTTGGAATAGAAATCTGTTAAATAAATTTTTTTTCTCGAGAATAGATTTGGAATAGAAATAAAATAAAAATAAGTTGCTTTTTGTTTCTAAAAACAAAAAAAAGAAACAAGTTACTTAAAAAGAATAAACTTTTTTTTCTCACTCTTACTCTTTTTCACCACTCTTTCCACCGCCGCTTTAGATTTGCCGCCGCCTCCACTAATATTTTTATAATTAAATGAAAAAAATTGTGAATAAAAATGTCTAAGGTCGTACCAAACACATTTTTATTCTTTTTTGTTATCAAACACGTTATTCTGCTAAAAAACTCTTCCTAGGAAGAAAATTAGAAAAAACCATTTCTGCTTTGAAAATTGTTCCCAGAAACAGAAACGTTACCATACCACGTGTAGTGAGCCAAAAGCATCCTAGCTTCGAGATCCTGCGAGTTCAAAAATGGTACTCGCTCGATTTGACTCCGAATTTGATTATAACTGCTATGATGCACGTGAGTGAGTTGTGTTAAAGAAATCTCACATCCGAGAATTGGTATAGTGTAGAGTCGTTAATATATCATAGTTGACCAATAACTAATTAACTTAAGCTTTTGAGTAAATGTGGGTTCAACTGGATATATTAATGGATTTGGACTTGGGCTCTCTCTTGACAATCTCTCTGGGTGTAGGTATCATATTTTTGCTACTCACTCCCATTAGTAACGATGCCTATTACATAACAAGATGATCTTAAGCACATCTGGCGTCACCTTCATGCGGCGCTCACATTTATCATCTCGTAATTTCTTTTTCTTTTATTTTGTTTTCCTTCTAAAAACTGCAACAAGAAGATAATGTTAGAAGTTAAAAAATGACACTCAAGATCTTCATAATTAGAATCTAGAGCACAATAATGGATCAAGGATTTACACACCTAATTTGGGATTCATCGTTCTTGATGCGGAATTGCGATGATTCAACATAAGTGCTTCTCTTTTATTGCCCTCTTGATCACTAGCTCCATCAGATATCGTAACTGTTCCTTATGTGATGAATCATGTGCATTTTAGGGTCAGAGGAGAGACTTGAATGCTATTTATAAATTTTTCAGCCAACCCCTCTCATTACGAGCTAAGCTCTACTCAGTCCATACAAGCCAATTTCATATTAGATTAATTAAAAATATTTATATTTAACATTATTAAATCAATTTCATAAAAAAAAAATTACAACATTAATTAATGTAACTCACGTTGTAAAAAACCTTTTCCAGAATAGCTACACTGAGCCCTTGCGAGCTCAATTATCACAGCCGATTCTTGTCTGCTGGGTAGAATCTCTTCGGAGGGACGGAGCATTTGGTCCACGTCCAAGGGGCCGGCCACTTCTATTGAAAGCAACTGGTTTTGGGTATCGCCGAAGTCATTTTGAATTCAAATGCAGCGATACATAACTTCACTTTCAACCACGACAATTGTCTCCCTTCGGATTTTGTACAGTCATATTTTACCCGCAAAAGACGTGAAAATAAATAAATAAATCCAACAGCAGTGATGGAAGATGGAATGAATTCCATGGTAACTTTTTTTATGGGGGGTAAGAATCGTAGACGGCTTACATTAACAAATTGTCACCAAATCAAAACGGGCTTATAGTAAAATGAAACGTTGAATTCATGTAATTTTCCGAAGAGTCGGTCTAGTATACTTATTAAAGCCCCTTTCTTCTATACCGATCCACATTTTTTTTTTAACAAGACAATAAAGACCCACGACCTCAAAGTATAGCTATAGCTCAAATAATGGCGTTGCATCGTCTTTCACGAGATTACAAATTCGAGTTGTGCTTGAGCGAGACTATCGCCGATTCGTGCCCTCAACATTTATTATCTGACGTGGAGAGGCTTTACGAATTCTAACACGCTAATAGGACCGTGTTGATGGACTCTTACATTTACGGATGGAATGTGTAATTACGACTTAAATCGAACGTTTGGAGATCGAGTATTGCTCACCCTTTCACCCAAACAAACAAGGACATCGTAAAACGTGAACTTCACCCGTTCCTTTGCCCTCGAAGGGGATGGGCTTTACCAGTAAAAAGACAACCGTTGTTAAATCGGAGTAAAAAGAAAAGGTTCAAATCGGTCCACAATCGAACTGGAGTGTCGGCCAGGAAACACGCCAGCTCCACTGCAATTTCTGTTCGGGCGTTGATAACGTGCGTCTTCGGGTCGAGCATTGTCGCGAGAAAAATCAATCGCGCCTGACACGTCAGCTCCGTTTTCGGGTCGGACTCTCCTCTACGCCGATCGAAAATTAGGTGGGGATTTCACGAGCACAGGAACATGTCCGGACACGTGGAGGCACCAGGTGGCACCGACAAAATGCCTCGCGCCCACAACCTAACGAGCCCAGGACACTGCACCGGTGCGATTGAGCCAGCTTTGCTTGAAGAGATTTGAGCACTGAACTGTACGATAGGCCCTCGATGGCGACTAACCGCATACGTATAAGCAAGAGTTGCAATGCTTAATTAATCATGGGATTGGCTAGTTTTAATCAACAACGGAGTCGATTATTTACACTTGGTCAATTTTCAAGCAAAGCATCCAGTCGACACATCAAGCAAAGCTCCGCGGGGATTTAGTTCCGGGGGAGTTATAAAGCTTGCCATCTTTCTAATTTGAGAGGTAGAATATGAAAAGTTATTCGAATTTGATAGATTGCAATATATGCTCGTTTAATTACACTAAACACCAAGTGTCGGGAAGCGACACTCTCCGCTTGCCTCTCATCGACTTGTCATTTCAAGCGAGGTCATCGCTCTATCCCCATGTGGTGGATGAAGAGATTTTAGAAAAAGAGTACAAAAAAATCTTAAACCTATTACACTTACACCAGTTCAATTTTAAATGTTTTAATATGATTTACCAATTTAGTCAATCCAGCCAAATTTTGGCTGGAAATCGTTTATATAGACCTCATTCGTCCTAAGTGGCACAATCGGTGTTGATGTGGATAAATTTTATATTTTTTAAATATCCTTTTCTTTTCTTTATTTTTTTTACAATTTTGGGCCTGCGAGGTCGTCGGTCGACCATCACCAGCCACGGGCAAGGACCTGTGTTCCCTCGCCAAGATCCAAGTGAGGGCCACGATTCCCTCGCCTATGGGCGGCAATGGTTGGTTGGCGACCTCGCCGCCTAAAGTTGGGGCAAAAAAAAAGAAAGGAAAGGAAAACAAAAAAGTAATAAAAAAATCACAAAAAAAAAATCGCCAACGTCAGCATTGATCATGTCACGTAAGACGATTGATGTGACATTCCGATTAAAATTGGCCGAATAGACTATATTGACAAATCATCAAAATGTTTAAAATTCAGTTAGAAGTTTTGAGTTTAATTAGCACAAATGCAATAAATTTAGGACTCACTGTTTTTCAAGCGAGGTCATAGCTTCATCCGAGTGTGGTGGATGTGGTAACTTTATCACTAAGTTTTTTACAAGGAAAAAATTCTTGCTTAAATCTGAATTGACCGGGTCGATCTCCACCTTGAAATCCAGAAAGAAGAAGAAGAAGAAGAAGCCATATTCGGGAGCCAGTGCATTAATTAGCAACGGTACTTTTTCTGTCCGATTAGTTCGATAGAAACGCTAGTGCGACAAGGCAAATGACGAGACGAGCGCTTGTCGCGGCTGAACTAGGAACGGATGGTCCAACGTCTGACCAGAGTCAAAGTTCGAGTCCTCCTAAACAATAAACTCTCCACCTTCTCAACGACCGTTACGGCCCCCTCAAATTTCCACATTCCGCACCAGAACAACAAGCAAATAGAAAACATCCCCAGAATTTACGCTTGCAAAAGGCAGAAAAGCGAAACGGGGTAATGCGAAAAAAGAAGAAAAGAAGAAGGGAAAATCACATGTGAAATGCACATGATCAACTGATACTCCACTGTTCTTTCTCTCTCTCTCTATCTCTCCAAAGCTCTCGTTTTGATTTGAAAGCCATACATTTTCAAACAACCCAACAAAGAGAGAGACAGAGTAGAGAGAGAGAGCTAACAATCTCGTTCGCTCTCTCTCGAGCCCACTTTCCCTTTCCTCTTCCCTTCTCTCTCTCTCTCTCTCTCTCGGAGAGAAGAAAAGGGCAATGGCAGATCACCGACATCCGCAACAATGTCGGCATTGCGCTCATCTCCTCCTCCTCTTCCTCCTCCTCTGCGCCTCAGTTCTCTCCGCCGTGTCCGGAGCCTTCGACTACTCCGACGCGCTCGCCAAGAGCCTCCTCTACTTCGAATCCCAGCGCTCCGGCCGCCTCCCGCATGGCCAGCGCGTCACGTGGCGCGACCACTCCGGCCTCACCGACGGCCTCGAGCAAGGAGTGAGTGACGCTCTCCCGTCCACGTCGAAACAGGGTTCCGAACTCGACCGAGTCAATGCGTTGCTTTTCGGCTGATTTTTTGCAGGTGGACTTGGTAGGAGGGTACTACGACGCCGGCGACCACGTGAAGTTCGGGCTTCCGATGGCGTTCACGGTGACCATGCTGTCGTGGAGCGTGATAGAGTACCGCCACGAGATCGAGTCGGCCGGCGAGTTGGAGCACGCGTTGGAAGCGATCAAGTGGGGCACGGACTATTTCGTCAAGGCGCACACTAGCCCCAACCTCCTATGGGCTGAGGTCAGTCAACTGAAATCACTAATTAATTATTACTAAGATTTTTGGCTATTAATTAATTAATGGAATGTTTTGAGTCAAAATGCTTTAAAAATTCATGTCTAGTCAATTCATTTTGTTTGTATTTGTCAAATTGGTACGATTACGCAGGTAGGGGAGGGGGACACGGACCATTACTGCTGGCAACGGCCGGAGGACATGACAACGTCGCGGCAAGCGTACCGGGTGGACGAGAGCAACCCCGGGTCGGATCTCGCCGGAGAGACGGCGGCGGCGATGGCAGCGGCATCGATCGTGTTCGGAGGTCGAACCCGCATTACGCTCGCCTCCTGCTGCACCACGCCCGACAGGTAAAAACTGTAATTCTTGGCAAAGTTATCATTAGCACCCACGTAATTGGCACGTCCCTCGGTCGATAATTGATTTGGCAATGAAGCGCGCCTTTATCGGCGGCAAAAGTCGGGAGGGGTCGTCTCATGATGGTCTAATTTTAAAAACTGTCGGTACCAAGCTCACTGCATGAAACTAGCGTCAGTCACATTCGAATGATGTTGTGCTGATTTTTACTTCTCAATTATTTTTTTGAGCCATGCAAGACGACGGTCCAATAATTTCCATATGAGACACATCATAACGACTTTAGCACGAGATCTGAAATTATAACCCTCGACGCGATGTCGGTGGGGTCCTGCGAGAGTTGAAATGAATCAAACACATGATGTAGCGCGATTAATTTCCATGCCACATATGAATTGACTAACTAACCAAAGGAGCTTCGTCCCAAATTGGGACAAATTTAACGGCGACGGTGACGACGATGATCTTCGGTTTTCGTTGGTTGTGCAGCTGTTTGAGTTCGGGGACGTGTACAGAGGGAGGTACGACGAGAGCGTGGGGGTGGTGAAGGGCTACTATGCGTCGGTGAGCGGGTACAAGGATGAGCTGCTGTGGGCTGCTCTGTGGCTGCACAAGGCCACCGACAGGGAGGATTATTTGAATTACGCGATCGACAAGGCGGGCTGCTTTGGTGGGATCGGCTGGGCCATGTCCGAGTTCAGCTGGGACGTCAAGTATGCCGGTGTCCAGCTACTCGCTTCCCAGGTAAAATTCGAAAAGAACTTCCTCAACTTTTGCTTGCCTTGCCCCTTCTTCCTTCTTGTCACTTTCACCTAAACACACAGACAGAGAGAGAAAGCAATATAAGAACAAACACAAAAGCAGAGCTTGATTTCCCCGTCATAAATGAGGGACTTGAGCTTTAAATGGCGATGGGTTGGTTCTTGTATGACGTGGGTTCATGCACTCGCGAGCTACCAAATATGGTCTTAAAGTTTGGAAGTAATTGAAACTTTTACGCTGTATAATTGGCCCTAACAACCTTAAAAATCTCAAATTTTAGGTCCAGTTTCATTGTATCATAATTTTTTTTGTCCCATAAAAAATTCACAACTTTATGTTTAATTCCAATTCTACTATAAACTTTTTTTTTATCTCTCCTAAGTGTAAGACGAGCGAATGAAGAAAGCCAACCCTAATTGCCTCAATTTTTATCCAAATTTTAGATCCAATAAGATGTCATTTAGGCTAGCATGGAAATTTATATTCAAAAGACATATTCTTGGATATGAAATTTGGGAAAAAAACTAGAGGAATGACGTGAAAGGGCAATTTTGGACAGAGAGTTAATGAAGGTAGATGTGAGAATCGAGTAAAATTTTGTGATTTTTTATAAGATAAAAAAAATTTAGGGTGTAATTGAAACTTGACCTAAAATTGATGATCTTTTAGAGAAAAAAAGTTTAGAATATGATTGGAATTAGATCACAAGTTAGGATTTTTTGTGAGACGAAAAAAAGTTTAGGATAAAAATGAGACCGAAGCTAAAGTTGGGATTCTTTAGGATATTAGGCCCTTTGACACATGAATTCATGTATGTTTTTTCATAATGTTTTAGAATTTGAATAATGTCTTAAATTTTGAGGAGGAAATAAGAAAATAGTTACCTTTTAACTTTTTTTGTGTTTTTTTTTCCCCATGCCGTGAAACTCCACCTCGAACGAATAAATTCGACCCCACGCGCACTATTCAAGTTTTAACAATCGAATTGGGGGTAAAACTCTCGTTAGGATTTTCATCTGTCAACTGCAGCAAGCAGGTGGGGGGGCCAACCGAAAAAAGAAAAGATAAGATAAATACCAACTCGCCCAGGTAATATATAGCTGAGTGCACATTCTATAAAAGCTTTGATTTGAATATTCTGCCCCTAGCAAATCTTAGTAGGATCATGCTTTTCCCCTAGCTTTCAAGGACGAAATAATGCAAGGCCAGTGCTTTCCAAAGCAGCTTTCGCTTTCCCAAAAAGTTCTCGTAGATGGAGTAAGCCCGAGTTAAGGCATAAATCGGGGTTGGGGGTCTCCGAAAGGGAACAGACAGGTGATTCTCATCTCTCTGTTCCGAGCATAAAATCACGTGCCCCGGGTGGGGCCTTTCCACCCGTCTCTGTCCGCACGGCAATTGCCATCGCGTACCTCACGTTACGGAGCGTCACTCGTGTCGTCTGCTGAGCGAATCGAAATCTCACTTGCACAAGAAGCTGTCGAGCTCCCGAGCCATTAAATTGAAAGAGCTGAATGAAATCATGGCTCATCCGATTGGTCTGTCGGGTTCTTGAGTGGGACTCGACTGTGGATTTTCAGTGAGGCGTGTGACCCACTGGCCGAACAACTCGCGTTTCTCTCATTTATTGAGTCGGTCATTATATATTCTTGCCTCGATATTGTGTAGTGGAGAAGCGATGGACAAAGAAAATGAAAAAGATAGCGGCGCTTTTATCTCCGTTAATACTGGAAGATTGCGGGCTTAGATGTTGTCGAGTGATCGTAGGCTACATGATGTTTTGGCAATTGTGTTCGATTCTAGGTTGAGCAGATTCTAAACATGAAATCTGAAACCTACCATGTTAGAATTGATTCTTATCTTATTTATCTTGGAATCTATTATATTTTTATGGTCCGATTCCTGGTCTACCTTAGAACTTTTTTTTTTTAATCATTTTTTACAGCAAAATAATATGAGCAACAAAATTGTTAAAAAGAAAAGATGACAAGAACGAGCGAGCAAAGGCAAGTCTGGAACGGGCAAGGGTTGCGAGGCTCGAACGAGCGAGGGTGAGCCGTGAGTGAGTGAGGAGGAAGGTGGAGTTGCGAGCGAGAGAGAGAGAGAGAGTTGTGAAGTGTCTGAGTGAAATTGGAAAGAACAGAGAAAATAGATGAAAGATATTGAAAAAGATGCCAAGTGAAAAATTAGGATTTTTAGGCTCTATAAAATCGGTTCCAAATTCAATCCGATTCTGGAGTGGTTCTTCACTCGAAATCAGGAACCGGACCAGTTTTAGGGCAATCCATTTCAATTCTCTGATAGAATCGATCCGATTGTGCAACCCTATATTTTGGACTTCATTTGTCTTTCTTTGCGACCAACGCTCTCTCCTCCTTCATAAAAGTACTGTCTAGCGACAATATCATGTCTCCTCCTGATTCATGCCCATCTCTCTGGTCAAGTCAACTTTATCATGTCGTGATTATTATTTTTTTTTGGTCGGAATCTTGTCGTGATTATTGACGACGCCTACATTACTGCATAACGGAGTGGGTTAAAAGGACATCATTTGCTTTGAATGATTGGCTCGCCATTATTTTGTTTCGAAATGTCCTTGGGGCTAAAGCTTTGGACTTGGCTTCATAATGCATGGCAAAAGTAAGTGAAGGCGCCAGCGAATGCATCTCTTACTAGCGTCTCCAATTTGCAATCGGGTAGTCCGAGTCTAGTTTCCTTTTGCGGGCCTGCGGGCGATTCCGAGGGATCGAGGGCATTAACATCGCCTACATAAGATCCGTCGGATGATGTGGGTCCTCGTTAAATTCACTAGACGAGTGATTGAGATGCATTCATTATTCAGATCTAGGTATGAATTTTCGTAGTTTAAGATGCATATCTGTGCACATGCTAGTTTTGGTGACCCAATCTATCCCATTGGTATAGCTGACTAGTGAAATCCTTACTATTTTGGATTAGGAGTGAACATGATATGAGTGGGCCGGTTCTAGACCTAGAACCTATCCTGTTATAATCGGTTTCTAATTTTTAGGACCGGGAACCTACTCTATTTGCTTTGGAATCTGTATTGGAACCTATCCTATTTTTCTGGTTTCGATTCAGGTTCTGTTCCTTTAAAGAATCGCAACCAATGACCAACCCAACAAATTTGAAGCATTCGCTAATACCACATCAATTGTCACTGTTTCCATTGATGAAATGAAGGAGTATGTTACTAATTTGACACCTAGAAATATTTAGTACGAGAACATATAGGTTTATCAGTTCATCTTTTAGTTGTTTTTGCAAGATAGATATCGAGCCCTACTAGCCCCTTGGTACTCATGAACAAACATATAGGCTAGTAATGAGAGTAGGAGGCTCTACCTCCTTATGTTGGTCCATACATAGGATCACGCAACTAGGATTTCTTTTTTTAACACCCTAAAAACCGATTTTATAACCGATCCAGGTGGGCCTTCATCGGGAATCGAGAACCGGACCGATTCAAACCGGTTCCCAAAATATGGAACCTATTCCCAGACCAGTTCGTACAGGAACCGGTTCTCGGATTGGTTTTTTGGGTAGGCCGATCTGGTTCATGGATGAACCCACTCCGGTTGCACTCCCCTATTTTGGACCTACAATTATTTAAGGCTGGAGGTCCTAAATATCCCATCAAGGATCTTGAATAGACTGCTTACTTACTACTGCATGAATCCCATGGAATCACGTGCTGGAACCAAAATCATGCATGCAAATGATATATATTTATTCTTTTGAATCGAACTCTCTGCGTTGTTGTTGCAGCTCCTCATGGAAGGCAAACACAAGGACCAAGCTCACATTCTCGAGCAGTACCGCTCGAAAGCCGAGCACTACCTTTGCTCGTGCCTCGGCAAGAACAACGGCACCAACGTTGAGCGGACCCCGGCAGGTTTGCTCTACGTCCGGCAGTGGAACAACATGCAGTACGTCTCGTCAGCCGCGTTCCTCCTCACGGTTTACTCGGACATCCTCGGTGGCACGAGCCGGAAGCTTCGCTGTCCTCAAGGGACCCTCGGTCCTGAGGAGATCCTCAGCTTCGCCAAGGCCCAGGTGGACTACATCTTGGGCTCGAACCCGCTCAACATGAGCTACTTGGTGGGCTTTGGCCCGAAGTACCCGACGAGGGTCCACCACCGAGGGGCCTCGGTCGTGTCCTACAGGGAGAGCAAGGGGTTCATCGGGTGCACCCAAGGGTACGACAACTGGTACAGCAGGCCTGGCCCAAACCCGAATGTGCTCGTCGGGGCGCTCGTCGGAGGGCCCGATTGCCAGGACAATTTCAGGGACGAGAGAGGGAATTACGTGCAGACCGAGGCCTGCACTTACAATACTGCTCCGCTGGTTGGAGTTTTTGCAAGGTTGTTGAGATTTCAGGAACGAGAGGGCGATCCAAGCTGGAAAGTGTCTCTGCTTGCTTCATATAAGAAGAAGTGATACATTCTGACAAAAAAAAGAAAGAAGAAGTGATACATAGCTTCTGGAAGAATTAAAAGAGTATCTGCTCTCTTCTTTTTGTGTGGCTCAGGACGAAGGTCTTCAAGCCCATTTGTAGCTTCTTGAGATTTTGTCAAGCCCATGTAGTAATCTCCCTCGGCTTAAATGTCAAAGGGTCTTCTTTTGTTTTTGGACCAAAATCTTGAAAGTCAAGCATATATATATATATATGCGGGACTAGGCCTCATCTTATACGAGGTGATCGGTTCTAGAGTGGATCCGAACTGACCCTGTGAGCCATGATTTCAGGCGGGTTTCCAATTCTACTTAGGATCTGGCTTTTGGTTAAAAATCCAATTTTTTTGTAATGACAAAGAATTGCACCAATTCGACACAAAACATTCCTTGCTCTAGTGGTTATGTGGTAGCTTGATCATATTGAAGACTATGCATTTTTCTCTCTTAATCATTGCAAAAGCAATTTTTTCCCCTCCAAAAGAGGCTTTAAAGTCGGTTCAAGTCGATTACAGCCTCGAAACTGGGAACCAAATCGGTTCTGTTTATAACGGACTTGCAATTGAATCGACTTGGCCGGTTCCGTCTAATTCCCAAATTAAAACGAAAAGGAAACTGGTGCTCACCCTTAATATAAACGGTGTAATACCTTTTTCATTTACCAATAACTCAAAAATGTCACTTTCTTATGCTAGAAAGAAAAAGCCTGCCCCTTTTCAAACTGTTCACCGCAGCATCTCCCACTTTTTTTTTTTTACCAGAACAGTATCTCCATGCAGAAGAGGAGGCAATATATCTTCGCATCCCTTGAATTTACCACTAAAACAGCACCTTCCTTTCCGAATGTCATGTATGCTAGAATTAGTTGAGAATAAAGACTTCCTTTTAATAAATAAATAAATAAAATCCAAAACATGGTTCAATAGAAAACCCAAAGGTAAAAACCCACAATAGTTCTCTTTAGCGAATTGACATATCCAACTGAGAATCCTCCTTTTCACGAAAGTGATCATCTTTTCCCCAAATGGAGCATAAAGTCTCTGATTTTTTCCCCCACGGCATCAATGCTATTCAAAGCCTTGCTTACACAGCCTCGTATACCTTGTATAGGCGAAATTGTCCGATTAGTTCTAAACTTATTATATGGATGCCAATTCAGTATTAAAGTTTTCAATCTTACCAATTTAGTCATAAACCTTTGCACAAAATTTCAATATACTTCTTTCGTCCAATTCTCGTAAAAAATCGCTGACATGGCGATGTGCTACGTAGGACGGCCGATCATGACTTGACCGTCATGTCAGTGATTTCTAACGAAATTGGGCGAAAGGAATGCATTGGAATTTTGTGCAAATGTTTCGGACTAAATTGACAAAAAAATTCTAAGACTGAGTTCACATCTGTACAATATGTTTAGGACCAACTGCCTAATTTTTCCACCTCGTATGTATATGTCCTCTCATGCACCTAACAATATAAAATGTCTTGATCCGATTTTGTTGCGGTCTTTTTCAATTGATCATTCTATAATTGAATACGCATGAACTTTTTCTCATTCCACTTTTGACCCGGTTGGTCTTAAACAACATTTGCTTGTGGGAAGTGGGAACCCTGTGCACACGTTTCTTAATCTATTTCCATGGACTAAGCATCTAAACGGATAATATCCTTGACAAGCCTCCGGCTTCTTCCGTAAATCGAAGCTAGATGATAAAAAACAAGAAATCTTGGAAGCCCTTGCCTAACTCGTAAAGACGATGCAAAAACTATGACATCCACGTTCACGGGAAAGCTTGAGAATTGCCGCCGTGTAGCTCCCTCAAAAGGGTTTCTACGATCTTTCGAAAAACCTATCCATCCTCGTAGCGTATCATATTATATACATCTTTCCGTGATTTCTATACAAAATATAGCTATGCACATGAACATGGCTTGTGCGTAGAAATCTCTACACGACTGAGAGAAAACAAGAAGAATACGACATTCGTCTCAACAAAAAAAGTTATTCAGTGCCTAAGAAAAAGTACCAAATCGAAACCAAGGTGAACAATTTTGGTTCTGTCTAGTAGGAAAAAGAAACAAGCAGCATCGGATCCCTTAACAATCTTTTAGTGAAAAAAGCAAGGAGCTTTCTTCAATCGAAAAAGCCCCCTTTGCCAATGAAGCTGCTCCACCTATGATAATGCTTCACGTATAAAACAACGTTGTGATTCACTGGAATTTGCTTTCAGAAAAAGGAGCAAAAGGAGATTAGATCCAAATTCGTGCATCTTCTCCTCTCTCCGGAGCATTCAACATGTCTTTTGGGTGTACCTGTGGCTCATTGGAAGTTCCTCCGGAAGAACAAGTGAACGAACATCGTATTCAATTTGTGCATCGCTTGGCATTTTTTTGATTCTTCGCTTTATCGAAACACGCCTTTATCGAAAATGCCACACTGTTAGGTCTTCAGAGATGTACAAAATAAAAATTTGAGACATGTTTTGCAATCTTGTATAGTAGCTAAATTTTGGGTTACGTGGGAAATGAGCCTCGTACATGTTCTAGCTCATCCACGTGACTGATTGGTTTGATTCTCCGGTTAGAAAAATCCATAACTTGATACTACACTTAATCATTGAATGAAAAAGAGTATGAACCAAAAGTCAACTGAAACAACAGGTTAGCAACAGTCCAAAGAGAAACACAGCATAAGAACAACCTTAAATAATTGTCTATACCACCATCTACTCAACCCTTGGCCAGCCCGAATAACTCTTTAATCCCTGAAAAACACTCGGTTCACATATTGTCATTGACAGTTTCAACCATTTCATCATCATTGACATTTCAATGATTTCGTTTTCTGGACACCTACACGTTCAAGATCGTCTCTCGGTAATACTCGACACCGACGTTGAATTCCCATGGCAAGAGGGTCTGGCGAAGACAGACAAAATAGACCGAAAACAGCCGACGCCACGGTCCATGAGCTGATGTGATTACGAGAGGGAAGCCGATCCAAAATGACCCGAGATTTGCATGTGGTCTCTCCTGTCGGCAAGGTGTCCATTTTTCCCACGTTTTCCTTCATCTTTTTGATGACCCCTTTTCCCATTTTGGCAGGAATTATACGCACGTTTGCATCTAGAAGGTCGATCGTTAACGGATTAGTGCAGGAATATCGAGTACTCGAATCGCACCATGATCAGTCACAACAATGAAGTAGTCATCTGCTAGGACAATTCTACCTAAAACGATAATGGCTTGGTGGCCTACCAGGCAATCATTTTTTAAGCAAAGCATCATTTCCTTTACCTAAATGACTGGCAGGCTTAAAGTTGCGACAGTGAGCGAGTTCTATCAAATCCTTACCTCCATACGTGAAGAGCCACCCTCTCTCACTTTCTTTGTAATCGAACACCGACCACACTTATCGAAAAGAGCTAGATGAGTTGACAGGTTGATCGAGACTTACCCTTTAAAGAGAAATGCGATGTCAATCTCGGGTTTTCTTCGGTATAATCTCTCAAGACCCACCGACAAAGTATTAATTTTTCACAAACCTTTTAGCCCTGAGATGAATGATATGCTTTTGATCAGGTCGAAATGGTTCATACAATACGGTGTGTGAATACCTATTGCAAAGGACATCAAAGCCTGACTCCGGATTACAACCAGAAATTTTTATGTATCATGATTGAGTTTCAAACCACTTTGCCAGCCCAACCAAGAGCTTCAAATCCGAAGTGAGAAACCTCAATCAATCATGTAGTGACTCACGTTATAAAAGGACCGGTGGCCACCCCCATAAGGTCCCACTCAAATGAATGCACTGATTGGGGAGAGGCTGTCTATTCACCCTTCCTTCAACAGCAGTCTTACACGACAGAAACAAAGGCCGTCCAAGCTCTGAACACCACCCTTTTCTCTGACAAGAGTTTATGAATCAGCAGAATAAGACAGAAGCTATTTTGGGATTGAACTGGTGTCACTTTCCCCATTGTCCTGAACTCATACCGACACAACACTCAAGAGCTGCAAGCAACAAAGACCACCACACAAGATATCGATAAAATCCAAAGCCATCTTTATTTTCTTTTGGCTGAAACAGTCCAGGAACTGTAGAATACTCATTCACCACATGGGACACCTCAGCAAATTTCGGGCCATATAATGCTTGAAGGAGCCCACTTTCTCCAAGTTTCTCTCCTGAGAGTCCTGCGTCTCTATAACTTTGCTTCGGTTCCATAGCCCATCACCTCCTCTTTTATAACCTCATTCCCAAAGAAAACTTTGAGCAACCCTCTCTCTCTCTCTCTCAAGCATGGTAATGCTGCCTCCTCAACACTTCAGGTTAAACTTACTCATCAGTCATTTTGCTGCGAGTGTTTCTCATTTGTTTCTCTCCTTTTTCCTCTATATAAGGTTTTGGTCGCAAGCAAAGGGGGTGGTGCTGATGAAGGGGAAGTAGTCAATTTTCGAGGGAAGCCGGTGGACAAGACGAAGACCGGGGGATGGCTTGCTGCCGGACTAATCTTAGGTAATTAGCTTATTGTCATGGCTCTTCATAGCCCCGTTTAGTTGTGTAGAAGCTTTCTAATACTATATGTACCTAAAGATAGGCTGTCTTGAGCAGCCTAACATTTATACTCGGCCTTCTTGACCATCTAGAAATCCAAAAAATTTGAAGACTAGTACTAATGTTCCATGAATGTATGGTGAATGCAGGAACAGAACTTTCAGAAAGAATATGTGTAATGGGAATAGCAATGAACTTGGTGACATACCTGGTCGGTGATTTGCATTTAGCCTCGGCAACATCTGCCAACATAGTCACCAACTTCATGGGCACTCTCAATCTTCTTGGTCTTCTTGGCGGCTTCTTGGCTGATGCTAAGCTCGGACGCTACTTGACAGTTTCCATTTTTGCCTCTATAACTGCTGTGGTAAGTACTAAGAGCCAACTCATTCAGCTCCATATCTGAGAAAGCTCTTGTGACATATCCATATGCTAAGGCTGTCCATGGTGGTCCTCGCTTTTCCACTGTACTATTTTCCCCCGGAAAGAGAAAGAAGATTTACCAGGCTTTCTAGGAACCCATCAGCATGCAGACAAGCGTTAGATTGTACTTAATCGTTTCACCTCCTTGGCCGCACGAGGACCTTATCATTAAAGAAAAAAGATGGACATGCAATCTCTCAACCATCTACTTTAAGTCCTTACGATTAAGCGTTAGAAGCGTTAACTTAGGCTTATCACATCCAGCTTTGCCACTTAAGCTACTATACTTGTGAAGTTCAGAGTAAAAAGGGAGATTATGAGCTGAGATTTTACAAAAAATGTAGACAGGAAGAAGCAGCAAAAAGAACTTGTAAAGCAAAATTTCTGAATCAACTAGTGTTCGATTGAGTTACATGATCAAGGATAAGAGCCTGCTCTGTGTCTGAGGATCAGCCTGTTCTGTGTCCCTAAAGATAGCTAACCATAGCAGACTGGTCAAGAATAAATTAAAAAGAAACACCAAGTTCTTTCAATCTCTTCTAATGGCCTGTGCTAGATGAAGTTCATGCTACTGGTGCAGAAATTTAACAGCAACTAGGATAAATTCAAGAGGAATCTCAACGGACTAGACATGTTTGAAACACTGCCTCAGAATCATTACCCTAGCTCCAAGAGTAGAGTGTGTAACACTACTTTAAACAATTGATGAGGCTTTCTATTGCCTTTTCGCAGGGTGTGACTATGTTGACTCTGGCCACCTCCATAAGTAGCATGAGACCTCCTCCATGCAGTGACTACAGACAACAACATCATCAGTGCATTGAGGCTAGTGGCAAGCAACTTGCTCTGCTCTATGCTGCGCTCTACACTATTGCGCTGGGCGGTGGCGGCATAAAGTCTAATGTCTCTGGTTTTGGGTCTGATCAGTTTGATATCTCAGATCCTAAGGAAGAGAAGGCCATGATCTTTTTCTTCAACAGATTCTATTTCGGAATCAGCATTGGATCGTTATTTGCAGTAATAGTGCTTGTGTACATACAAGACAATGTCGGAAGAGGATGGGGATATGGTATATCAGCAGGGACAATGGTAATTGCAGTCGCCATATTACTAAGTGGGTCACCATTTTATCGGTTCAGGAAGCCACAAGGAAGCCCTTTAACTGTCATTTGGCGGGTGTTTTTGTTGGCTTGGAAGAAAAGGACTTGCACTTATCCTTCTCACCCAAGCCTTCTAAATCAGTTCCAGAATGCCAAGGTCCAACACACAGAGAAATTCAGGTACTTACTATTATAGAGCATCGACAGAATTCACGCATTTATTAAAACAATGGACTTTTTCTTCCTAATCAATAAGCTAATAAGTTACATCATATGTCCATTGAGTTCGGAGCTTGAGGTCAAATATTGTCAGAGCACAAAAAATCATCTATGTGTTTCAGAGATAATGTGTTCATGACTTCAAGAATATATCGAAAGAGGTTCATGTTTAGAATATTGATTCAGGAAGGGGATAAAAAAAAGTAACGGCATGTGTGCCAGCAGATTTAGCTTTTGTGCTGTGAAGTGTAGTGCACTTCTCAGTGTCATCAAGATGTTATAGCTCTGCTGCTCTATAAGCAGTAGTGTCTCAAATTTTTCAAAGAGATGATGGAATTTGTCATTACAATTTTCCAATGTCCTTTTAGGTGCCTTGATAAGGCGGCGGTCCTAGATGAGAATGCTGGTATTAAGGAAAGCATGAACGACCCATGGATAGTTTCTACTGTGACGGAAGTCGAAGAGGTAAAGCTAGTACTGAAGCTAATGCCCATCTGGTCCACCTGCATCCTTTTCTGGACAATCTATTCCCAGATGACTACCTTCACAATTGAGCAAGCTACGATTATGGACAGAAATATTGGTTCTTTTGAGATCCCTTCTGGAACTTACTCTGCATTCCTCATCATAACGATTCTCCTCTTTACTTCTCTAAATGAGAGGTTTTTTATCCCTGTGGCTCGAAGGCTCACCCGCACAACGCAAGGAATCACAAGTCTGCAGAGAATTGGGATGGGACTTGTTCTGTCAATGGTTGCAATGGTGGCGGCAGCTATCGTTGAAAAGGAGAGGAGGGAATTCGCCATTCAAGAAAGTAAAGAGATAAGTGCTTTTTGGTTAGTTCCACAGTTCTTCTTCGTGGGTGCCGGGGAAGCTTTTGTCTATGTCGGCCAACTCGAGTTTTTCATTAGAGAAGCACCAGAAAGGATGAAGTCCATGAGCACAGGGCTTTTCTTAAGTGCCATTTCGATGGGATTCTTCCTGAGCAGCTTGCTGGTGTCCCTTGTTGACAAAGTAACAAATAATAGCTGGCTCAAAAGCAATTTGAATCAAGGGAAGCTAGACAACTTCTACTGGATGCTCGCAGTCTTAGCAGTGCTAAATTTCCTGGTTTTTCTGGCCTTCTCGATGAGGCACCAGTACAAAGTCCAGAATTATGCCCGAGATGACAACGGCGGCGAAGAGGAACTCAAGACTTCAGATGAGATGAAAGCTGACAAGAAGGAGAACGGGCTAATTGCTGAAGAGAAAGGAGAACTTCAGTTTGTGTGATCTTAGGGGCTGACAGGATTCGTCTCGCCCATTACACTTCACTTTCCTGAACTTGGAGGAATATCAAGATTTGGAGGGTTTAATCTGCTTGTATTAGTAGAAGCATTTGAATTTTCCTAGCTCAGGTCATTATGCCGATGACAGAAAGACTATGCATCAAGAAATGTCCTGTAAAATACCGCCGACCTCGGTAATCAAGCATTTCAAAAGTAACAAACTCCATTGCGGTGTGGATCTCTTGAAATTGATCGCATCGATAGCCAAAGCTGTAAAGTTCTACATTAGAACGCGAATTCCGGTCAATATCTTGAATCTCCATGACAATGCTTCCGTTCTCTCATAAGAATGCTAGTCATGCTTTGCAAAGGAAAGTCACAAACCAGTGCACCAAAAGCCACATCAGAGGGTGAGGAGCTAGAAGAAAGTCACAAAGCTTTGTATATATACTCTGTATTTTTCTATGTTTGCTAATCATATCAGTTAGATACACAGAGCTATGTGTTCATAGAAGTTCAAGACAGAGCCACAATATTGCGGTCCCCACAAATTTGGTTGCTCTAATCTTTTTCTTTTTGCCATAGTTTGAAAGTCTTTGAATGCTATACACTTTCTGGGAAAATATTATGCCAGAGAGGAGATTTTCAATGCATGAAGGGTGCCTTTGGTAACACATTTGCAAAGTCCTTCGGACCTCTAAAGGTGGCAAAATGCAAATGCGTTTTTATGAGTAAAAGCGACCTGGATGATGCGTTTACACTTGCCTTGGAGAACCTAAGAAGTTTCTACCTTTATATTGACAGTCTATGTATAATAATGACAGCACCACATTTCCTTCTAGATGACATGATTTGACCTTAAACAAACAAGAAATGCCGTGACTTATACGAATTTGAAAGAGCAGAGCTAGATCCCGATTATAGATATTCAGTTGACCCTGATTACGTAAATGAGGGGTGAGTGCTTCGAATGATAATGTATCTCATGATATGGCACGTTTAGGTAATCAAATAGCAATAAGTTTAGGAAATAGTTAAGGAGGTTTTTAAGAATAACGTATTGCTTTACTGATGAAAACTATTCAGGCTAAAGTCCTTTGCATTGGAGGCCCAAAGGCCTTTGGAAAAGTCATTACCAAAACAGCCGAAGAAGAATCATCCTTCGGCAGTTGCAATTTGGCATAACTGAAATTGTCCCTTTGTAGTTTCGTTTGTTTTTTCCTTGGGCCTTCCTTATCTTAGAAAGTGAAAGAAAAAGAGATTTTATCGATAAATCCATAAAAATGTTGGTACAAAAAGTGACCGATAAATTGCTTATCCTACCATTCATTAGTAAGTTACCAAATATTAAATTTTCAACATTTATTTAATTGTTCACAAACAACCGACAGCTCGGATAATTCACAACGTGTTTGCGAAATTACCAACTTTATATCGAGTAAACTTCCCAACTTTTCCCCGATAAAATTACCAACTCTTATCGAAGCCTCTTGCTAATTTTCATTTGACCGATTTCGAATTACTGACTTTTCTAATAACTTGTCCGGTTCGTTGAGCTCACCGTGGACGCGAAGCTTCCCGACATCATTTTGACAAGAGGGCGTGGGAGGAGGGTCAGATCAATAAAGGCAAATCCCAAAGCTGTAAAGTCAAAATCTATGCAAAAGAAAAAAAAAATTACGTAGAAATTTTGCAATCGAATGGCTTGTGCGATTGGTCAAATAAAAGTGCAAAAGTATCACGAGAATAAAGCCGTTCTCCCAAAAAAAAACCGAATTTTTTAATTCCAAGAAAATATCTTATTGAGAGGAAACTGTAGCTCCAACCAACAATCCTAGGAGCACAACCTCGCGTGCTCCTCAAACCGAACGTCCCTTCCTGAAACTTTTGGTCGGAAATAGAATTTTCTAATACAACACAATACAATTCAACGCTAACACCAACCCCTTAAAAGTCTTCTTGATCTTTGCTGTTCAATATACTTTTCGTTTGCGTCTTCTCTGATCTCTGCTGCAGCATGATGTCCCCGGCCCCCTCGTCCAATGGTCACGCCGCCCCCGAAAAGGCGGTGCTGGGCCGTTGCGCTGCCCTGTATGGAGAAGTTCAGAAAAGCCGCCTCTACCACTCCCTCCCGCTCCCTTCCGTCCTCGGAAGATCCTTCCATGTCGTCGATGGCCCTCCGAGTTCTGCCGCCGGAGACCCAGGTGTGTGTACATAACTTGTATGGTGCGTGTATCGTGTCTGTGCACATTTGTGTGCGTGTATCCATCCGTCTGTGTATGCTTGTATATGACTGATGAGAATACTCTGTATATGAATGAAGTTTATGTTCATCGGACAGATGTTTTACTAGAGTTTACTGGAGAGGTGGTGGGTGTGTTCGATCGAAAGGATGAATCGAATATTATTTTGATAGACTTGTTTAACATGGATGATGTGGCAATCGTATCGCATAAAATGGTATGGCTAATTTTGATACTGGTTATTCAAATGCGATCGGCTTGTTTCTGGTAGACCGGTATAGATAATAGTTTCTCGTATGTAAGTGATCGCAAGTGGCGTGTCTTAACAAGAAATATATCTCTATACATATGTCTGTGACAATACATAGAGCAGTACACATTTGCTCGGATTAGAAGTACAAGAGCAAGACACCTCGAGTTTGATGTTTCAACCTCGAGAAAAGGGGAAAATTTTCTCGGCGAGTTGTGTAAGGCTCGACCTTTTAGTATGCACGGGTTAATATTGTTGCAGTAAGAGGTATGATCAATTATTTCTGTAGCTAGTGGTGTGAAAGAGATTGAATTGTCTCTGTAGCAAGTTCCTTAGTCGTCTTCATATACACTTGATCAGTGCAAAGGCACTGCATAGTTTTTCGAACTGTGCTTGTCAAACCAGTTACTCCATTGACTATAGTAATGGTTGCTTACTCTCACTGCAGATGAGATAGCAAAACTTTTCCCTAATCTATTCGGCCAGCCATCGGCGAAGCTTGTGCCGTCCACTTCATCAACAGGTGTGACAAAGGATCAAAAAGCCTTGAAGATTGGAGTGGTTCTTTCTGGAGGACAGGCTCCGGGTGGACACAATGTGATCTCTGGGATTTTCGGTACAGCTCATCTGGCAAAGTTTTCGCCTTTCATCTCAAAATTACTTGGATTGGTAATCACAGTGCTCTGCTTTTCTTTACCTTTTTTGGGTCACTTAGATTACTTGCAGGAGCGCACTAGTGGAAGTACATTGTATGGATTCCGAGGCGGTCCAGCCGGGATCATGAAGTGCAAATATGTCGAGTTGTCGAGTGAGTTTATTCATCCTTACAGAAACCAGGTAAATGACATCTTTATTATTTTTTTCCAAGTTGTTGATCGGGCAATGTGTACCAGGCTAGAGTTAAAGCTGACCGAATTTGATCTCTCTGGACAGGGCGGCTTTGACATGCTTCGTAGTGGTAGAGACAAGATTGAGACTCCGGAGCAGGTTTTTTGCTGATACCGCTCATTGATTTACCATATACAAACATATGATTGATCATAGATTGCCAACTTCTCTTTCAGACATAGAGTAGTTAACCGGCAACTGCATTGGACCTTTGACTTTTCAGTTTAAGCAAGCTGAAGAAACAGTGAAGAAGCTTGATTTGGATGGACTTGTGGTCATTGGAGGGGACGATTCCAACACAAACGCGTGCCTCCTTGCCGAGAACTTCAGGTAGGACTGGGGTTCTGATTAATCTGTATGCTGTGACTACTGGGTCCATAAACTTTGGATTTGGAATGAGATTGTTCTGTTGCATAATCATTTTTCTCTTCATTTTGTCAGAGCTAAAAACATGAAAACAAGAGTTATCGGATGCCCGAAGACCATAGATGGTGATCTGAAATGTAAGGAGGTTCCCACAAGTTTTGGATTTGACACAGCGTGCAAGGTGATTATACTCAAAAGACATTTGTCAGTACTATGTCATCTTCGCATGACCAAACATATTCTCTTAAGTTGGAAATCCCATAGCAACTTAGAGTTCTCGTCTCTAATTCATGCACAGTTGCTATAGTTACTATGACTTATGAGTTATCCTCGTTATGGAAGTGCAGATATATGCAGAACTTATAGGGAATGTGATGGTAGATTGTCGCTCGAGCGGGAAATACTACCACTGTAAGTAGCCTCCTCTTTCAAATTCAGCACTACACATCATAGAGGACTTGTATAGTTGAAGTTTCGCAGTCGTACCAAATGATGAAATTGTAAGGCTTAGGGACATTGCAAGGTTATAATTACCAACGGCGAGCTCATCACTCTGATGACTGTAACAATACAGAATTTTACAGCTAGAGACTAGAGAGGAGCCTGCCTTTAATGTGGAAGCAGTGAATGTTGATACAAAATTTGTATGTTTCTGTACATTGGCTTATGTATGTGCCCTCTGCAGTTGTAAGGTTAATGGGCCGTGCGGCGTCTCACATTACGTTGGAGTGTGCTTTGCAGACTCATCCAAACATCACCATTGTCGGGGAAGAGGTACCTCTTTATTCAGTTGATTGTTAGCGGCACTAAACTGGGTAACTGTACTTGAGTATGGTTTAAATTTCGGTGCACTAGTCTTGATCATTTCACATAAGCATGCGCAATTTTGGAACATAGTGCATTAGCATGTATAACTGCTTTAACACTGCATAGGCAATATCTTTTGTTGGATAGAAGCATTATAAAGTGTCTAGGTAAAACTGGCAATCCATATTCGCCTACTCGTCACGACGCTTCTATTTAAACGAACTCTCTTTTTTGTACTTTGTATTTTTCAGGGAAAGCTTGATCCAGTACTTTGGTCAATTTTTCCCTAATACATGGCCGATGTTTCACTGATCTAGTAGTTCTAATTTTCAGGTGGCTGCCAAGAAGCTGACACTGAAGAATGTCACGGATTATATTACCGATATAATCTGCAAACGCTCTCAGATTGGTTACAACTACGGAGTTGTACTTATACCAGAAGGCCTAATAGATTTTATTCCTGAAGTATGCTTCCAATCTATGTCCACTTAAGGCGCCGCATTTTCTCTTTCTTTGCTCGTGTTTGTATCCCATATCATTGTGTGACCATTATTGAGTGAATCTTCAGTCCACCTTATTGTCATCACCATATAACAGTTTGTTTTTGGTTAATTTCCAGGTTCAACAGCTTATTTCAGAGCTTAACGACATACTAGCTCATGATGTCGTCGATGAAGCAGGGTTATGGAAAAAGAAACTCCAAAGCCAATCCAAGGAACTTTTCGAGTTTTTACCCCAGGAAATTCAGAAACAATTGCTGCTAGAAAGAGATCCACATGGAAATGTTCAGGTGATCATTTTATTGCCATTAGATGCTTGCTCTCTAACAGTTAACACGATCAACATTTACCTGACAATTTCGTGTCACTACATATCCTTTGATTCGCATTTAGGTTGCTAAAATAGAAACAGAAAGAATGCTGATCGAGATGGTGGAAACTGAACTAGAGAAAAGGAGAAAGGAGAGTTCCTATGGTGGGAAATTCATTGGGCGTTCCCACTTTTTTGGGTAACCAGACATACTTCCTCGATTCATTCAAGCACCGGTCTTTACCTTCAAGCGTCATTTCCTTTAGTACATTTTGTGATTTACACAAACTTGAATGTGATAGTTGGTCTTAACTCTCTAGTTATGAGGGAAGATGTGGTTTACCGACTGATTTCGACGCCAACTACTGTTATGCTCTGGGCCATGCTGCTGGAGCCCTCCTGCATTCAGGGAAGACGGGATTGATATGCTCGGTTCGTATTTCTTATTCTTTTTCTGTGCCTGCTATTAATATCTAGTTTTTGAGTCTGCTTGTTCCCCAATAATAAGCATGAATGCTTTTGAAGAACTGCACTAATGAGTCATCTATTTAAACTAAAATTGCAGGTGGCCAACTTGAGCGCTCCAGTCGATGAGTGGACAGTTGGCGGAACAGCATTGACCTCTCTAATGGACGTAGAGCGAAGACATGGTATACATTTGCTACATTCTCTCTGTCGAGCTTCGATATTCCGGGAAATCAATGTGCTAAGCAGGGACAGTACAGATTAGAGCACAAGCTTATGACATTAGACTGAACATATCAGACACTTCTAGGATATGGTTTGCTGGGCAATTATGATCTAAGCACTATTTGTCTTCCAGGGAAGTTCAAGCCTGTCATTAAGAAGGCATTGGTGGAGCTTGAAGGTAAAGCCGCTACCGGAATCACTTTTAACATTTTACTCTTTCAGCGAATGTCTAGTAATCTGCAGTACACCGCTCTGAAGCATTAACACAATCATCCTGCTACAAAATGCAGGCGCACCATTTAAGAAATTCGCGTCCATGCGTGATGGGTGGGCCTTGAAGAATCAATACATCAATCCAGGTACGTCGCAATATGGTCATCCAAATTATGCAGCCGAACTCGCTGAGGACTGCAGAATAAATGGCGAATCGATTCCTCTTTGGTCTCAGTCAACTAAACTGCGAACTTTTGTAACTCATGCCATTTCTATTCTCGAAGCAATCTTGGAACCAATAATCGTTACTCTAGCAGGTCGAAAATAGAATCTCTTCGCCGCACAACTCGAACCTTTCTGTCTCCTGATGTTTATAACCGTCTTACTTCTTCTTCTTTTCACAATCCAGGTCCTATCCAGTTTGTTGGACCAACAGCAAAAGCTGTGAACCACACATTGATGCTGGAGCTTGGAGTGGAGAACTAGGAGGGGTCACTGATTTTTGGCTAACATGGACTGACTTCAGTGGCCAAGCCTACCCATTTCAGACACTCCATGCGAGAGCTCGGCAGATGGAGAAGCCATAGGAATTGCTCGAGTGACATTGAACTCTTGCACAGTGCTCCATTTTCTCCTCGGAGCTGGGATTGATCCTTCATATGTATAATGTCTAATCGAAACCGAAGACAGAGATGTCCGGCTTACATCGATGTTTTTACACGAACTCGTCGTTATATTATTGAACAGAAAAAAACTTTCCTCGCTCAAAAGGGAAGTCTAGTATGAAAATATTCGATAATTATTATTATTATTCGACATATATTTTATGCATTCGCATTAATTAACTCCGTGAAATATGGTTTTGACTTTGTTGTCTTGCATCCGCATGGATCGACTTTTGTCAAAGCATGGTTTTGACTTTGGGCACGCAACTGAGCATCGCAGTCTAGTCAGACTCGTGCACGATGACGTGGCATCCACCCCGTGCTCCATGCCAGTGCCCACCAAGGAAGAGACTCTCTCTGCTGAGTCTCTCTCTCTCTCTCTCTCTCTCTTCTTCTCCGTTCCAGTGCCTGGCTAGGGTTTCTGGGGTTCCCTTTCTCTGTCCCCAACCATTTCACCGCCCAATCTGTGGGCTGCTCCGCCCCAAAACCTCACCCCATCTGCATCCGCAGCTTCACCGGGCATTTCCTCCGGCGCGTTTCGTCGCCAAAAGTCCCTTCAATTTCTGCGAAGTTCGCAGCTTCCCGCGCCAAGCTCGAGTTTTTCTTTTTTGGCTAGCTGAGCTCGTTCATGGCCAAGACGAAACCGGGGAGGAAGGACCTCGATTCCTACACCATCAGAGGCACCAATAAAGTCGTCCGACGTAACGCCTCTCTTTCTCTCTCGCCCTCGTTATTGCTTGATTTCCGTCTCTTTGATTGCTTCTTGCGAGGGAAAGATTGCACCGAATCATTGCGAATGTAAGACCTTTCTCTTGATTCGAATGGGTTTGGTAGCTTTCGCGTGTTCCGAGTAGCTATGCGGTATGCTGTGTCTCTGTTAAGCTGGCCATGGTTTGAGGGGGGAGGAGGGGGGACAAGATTGAGTCTTTGTTGTCGTTTCCGCAGCTGGTGATTGTGTGCTGATGCGCCCGTCGGAGTCCGATGAGCCCCCGTACGTGGCGCGGGTGGAGAAAATCGAAGCCGATCATCGGAACAACGTTAAAGTTCGCGTGCGGTGGTATTATCGACCGGAGGAGGCGGCGGGAGGGCGCCGGCAGTTCCACGGGGCCAAGGAGCTCTTTCTTTCGGACCACTACGATGTGCAGAGCGCTCACACCATAGAAGGGAAGTGCATCGTGCACACGTTCAAGAGCTACACGAAACTCGAGGATGTTGGGGCTGAGGATTACTTCTATAGGTTCGAGTACAAGGCCGCGACTGGTGGGTTCACACCAGACGGAGTGGCCGTGTAAGTTCTGTTATGTTTTGCTTGAGTCATGTCAACTCTCAATAGTTTTTGTCAGTCGTTGGTACTTCAACATAATGTTTCAGCACTTTAGATGATTTTGGTATTTTTTCTTTTGTTTTTCTGATAATTTTTCTGGGAGATTGGCATATACATTTCGTTGTTTGGGTTGTTGGTTGAATGATTTTTGCTAGTTTTCTTCAAGTAGCTTGGCTTCTTCCGCTGTTTTGGCTAGTAAATTATGCTTAAAAAATATTGATAATGTCGAATTGTGGGATTAGTGCTTCTTGGAGATGTCTCTTCTTACTTCTTGGTGTTTCTATGCTTTTGTACTTGGCATTACTGGGGTTCCAATTTGAATGGTTGTTCTCGGTTTCCCATATTTCAGGTATTGCAAGTGCGAAATGCCTTACAACCCCGATGACCTAATGGTTCAATGCGAGGGATGCAAGGACTGGTAAAATCTGAAGCAGCTGCTATTCTCTTTTATGGAGTTCATAAGTCGTTGCAATCTATGCGGATGGAAGTTTATTTGGGTTTGACCAGATATAAGTCTATCATCCATACTTCAAAATTATTTGAACCACGTATACATTGAGTTGCATGCCATTAGTTTCCAAAGCACACTATCACATTTTAATATGATGGTTCTTTCCTCAAGGGTCGATCCTTTGTCCTCACTGTGGTTGTTTGGAAGAATTTGATCCCCCCTCTTTCTGTTGATGGAAAATTTGATCCATTTTTATGGTTACCTTTTATTGCAGGTTTCATCCTTCTTGTTTGGGGATGACAATTGAACATGCAAAGAAGTTGGATCGGTTCTTGTGTTCTGACTGCTCACCCAATGATCATGCCAACAGATCATTAAATCACTTTCCTGTATCACCATCCATTGAAACTAAGGTCTTCCCCTCCCCCCTTCCCCCTTCCCCTTCTCGTGCCATGCACAGGCAAGTGCACGTGAGAGGGATGTATGATGAATTTTTTTGATGCCATTTCAAGTGCCATGTGACTGGTCACGCTCAAGACAGATTTAGGAATTTTCAGCATTGTGCATAGTTTCTCATCCATGAATTACGCATGCAATTCTCATCAGGATAATTTCTGGTTCCCATAAACTGAGATAATTGCACTCATAATTTAAGATAATGTTGACTCTTAATAGAGGACACTTAATTCTGGTACTTCAAACTATTGGATGGAAGGACTGAACTAGTTTATGCTGAAATCTTTCAAGCCTCTTGTAACGCTGGAAGCCTTCAGAATTCCCTGTATTTCCCATCTTGACATGAGCTTTCAAATTTGGCTAACTTACAATTACATTCTCAGATATGGGGTACCCTTTCCAAAGTTGCTTATGTTCTTTAGTATGAATGTGCTAGTTTCACAATGACACATATGATAGACCTATAAACTTCTATATTAAGATCATGAATCATGATGAGATTTATCAATGCATTGACAGTGATGCGAGTCCTTTTTGCAAGCTCAGCTACTTTCTGGGTTCCTTTTTTTTTTTTATGCTAGATGATTCTGCAATTAGTGTTATTAGAACCTTTTTTTCCTTTTCACTTGGTTGTTTTTTGTATGATGTTGCCCTTGTTGTGTCAGTGAGATATATTTCTTTTCCCCTTATATTGAGATTTTGTTCGTTTAATCATGGCAGGTGGAGTCTAAGCGACGGAAGAGATGACAAACGACCACGTTGACGCCTAGTTTCTCGTCATCAAGCTTCAGTGGTGTTTGTTGTGAAACTGTACAGTGCAGAGAAGAAGACCATGGTTGCACAAAGTTGAGCCTTTTCATGGTGTAAGATATCTCCGTGTGTGCTAGACTTTGGATGCGGCTGTTTCAGGTTTGCCACTATGGCCTGAAAAGCGAGTTCATCCTTCTTTAGAGCAAATATGTATTTATGCTGAAGTAGGATGACTCTTGATTATCTTAAGTAAGATTCAGTTTGTTTTTCTTGGGCCAAAGATCCAGTTGTATTCGCTGTGCTCATTTAAGCTTCTTTCGCTTGAATAATGTTATAACACGGCGAAAGGGGAATAGTGATAGTTATCATAAGAGGTTTGCCTGGAGGCGATTGATGCTGGTCTGATGGTGGTCAACAGTTAGCTCTGGAACTGAATCATTTCCTTGTATCTGAGAAGCACTTCCAGATCCTGATTTTTTTTTGGGGGTCGAAAACAGTTATCCCGATTGAGAAAGTACTCAGAACTCCTGTTTTCGTCTCTTTAATCGGATATGGTTCTCTATATTTTGTACTTCTGGAGTCGCTTTGCCTGCCCAGAAACTTACAAGTAAGCTAACAAGCTACTTCGCTTGGCTAACAACAATTAATCATCACCCGTGACCTACATTCCTTTTGACTTTGAACCATTCTGTTACCATAATTTGCTTTGTTTCTTGTTTATCAGAAGGTTGTGTCTGAAACTTCATCGTGTTTCCTCTTTTAGCCGCTCTGTTATTGTTATTGACGAGCCATGGAACTTCTGAAGCGTGTGATCCATTTTACTTGCATGTGTAGCAAAATCTGATGAAAATGAAACAGATTGGGTTCTTCATGTTTTATGTTGATCGATGCCTGCATCCTTGAGCAGCAGATAAATGTTACAACTCCGAAAAATTATCTTACATTTTGAACCTCCAAAAAATCATCAGGCGCATAAAAACGCGTCCCCATTTGTGATGTGGTATAAAATCTTCAAATCTCATATCACTATACGTACCAGCACCTTGAATTAGATTAACATGGGTGTACACAGTAAGCCAACTGATAACAAACATCACGGACCTTAATTCGCTCAACACCCAAGCACTAACTAGAACCCATCCATCATGACATATGACTTCCGAGTCGCAACCTACCAAGAACAAAGTAAATTGAAAGAAGTCATGCTGGATAGAAGGACCAGTTTGTCGGCAGAAGCCATGAGAGAGCACTAATCATCACCATATGCTCGGAAACTATACCGCTCTTGGTACGGTCCATTGAAGTAAAGGTCAGCCTCAAACCACTTTGGATAACGAACGAGGTCACCCGCCAAGAATTGCATGTAGCGTTGGCTACCCTCGGGCACGACCCTGACCTCCCCTTCCTCCACGTACACCAGCTGATCCACTTGCCAGTCCCAAGGCAAGCGGCACTTGCCAGTTTTCCACACTGACCATCTCGAAACCCCGAGCTCCTCGAGCCGCTCCTTCGACACTTTCCTCTCCACCGTCACATTGTACAGTTCCTCCAGAGGTTTCTCTATCCGCATTGCCCTTATGCCACGACATCTCTTGGGGATGTGACTACATTTCTCGTGGTCTCTGGTGCTTGCTCTCTGAAAGGAAGAGCCGAAAGTTGGAGTCATGGTGATGCTCGCCATTTGTATATATGAATATCTCTCCTTATGAAGCTCACCTGATAGAATGTGAGGTCATGTAGATGCAACGATGATAAATGACATAAAATAAAGTTTGTAAATGTAGCTTCTTATCGAGCAATAATGTATGGTATACAAGTTCAGGCACAAAATCTGCAAACAACCACAAAAGAACAATATAAAACTCTTGCTGTTCATCAACATTATCAGAAACCAGAACGCCCAAGATGAAGCATTCGTCACAATGTTCGCATTTCGGATCTCATTCATGTTTCGACGGCATCAGATTTAAACCATATCTCTCCGGAAACTTGCGTGCATTCCTCTTAACTTTTGCGAAAATCACAGCTGTCGCGTAAATTCATCAAACAGACATCAAACACGAGAGAAGCGCCCAACCGAGGAATCACAAGCTTGACCAGATTACCTCGGAGGGAAAGCCCTAGAGAGATTCACTTTCAGATTCTAACAGACATTTTCACAAACAACTGGAAGGCATCCCAAATTCTCGCCACTTCACAACGATTCAAGAAGTGATCTTTAAGTTGCCAGAGATGAGTTTCTTCTCTACTCAACACATTTCAGAGCCTAAGAAGACAAAATCAATCAATCCCATACTTTTAATTTCTCCCTTTTACCTGTACGAATAATCTTCGAAGGAGATCCCGAGCTTGGCTTCAAATTGGCTTAGAGCTAAGCCAAGATGTGGAAAAACCCTGGACGAAGCAAAGAGGGTTTACGACACATTCCTTATCCAAATCCACTCGTCCTCACTCTTGCCTCAATCGAATAGCCAGACTCAAATCTTATGGGCCGTTCCATTGTCGGCCCAAATCTCACTTCTGTTATGAAACTTGGGCTCACTAGGGCTCACTCAAATACAAAATTGATCCTTTTCTGAAAATTATGATATGCCGAATTTACCGGCGGATTATCAACGGGAAAATTGTCCAAAAATTAATAAACCTATTGAAATTGTTTCAATTTAGTTATAAATATTTCAATTGTGCCAATTGAGTTCTAAATATTTTCACGTTTTGTCAATTGAGTCCATTTAGCCAATTTTTACCAGAAATCATAGACGTGGACACCGAATGTCTTGTGTGGCACTGTTGGCGATGACAAGAACAATATTGGAAGTAGGGATGAGTAGTTCTAGGATGGTTCAGTCCCCTACCTAGAACCTAGAACGGACCCTGTATTTGCTTGTTTGAAAAAATTGGAACCGAGAACATAATAAGCCGATTCTCGGTTCCGCTTGGGAATATGCCTCTTTTCTTTTTTCAAGTTAAAATCCAAAAGTTTATTTCAAGATATGTTACATCCATCTTCCAAACAAGAATATAGATCTTCATCGAATGGTTATCAAAGCGTTTATTCATAGTGGAAATCATAATTTAAATCTTGACGAGTGCAAGACTCTATTATTCTCAATAAGATAGTGTGGAACCGGTTCTTTCCTTGGTAAAATTAGCGGTTCCGGCCTTGAACTCGAGAGTCGAACTTGTTCCGGACATTTCGGGAGGGGAACCGAGCCGGCTCGACTCTCCCTTGAACCGGGCTCGGAAACGGATGCGGACCCGATGTTGACCCCTTATTGGAAGGACCGCGTGGGTGACCTTAACTTAAGCACGCGTGATGAGTATTGGCCCTTGAATTGATGACACCGGGGCGTCCTTTCAAGTACGAAATCATTGGTTCAACTTTTGCGTTCACTTTGATGCACCGCCATGTAATGGTCCTAGGAAGTGGTTATGTCGGAATCCATTCAAAGACTCCGCTTGTTTCACAAAAAATATATAATTTTAAAAATAATTGTTTGAAATGAATTAATTAATGAAAAGTATTTTCACTAAACATTTTCCAAGACAATGAAAATATTTTTCTTCTATTTATTTTTGTAAATAACATAAGTAATTCTTTTTAAAAAAACGTTTCTAAATAATTCATTTTTGTAACCGTCTTCTTCGTCGTCACTTCCTCTACCATTATGGCAAGAGAAGGGCTTCAAGCTTGGGACGTACGTTTGCTTCATAATGAGCCACCTACTCTTGAGCAAGGATACAAATTTATTTTGTAGCTTACACTTAAGAGAAAGACACTTTTATGTGATCATATTCATATGAGCTCCCAATTAGGCATCACGCTAACTAAACATGTTATTGTTGAATTAACAAAATTGTTTACTTAAGTTTTGAGCTTAATTTCCCGTCACATTAAGTTAATCGCATCGTGATTTTGTCTCCATTAAGAGCATTAGCGAATTTCCTATATTAGGACATCGATCACATATTTAAGCTCCGTTTAATGTCTTTGCATGTTTTGATGCCTTGCGATGACGAAGTTATTATGATTTACTCGTTTTCGAGATGATTGAAAACACAAACAAGACCTTAGTATTAATCAAAAAGTGTTCCACTGATTAATAAGATCTACTCTTTTTTGTTTGTTTTTGTTTTCCAATGTCTGAAAAAATGACTATAGACTACATGATTGATCAGTGATTCAAATTATGACTTGTAATTGAAAAGGAAAAAGAAGAAGAAGATAAGAGATACCACTTTCACCAATTTTGGGTCTCTTCTTTCATTTTCCAGGCATTTACTTAGTGGGGAGCTCTTTTGCCAATTGGACCCAGTCAGAGACAAACATACAATCTCAATAAAGACTTCTATTAATTGCATGGCGATAGGTAGTTGCATGAATTCAAGGTGTATTTACACACGAAGTTGCAGGCATTCACTCTGGCCTCCGCGTCCTCTTCTTCCCAGCTAACATCACTGCAAACTTAGCTAATAAAGCAATGATGACAGCAACATCTCACGATCATACATGGCGACGATGATGTCGATATATCTCCAGATGAAACAAAGAAGAAGAGGAAGAAAAGAAAAGAGAACACCCAAGATTTTCTCAGCAAACTCGCGAGTAGAGAGCGAGTGTTGGCAGCTTCAGATGCATCTGCAGATGGCGAGTTTCTTCGCATCCGAATCTTGGATCGACCCCAAAGATAATGGAGATCACACCCGTAAGCAAGATATCAAACTAGGGTTTCTTGCCAGCAGCAAAAATCTAAAGAAATTCAAACAGTAATGAGCTGTGCTTCAAATAACAGATGCATATAAATCTCTTCATCGCCTTCTGTACAGAAATCTCATGATCTGTATAACAAATCTATAGGATTAGGACACGAACCACGAACTGCAGCTCTCTCTGTAGAATCCCAAGTGCAGATTCATGTATACATATAGACAGTGGTATGTGGAAGAGACCTCTTGGCTTTGAAGCTTCGGAAGCTATCTCTTGTTGTGAAGAGGGTTTGATCCGGTCGGTACCTTCCTCTTCTCCGAACTCCAAAACGGGCTCGCTTGGCCTGTGGCCGGAGAAACCGCACCTCCTTCGAGAGGACGGAGATCGTGAACAAGTAGCTGGCTTGAGGTAGAAGGAGACGACGACGTCGGCGTCGACCGCTGAGCAGAGAGAACGAGATTCGGAGCACAGAAAAGTAGGAGGAGAGTGAAGAGAAGACAGAGGTGAAAGCGATTCATATCTGCAGAGACACACACAGAGATCAGAAACGAATTATGCGCGTCTGTGTGTTGGACAGAGATTGACAAGGCTTGCCTTTAAGCTTTTGTTTTGGTTTTTAGCTCGGTTTATATATATATGGACGTGGTCGGTCCATGTAAATGTGAATGGTACGAGACACGTTTTCTTGTTGCTTGCGACACTCGACGGCCAAAATTGATGTTAGCTCCATATTTCCTGCGTGTATTTACCAACTTTTGTCTCGAAGTGTACACGACAAGTCTAGAAGGTCTTGACAAAGGTGAAGAAATGAAAACCAAGCCGTCACATTGAGACCGAACCGATTATTTTATGAATAAATATGATTGATTGAATCGATCACGATAAAAAATTACGTTCGCAACGGCCCTTTGCAAGTAGGGTTTGCTGAAGAAATCTTATTTTCATCCTTGCGCTTGGGTTTTGGGTCGACGCCTCGTGCTGATTAGACCGTGCTTTGGAATGATAAGACCCAATAAATTTGTTCTTTGGTGGACAAAACACAAGACTTTTCCTCTCAAAATGATGGCTGCGAGTCGCGGCATCGATAGGTAACAAAGTCAAGGGCTGAATAGAATAGTGACGACGGGGAATGACCAAGTTCCATCGGCCTCGTGTGAGAACTCAGGAGGGGAAGTGGATTGGTTTTTACAGCTGTGCCGACTTTAGTTTAAATTAATGTTGTTGGACATCGAATGTACCTAATCAATGTTAAAATAAAACAGCTAGGCTAAGGAAAGAGCATGGTACATGCTTCTCTTTTTCACAAACAAAGCGGGTCAAAAGTAAGATAGGGCACACGAAGTCTACCATATTGATCATAGCAAGTATAAACTCGACCGTCGAAAATTACATGTTCCGCATAAATTATTCTTCTTCGATTGAATTGAAAAGATAGATTTTGACTAATTCATTGTTTTGAAGGATAATAAAGACGCGAGGTGATTGATGGTGACATTAGTAAAGTCGAAAGCGAGCTAAGCAATGTGCAAATTAGATTTATGAGAACACTAACCGAGCCCTTATACTATCAATTTGGATGAGATTAATTACATTTTAAGACCATGCGTCTAGGAGGGAGTTCTCATCGAACCCATATACTATTCAAGCAATGATAGAGAGGTTGAATTTTCATTCCGGCATCAAGGAATCGACGGTGACATTATGGAGACATGACTCCGATTTCCATCCACATGGCTGTTCGTGTGAAATATCTACTTCAATGTGACAGATCTTCTTGTACCGAAAATTCTTCATTCTTTTCTTATAAAATGATTATTTTGACAACCTGGTGAGCTGTGACGGTACTACAGAGAAGAAGTTGCCATGAAGGGGGAAAACCGGCAATGGGCAGGAAAAATAAGGTCCAAATAATCATAAGGTGGCTGTCTAATCAGATGGAAAAAAGTCTCGTCGATCCCTAGGGGACCATAGAAAGAAGTGGGGACTCAAATTACATGGGTCAACCGTTGACTTTTCCAGATCGTGTGGAATGCTTGGAACCAACGGAGGTGATGGTTTTCAATTTTCTTTTTGTAATAGCTGCTTTTATTTCCGCTTTTTATTTTCTCGTTACACGGAATAAAAAGGTCAACTTCAACCCGGGTGGTCATCTCACGTGCTCTGCACCACTCCCATGTTATGCGAATTAGTTACATGCAAGACTTGAGTATGTCCTTAAAAGGTTTCATTTGAACTCTGAAATGTAAAATATAGAAGTATTTTCATTTAGGTAGAGAAGAAAAAGACATACCATGAAGCTTAGAGATGTAGGGCGTGCATGCATTGACATGTTAAAATAATGAATGCATCTTAACTGAGCACTTCCTTTGAGAGAGACTACCGCGGGAGACCTCTGTAGAGAGTGACGCCTCCTTTGGTTGACACGCCTTTGGCATGGCTCAACAACCAACCGGTCAAATTAGAGTCCCCAGCAATTATTAATTTATTATTTCATTTGTATCTAACATCTAATATGATTGATGTGATGGAGTTTAGACAACTAATTATACATATTATTTATGAAGTCCTCCTCTTAATTAGGCGCTATCTTAATGGAAATCACGTGATGAAATGGTTCAAAACAAATTCGAGTATAATTACAACCCCACTTTTTTTTGGTATAATTTACAAAAGTCTTGTAATGCACGATCATCGCACGACCACAACATAAAGAAGGTAAGTGGGGTTTGACCGATTGGGTCAGTGATTTGCAACGACAAGATCCTCAAAATCCTTCAATGTGACATCGAACGTTGACATTCTTTTCCCATTCATGTCGTCCGCCGTGTTAGCAGGTTCACAATCAAAAAGATCTACCCCTATTTTCTTTTCTTGGTGTAGCCACTCCTTTATTTCACACGCACGACGCGAATTCTCGTAGGGCATAATGACAAGTTTGAAATCACTCGATCGTGATTCTGACTTTAAGCTCTCATTTCGACGGTAGTAGGATGGCTAGGAGTAAGAGTTCTTAATTTAAAGAAATTAATCTATATTGAAAAATGAAATATATGTATTCAAAACACGCATGGTCTAACAAAATTTTTCACGATAAGATGATAACCAAAGTTTCATTAGATAGAAGCGAAGCAGCTTTTGTCACGCTATAATTAAGGGTTATCGATTTCAGGATAAGTCGGTTCCCCTTGAAAATGGGAATCGGGAACCAGACCGGCTCGGTTCCTGAGTGAGTTTAGGAATGGGTAGTGATATATTTCTTTTTCTTTTTCGTTATTTCCTCCAAGACTACAAGTATTGTTACATAGTCTAAATTCTTATTCTTTAGTGTTTTGGATCCTCAATCAATGAAAATCTCGATGAAAACATGTTAGAGGTGTGATAAAACACGATCAAGTATCATTAACTTGCTAATAAAAAAAAGTACTGATCCGGTCCGGTTTGGTGGTTTGGTTCCACATCAGGAACCGGACCAACAATTATCGGTTCCAAATTTTAGGAATTGGAAATTGAACCACTTTTTTTGTGGAAACCGCCTAGAAACGACTGATTCGGTGAGGTTTTAGTGCTCTCACTCCTAGTTGTGATTGGCTATCAAGAACCGATGCATCACATAAAGGCATGTGGCATCCCGATAGTAGTAAATACTGCCCAGCCCGGATCCCTTCTCTCTTTTTTAATTTTTTTGAATCCTTCCATTAACTTGTGTGGTGGGTTTAAAACGTGATCATGGGTTGGGTGGGCTCAACCAAGTCTACCCTCATTTTGGGCGGATTCATATACTGGATTTAGGCATTATATCCTCCTAGACCCGATTGCGAGGCCCATGGATATGGCAGGATCCATACAAAATCCACATAGGCCCGATTAAATCTTTTCGGACTCGGATCTAATTATGGACTAGGAAGCCCCGTAACCATCCGAAGCAATGGGCACCAAGACAAAATCGGATGGTTTGGGACTAGGCTTATTCAGTCCAAATACAGCTGGCAGGCTTTTACTTTTCTTTTTTTTTTTGCTTAATCTAGATTTTGCAACAAAAAAATCGTCATATCCCGAGTGATATCCGAAATTTTCACAATATATAAATATTGACGCGTAAATTTATGTATAACTTTTTCATAAATTTTTAAAAATTTGAATAGTAGTTGAACTTCGGTGAAATTCCAAGATACGCAGGTCGGTATTCGTACGGGCGAAGATCCTTTGCTCTGAATGCACTTTGAAGTTTCCCGAAACATGATCCCTTAGAGGAAGTTTGAAAATCTCTTTTCATCCAGATATGAAGTTTAAAAATTTCATCCAACCCAAAATGTACCGAGCGGTTTGGATAGATTTTTTACTTTTTATTTATATTTTACATTATCTAAAATTTATCCGCAACACAGGAAACTGTCGCAAAATGCAAATACTGATGTGTCAATTCAAATGTAATTTTTTCATCATTTTTTTTTTCAAATTTGGATAATATTTTTAATGTTGACGAAATTTAAAATGAACATGTTAGTATTGCTACGGGTGAAGATCCTTTGCCTTGTGCTTCGGCTTCGTTCGGTTCGCCTTTTGGGGAAATGCAAATGACTTTATCCTAAAGGATTTTCATGACAAACAAATATTGTTTGGTAAACTGAAATTGAATAATGCATTGGGAAGAAACTTTGATAGAAGATCGTTTGGTGGAAACTCATTTCAAAAGTCCTTTTATAATTAAAAGTTGGCAACAATGTAAAGAAATATATTAATAAATTAATAAATAAAAGATTAAACTCCTTTTTTTGCTAAGAAAATTTAAATGGAAAAAAATCACATAAAAATAGACATCCTCAGGTGTGTCTGCTCTGAATTTAATATGAAGTTTTACGAAATGTGATCCCCACAAATCTCTTTTTTTCAAGTTCAATCTGCACCATTTCGTCAGACCGCTGCCTTTACGGATTACTTTCCGGAATCCACCAACGACTGACCGCGCAAATCCGAGTTGACTGGGAATCCAAATCTACTAACGAGTCAAGAACAAACTCATTTCCGATCGCAACTCATCAGAAACGGTCTAGAAAACAACCAGAGAAGAGAAGAAAGAAACCAGTGGCACACCGCCCCCAGATCTTGCTTTTCTGTGAATCTGCGCGGCGGCGCGTGGGCCATCGACGAAGCTTCTGAAGAAGACCACAAGCTCTTTCGCTGTTCAAAACGGCATAATGCAGTTATCACGCTCAATCACGAGCAAACAATCCGCTGATAACGAGCCGATCGTACTGAAATTACGATGCCCTCCCTTTCATCCTAGCTAAATGCATCCTTTGTCTTGGTGTTAGATGAAAGATAATTTAAGATATCGACTGCATCATGTTTCGAAGAGAAAAGGACAATAATAAGAAAAGTGCATCGTCACTCTTGAAAGATAGTTCGATAATAGATGGTATCCTTTCTCTCCTTTTGGAAGTCTCTTGACTTGACCGGTTTCTTCGTACTTTCATTTCAGTGTCAAATCGGACCGACTTGTAATTGTATCAATTCAGTCCCACATTTTTTTTTTCTAATTGACTCCTAAATCTTCTACATTTGTGTTAATTCAGTCCATCCAGTCGGCCGACCGACGCTGACATGAACAATTTTTAATAATATTTTATTTTTCTTGAATTTTTTTTTCCTTCCTTTTTCTTTGAACGGGTCGCTCGAAATGGCATCACATGCATGAACATTGCCATTCAACCGTTTGTCAGCGCAAGGGAGATGGCATCATTTATTCCTTCCACGAAATAAACTAGCCACGTAATTGTCAACGGTAACCATTGGCTATGTGAAAAGTAATTGACGTAGCTTAAGTACATGCAAGAACGCTTACAAGCTTGAATTTGGCAAGTAGTACGAAAAGCAAATTAATACCAAAAGTACCAAAACCAACTTAAAATTTATCTACCGTCCAAAAGAACATAATCTGGAAAACACGTCAAATTAGTGGATAGAAGATTTTTCTTTCCATAGTTCATGGTACGAATGAAGAAGTTTCGTTACTTTTGAAAGATTCAAAGAGTTGCCCGCATTTCTGAAAGTCTGTCTGGATTGCCGATTGCCTTTTTAATTATTGCTTAATAAGTTGATATCAATCACGTTGCTCGAGCACTTCGATTTTTATAAATCTGATTTTTTAATTTTTATATTTTAACGGGAACTTTTTGCTTTTACTTAAATGTAAACTAATGGGATTTGGGAAAGTTTTAGGATATAATTTTCGAGTAAAAAAAAAAAAAATGCAAGAGTACACTTTTTTTTGCCCGGTTAAAAGTAAAAGTGAAGGAAATTTACCAATAACGAGGACTAAAGAGCAAGAATTTCAAGCATTAAAAAATATTGACGTGGTTAAATTAACCGGTCATAGTTTCCTTATAAAACAAAAATTTTAATAGAAAGGGACAACAAAATAAATAATACCAAAAAAAAAGTCAACTTTCTTGCTCTCTACGCTTTATAAATGTTCGACAATTCTCGGAAAGTTCGTACACCAAACAATCTCTTCGTATAACCTGCACCCGTTAGCGCGATCCTCTTCCTCGTTTCGAAATTTGGGGTTTTTCGCTGAATTGATTTCGTTCGCCATGGAAGCTTCAAAAGAAGAAGAAGAAGAAGAATTGCTTTCTTATCGCGAGGAAGAAGAAGAGGAAGCGCTCATCGTTGAATTGGGAGAGCTCGACCTACACCGGAAAGGAGGCGATTCCAAACCCGAATCGACCCGTGTCGAGAGCCAACCGAGCCTCGACGACGTCGAAGAGATCTTGCAATACAAGTTCAATGACAAAAGGTTGCTCGAAGAAGCCCTCACTCATTATTCGTTCGCCGGCAAGTCGTTTTGCTACGAGAGGCTGGAGTACGTCGGGGACTCGGTGCTCAATTTGTTGTTCGCCAAGGAACAGTACTTCCAGTACCCGGACTTGGCGCCCGGGTCGCTGACCCGGCTCCGAGCGGCCAACGTGGACACTGAGAAGCTCGCACGTGTGGCGATCAAGCTCGGGTTGCATCGGTATTTGCGCCATAGGAAGCCTGTTCTTGAGGAACAAGTAAGTCACAATCTTCTGAATTTTTCAAACTTGTTTTCCTTCATTCCTATCTCTATGTGCATAGAATAATAAGGATAATAATGAATATAGGTGAGTGCGCATGTTCAAGAGTTTAGTGAGGACCATTGATTTATAAGCCTAATTGTCACGAAAATCAATTATAGATGATAAAGACGTGTACGAAATATCTCAAGATTGAGTCAATCATTAGAAAAATATTTTGAAATTATGGTCGGTTTGACTTATCCAAGATGAATCTCGTCTAACTAAATGAAAGATATATGAATAATGAGGATTTCAAAATATGCTAAAAATCAGGAGAACAATCGAGGAAGTTAGGCAACAAATCCATGTAATCTCGACTGAATCTTCATCGATTTCTTTCCTATCATGCACGTCACCTTGTTCCGTTCTCTATCGATCGTATCCATCGCCAAAAATGTGGCTAACCCATGAGAAATTAACTTTTGGTTGGGCCAAGTCGATGAATAAAATTATTCGACAGTTTGCAGCGGTTTAATCTATGTAAATGATAACTTGACCTTTTGTTTTATACATGTCTTTCTTTTTGTTGTTTATATATTTGAATCTTCTGAAACCATATGTCAGTTAATGAAATTCTATGGACGTATCCTAGATTCAAGAATTCAAACGAGAGATTCTAGATTACCCATTGCATTCCAGTGGTCTAATCGATGTGCCCAAGTCTCTGGCCGATATCGTTGAATCGACCATCGGTGCCGTCTTCATTGATTGCAATTTCTCCTTGGACACCGTGTGGAAGGTAATCATACAGATTGTAATCTCTCGTATTAATTTCATGTTATCTTTCTCAAGCTTTGTTGGAAAACATTTGGCTGGTGTTATTAGTTTCTAATATCTCGAGTTAGGATGACAATTGGATTTGCACCCATATTGAACTTGATCGCGACCGTTGACGGGTTAGGCCCGAATAGTTTATGCGAGTGGGCATGATCGTGCTATTCTAGAACTTTTGTGAAGTACAATTTAGTTTTAAAATGATATATGATGTTTTTGCTTCTTGTACTTTTTTATGGATCTTACTAATTTTCTTTTCTAAATGAATAATTTTGAAATACCAACATTTGGCCCATTAGCGGGGATGGCATGCCCATATTTTTCTACGGATGGGCCTGGACGTTTGAGCTTGGGCCTGGGTAGGACCACATAAAGTTGGACTGATATTGGTCCTGTCGGGCGGCTTAGGCTCACCCAATCTTTGGCTCATCATTAAGAAAAAAATTTAAATATCTATTTTTTCTTTTCGTTAATAATCCAATTTGTTTTTTTTGTGTGTCTGAATACTTGCTACTTGTAAAGCCCATGAACATGTTGCTAACCAATTTGATATTGTTTGCACATGTGGTAGGTATTTAAAAGCTTGTTGGAGCCAATAATCAGTCCTACAGTTTTCAAATTGCATCCAGTCACCGAGCTATATGAATTGTGCCAAAAGAAGAGTCTGAACTTGAGCTTTGTGGATCTATGGCGTGAAAGTTCAAGTTTCATTGTATTTGTAGACGATCAACTCGTGGGAAGAAGCACATACAAACCCAAGAAGGACATTGCGCTAAATAGAGCAGCCAAAGATGCTTTAGAAAATATTGAAAGATTACTCTGTGACAGAGAGAGTAACTGTGAAAGTGATAATAGTTTGAAGAAACTAGAAAGAGAATGAATTATGATGATAAAAACTATTTACATGAAGTTTTTAAGCATTCACTGAGAATGTTCATGGGCTTCATTTCTTTTCTTTTTCGCTACCATAAAATAGGCAACAGGCAAACCACTAGGATTGTCTTTATTTATATAGACTACCGTCTCGAATACCCTTTAGTGCGATGTATTAGGGATGGTGAACTAACTGTTGCGTGTTGTTACCTATAAGCTAGCTGCTACTAGTATATATAGATTGTTTTGAGTCAACTAAATTGCTTTAACATTTGACTAGAACAAGTTATTTACTTACCTTTCATTCCGCAAAGTACATACCATCAATTAGGCAAAAGATCCAAGAACCTTGTGTCATCTCCAAGGGAAAGATGCGTGTGACGGTAGAACGCACTAAAATGTCTAAGATCATTCTATTTCATATTTTTAGCTCGTAATTTGATCGGATTCAACAAAGATAGAACCAAAGAAATAAAACTGCAAGCAATCTCAAATTAAATTGGAAGAGACCCCCTTTATGGTACTCTGCCTTCCTAACTTTCAACCCTAATAAACTGTCAAATCTAGATTGAATTGCATTTAACTTGCACCAATTACCCTAAATTTGTGTACTTGGTGATATAGCATAGAATAGATATACCCAAAATTTTAAAGAGCCTAATAAAAAAATTTGTTTGACAATTGGGCATAACATGCAAGAGCAAATGCTATATTACTTGAAACCTCAAATTAATGAACATAGCAGAATATACGATGCACGAAGAAAATAGGGTTTCATCACATTATGTTAATTTCGTCGACTGACCCAAATTCCATAGGCATGGAAATTCAGATGCATTTCTGTACTGGTTCATTTCATGCTTAACTTCCTGGAGTAAGCTCCTTTATGCTCAATTGGACTCTAGTCGAATAAAATCCAAACCAGCCTACAAGATGGATGGTGGGTATAGCTGTCTCACAACTGAAAATAATGCATCTTGAGTGGCTACGTAGCGATTCGGATATAACTGATTCCTGATGCAAACGGGCTGGGCGGTCAGGGAATTGTTTGGGCTTAGCTCGAATAAATGGGCTTGGCTCTTTTGGGCCCAGTCTGCAGGCCTAGCCGTAAAGAAGAAAATGGTATTCATTCTTATACTAGATTGAGTGAGGGCGCGTTTGGTAACAATTTTATTCAAGAATTCAACTTTTGGCAAGAATTAATTCCGGTCAGAGTCAATTTTAGAAGAGAATGAGAAATAAATTATAGAATGTTTACCAAATGTATCCTCATTCTACTTCTGCTTCTGGCAAGTTTACCAAACGGCGGCTAACGATCGACGACCGATGGGGACTGGCGATCGGCGGTGGTCAGTGATTGCCCACCGCTCGGCGATCGGCGACCGGCGATACAACCCACCGATGGGGATTGGCGACCGGCAACGGTCGGCGATTGCCCACCGCTCGGCGATCGCCCAGCGGCGGCCTACGAGTGTAAGAAAAAAATGAGAAGGAAAATGAGAAGCGAAAATAGAAAAAAATTACTTCTGGCTTTAGAGAATCATTTCTTTTACTAAACAAAATTTTCATTCAGAAGTAAACAATTGCTCCAAAAGTTATTTTTTACCAAACGCATTTCTGCTTTAGAATTATTTCTGGAGCAGAATTAAAAATTTTGGATGGTTATCAAATGCACCCTAAATTTCACTTATGGCCATCGAAGTTAAGTAGAATTTTTAATCAAATCACTAAACTTTTGAATTTCAATTTTACCCAATACTTTGAACTTTTAGTTTTGGGCTGTTGATGCGCTCTGACCAAAATCCAACCATGGCAAATCGCGTGGCTAATTCCATGGGCGTCACGTCAGTATTTTCTCGGAAAACTAATTACCTACTTTTGTCTATCAGAATGCATCTATTGCAAAAAGAAAAAAATCGAAAATTTATTGCTTTATACAATTGAAATACCATTCGGTCACAATGTCTTTCCTTCACAGCTTATGGCTTATATGACTGAAATCTGGTGTTGTCGATATGAGAACCAATTGTGCTCGATTTAACAAAGAAGAATTAGAGCCACTTTACAAACAACTTTTAGGTGCAGGAAGTGAGTTGACATTCCAAAAAAGATTAGTTTACCAACCTTTATTTCACAATGATTAATTAGTAAACGATCAATTAAAAGACAGTCCATAATCAAATGAGCCACCGAAAGATCAGTGCTATATAAGATTAAACTTAATCATGTGATGTAACATGGCCCAAAGGTAGAAGATTACCTAACTTTCGAGCTTAGGGCGCTTCGTGGTGTCTAAAGAACATTATCTGTCAAATGCAATCGACAGATCACGCAATGTCCCAACTTATAGACATATGTAGTTAGAATCTTTGTCTAGCTACAAAGACGGAGACAAAGTGGATCGATCAAATTAAGATTCTTCGAGATGATTTTGAGCAGGTCAATTTTCTTTCACGCAGACAATAATATGGCTGAGAATATAAAAAGAAAGTTTCAAACCTATTGCACTTATGCCAATTCACTATTAAAGTTTTTTATTTGGCAAAATTAGTCATAAACCTTTTGACGTTTTGTCAATGTAGTCTTTCTGGCCACTTTTGGTAGAAAATTGCTGACATGGACATTGAATGTCCTACGTGGCACATAGTACATACGATGCTAATATAGATAATTTTTGCAATTTCTTTTGAGTTCTTTTTTCTTTATATTTCCCGTTTCTTTTCACCAATGGCTAATGAGGGTTAGGCTCTCTCGGCACAGGCGAGGGTCGACCTCACCGGGCCTTGCCTGGGCGAAGGCGAGTGTTGGTGAGGCTAACCCTCACCTAGGCCAGGGCGGCCTCACTGAGTATCGCCTGAGCAAGGGTGGGCCTCACTAGGCCTCGCCCGTGCCAGATTTGGCGAGGGGGCCCCTTGTCGACACTCCCTATTGCCTTTGGTCGACGACCGACCACTGACAAAAAGAAAAGGGAAAGAAAAAAGAGTTAATATCACGAAAAATTCTAAACTGGTGTACCTGTGATAAATTTATCTTAGACTAATTTTTTTACTACAAAAAATCTTAAACTGGTACATTTGAGACAAATTTACCTTCCGTTAGTTTCCGTTAAATTTTATCGTCAAATTGCTGAATTAAATGACACGTGGAGTTGACATGTGTATCGATTTAGGGTTTTTACCCTTTTTTTGTTATAGATGTACCAGTTTAAATTTTTTGTGATATTAATTCAATTAACGGAAACTAACATATGGTAAATTTATCATAAATGTACCAGTTTGAGTGATTTTTATGGTAAAAAAAATTAGTTTGGGACAAATTTGTCACGTGTATTAATTTGAGATTTTTTGTGGTTAAAAAATTAGTTTGGAGTAAATTTGTCATAAGTGTACAAGTTTGAGATTTTTCATTGTATTAACAAAAAAAAAATATAGAAATGAAAAAAGAAAAAAATTAAAAAAACTTAAAAATTTTTCCAAACAATATGTCGTCGTCGGTTGTGCTACGTAGGACCACCAACGTCCATGTTAGTGATTTTTGACCAAAATTGGCTGGATGAATTACATTGGTAAATTGTCAAAATGTTTAGGATTAAATTGACTAAATTGAAAAGTTTGGGACCGAATTGATATGAGTACGAAAGGTTTAGGGCTTTCTGGGTAATTTCTCCTAATTCAGCATGTTTTGACTAGAGGTGTGCACGATCTGGGTTGGTCCGGTCCCTATATAGAACCGGGGATTGGTAAACAACCGGAACCCTTATTGGTTGCCCATGCGCTACCACTTGCCGCCTCTTACAACGACTAGATCCACCCCCTGCTCGACACGATCAACAAGCTTCGAAACCTCATGGTCATGGAAGAGGGCATCCAGCTCCCCACCATTGTCACCGTCGACGACTAGTCCTTTGCCCACCGCCAGATTGCCACTTGCATGCACACACGCAAGTAAAAAACCCACAAGAAGAAGAAGAAGAAGAAAATCGATGAGGTGGAGCTGCTTCAAGCGGAGGAAGCTCCGGTGGAACTCCCTCGAAGTGAGATCTGAGAACTTGGTGATGCCGTGCACTGCTGAGAGGTCGAGCTTCTGGTGGAGCTTCGCGCGACGGAGGTTGGCCTTGAAGACGCCGAACCTGTGGTCTTGCTCCTCTGGCGTGGCGTAGGCCTTGTCGAGGACAAGGCCGTCCTCGCCGCCCGACGACATGACTTGCCTGATCAACGGATCGTCTTGCTCGATGGGCGTCGCTGGAGTAATCCCGACCATCGTTGCAACAACTACAGCGAAGAGGACGAGAGGGAGGCGGGACATGGCTATAAAGGGAGCGAGGGAAGTGGCGCTCATAGATATGGAAGGAGAGTGCCTGGAGAGAGAGAGAGAGATGGGATAAGAGTAGTTGGTAGATGGGACAATACTTGGGGGGGG